>JARUPZ010000024.1:1738529-2138302 GCA_031213475.1 Nereocystis luetkeana | reverse complement strand
GGAAACCACCGGTCGCCGTGAGAGAGGCTAAATTAACCCGTGAAACCATCAAAACTGAAAAAACATAAAACAATGTCATCATCGCTACCCCCCCCCCCCCCGCGCCCACCCCTTCCACCAGCCGCCTTTAGCCCTTGAAAGCCGCAAAGAAACGGAGGGATGCGGGGGGGGGTAGGATAATCTCGAGGGGGTAGAAGGAAGAGGACGGAAGAGGGGGGGAGTGGGGGGGGTAGAAGGAGGAGAACAGGAAAGGGGGGGGAGGATGAGCCGGCCTCATTACGGCTATAATCAACCCCATTCATAAAAGATCTCCGTTCGGGCCCACAAATAGAAGCAACAGCAGAAGCAAAGAGCAGAAGCCAAAAAACCAGGAGCAAACATCAGAAGCAACAGCAGCAGCACCACCACCACCACCACCACCACCACCAGCAGCAGAAGCAAAAGAGGGGAGAAAGAAGCCAACAGGAGAAAAAAAAAAAAACGAAAACCAGAATATTGAAAAAAAGGGAAGACCAAAAAGCTGAAAGCAAAAAAGTAACCGCCCTAAAAGGCGCGGCCCCGAAGAGCCGGTCCGTTGCAACATGTAGCCAAGGCCGAGCCGAAGACAAAAGGCCGGGCCGGAGTTAAAAGGCCCGAGCGTTTTCGATAAAAGCCAACCCACTACCACCCCTTCAACAACGCGGGTAGATCGGCAACAAGACCGTTCCTGCCAACAAAAAGACCCATCCTCTGACAAAAAAAGAAGGAAAAGAGCCCAGCGAATTCCCCCCCCCCTCCGAAAAAGAAAAGAGGCCGATCCCATTCGTCAGTAAAAAGCCCCCAGAGTAGTCTTTGCAAAAAACCAAAAAAAAAAATGGTCGCGATCCTGTCATGCCATAACGAGCCTTTCCTTTTCCACAACATACAACCACCATCCTTTTTCATAAAAGGACGAGCCTTCCTACAAAAAAAGGCGAAACGAGAGGGAGGGCAAGGGGCGCGGCGGCCAGAGCGTTGTGACGTCACATAGACGTGCAGCCTCCCCCCGAGTCCGGGCCGACCCCCCCTACAGGGGGGCTACGCATAGCACCTAACTCGGCCGCCTCCGTAAGTTCCTGGTCAGGTTAAAGGTGGCGGTGGCGGTGGCGGTGGGGGGTGGGGATGGGGGGGGGGGTGGGGGTGGGGGGTGGGGGGGGGGGTGGGGGTGGGGGGGGGGGGGGGGGGGGGGGGGGGGGGGGGGGGTACTTGATAAGCAGCAGCCGGTTCTGCTGTTGCAACGGGTAGCGAAGGTTTATAACCCTTTTAGAACCGCAGTCCCGTTTTGGGGACAAATTACTTAAAATTTGAGTGGTTTGTCCCCAAAACGGGACTGCAGCTCTAAAAGGGTTAAATTGACACACGACACGTTTTCTGAACGTGGAAGTGTGGTGAGCTTGACCCTTTTAGAACCCCAGTCCCGTTTTGGGGACAAACCAATCAAATTCCAAGTAATTTATCCTCAATTGTCCCCCAGAACGAGACTGCAGTGCTAGAAGGGTTAAGCTTCATTTTTAGCAATCCGCCGGAGGACCAAAAAAAAAAGAAGGAAAAATTCATCATGCATGGCCGTAGTCATTCATATGGGGAGGGGGGGGGGGGGGGGGGGGGTGATGATGGTCGTGGCGGTGTGTGTGCTGAGGGGGGGGATACTCATGTATGCCTGGCCGTAAAGGGTCTAACATACGAACATAAAATACACGAAAATAAACCAGTACCTGGTACAATCATACGAGGTTTCCCTTCAGAGGCATTCGGACATCGGGGTGACGCCGCAAGGAAAAAACCGATGAGGCTTTTATGTAGCTGAAAAACACGAAAAAAACAAGGCTGACCAGCCGTGTAGGTTTTTTCAAGCCCTCAGGTACAGCCTGAAAAAACGAAAGGCAAAACCTACCATTAACATTTAATAGCGAAAGGAAATCGGTACATGTACGCATACGGAACAAGCCTCTGAACCGTCAAAACACACATACTGGTACGTGTCGGCACAAAAATAACTACTGGTGAAAAATATGTACATAAAGTACACGTGAAAAACACAGCGAGAAGAACAGACAGCGCAACGCAGGAGCAGAACCCGAGATGGAGGCGTGAGGTTACGGGGGTTCCCCTCTCACCTGCCCCCTGCTAGACCCCTGGTGGGCCATCCCTAGACTAGAGGGCGGTGGAGGGCGGCGCCTGTTTCGCATTCAACCCTAACTCCCCAGAAGAACGCCCTGCCATAACAAAACAAAAAAAATGGCAACGTGTTATACAAGTCTACGAGATGATATGCTCAACAAAACGAAAAAAAGAAAAGGAGAGATGTTATAGAAGTTTTACTACCAGGTAGATCATACTACAGTAGTACTCGTATGCACAACAACAACAACAACAAAACAATGAGATGGCATACGTGAACGTTTTTTTTACGAGGAGATACGCACAACAAAACAAACAAAAAAAGGTGAGAGGTTACGAGTCTACAGAAGTTCAAGAGATGTTTCATGGTTTTGTTGGAGAAAGAAAGGCATGTTCCTACAACAAAAAAAGCGATCGTAGCCCCCCTGGTGAGCCCCCCCGGTGAGCAGCGCCTACTACTACTACAACTACTACTACTACTACTACCACTACTACTATTAATACTACTACAACTACTACAACTACTACAACAACTGCTACTACTACTACTACTACTACTACTACTACTACTACTTTTACTACTATTAATGCTACAACTACAACTACAACTACTACTACTACCACTACTACTACTACTACTACTACTACTGCTACTGCTACTACTATTACGGGGGACTATAGTTTATAGGACCAAATATTGTTCGTAAAAATAGTTAAATATATAGATTTTTATGTATACCATAGGTCCTATTAACTATGGTCCCCCGTAATACTACAACTACTACTATCACGGGGAACCATAGCAAATAGGACCAAATATTCTTAGGATAAATAGGGACTTATATAGGTTTTTGTGTGTAGGGTAGGTCCTATTTACTGTGGACCCCCGTAATACAGTACTAATAGAGATCATGGAGTGGTGCCTAATCCCCGTACGAGGAACAACGTCAGCGGAAAAAATACACCAAACAACACGCACACGATCACGTATCATAAAGCAGCTACCCTACCGTGCCCATCCCATAACAGAAGGGACCGTTTGGCCTAATAACCAATTACAGCAGCATACAAATGGTCCCTCATGTCTTTGGACATACAGCAGTGGTACGCACTATTAATACCCCTCGCCGCTACCCTCGTCACCCTTCACGTGCGGGGGCCTTCCCATCCTGTCGTCCTCTACATCCATCTTGACCTCACCCTATGGGGGGAGGGGGGGTGTACTCATGTTCATGCATGGCTGTAGTCGTGAGACCATAGACCCCCGCATCCCCGCAATGCCGGGACGGAGCACGCCGGGTTTCCACCGACCAGGCAGGCATTGCTTGTTGCACCAAGCGCGAAGCGAAACGTGAGGCGTTGGGGCGAATCCCATAACGCGTGAGCTGAATCCTACCAAGAACCGCTTGTGAGGCGGACTTGGGCGGGGGGGGGGGGGGGGGGGGGGGGGGCGGGGGGGTACTCGATAGGAGATATGTACTCGATTACTCGATCTCATGCACTAGGCAGGCAAAGTAAAACCATCCAACCGAACCGAACCGAACCGTAGTCGTATGACCGTAGACCCTCGCATCCGTACAATGCCGGGACGGAGAAATTCGGGTTTTCATCGATCAGGCAGACAATGTTTTTGTTGCACCAAGCACGGGGGGAACACGAGTCCTACCCCCCTCCCCCCCCTTTCCTCCTTCCACCTCCTACCCCCCTTACCGTCTTCCCCCCCCCCCCCCACACCCGCCTGTCGTTTTCGGCGTCCAGCGTTGTCCAAGCAACACCACAGAGGGCGCTAGCGTTAGCATTAGCGCTATGAATACCATTATTCTACCCCTCAAACATCTCCCACAACGCCTTCCATCCCTCAAGAGACGCCCCCCCCTTCCCTCCCACAACGCATTCCATCCCTCAAGAGACGCCCCCCCCTTCCCTCCCGCAAGGTCTTCTATCCTCCACAGACCCCTACCCCCCCCCTCCCACATCCCTCCCACAACGCCTTCGCCCCCCCCTTCCCTCCCGCAAGGTCTTCTATCCTCCACAGACCCCTACCCCCCCCCCTCCCACAATGCCTTCCATCGCTCAAAACCCACCTCCCGTTTTCGGCGTCCAGCGTTGTCCCAACATCCCCACTCAAAGCGTTAGCATAAGAGTCAGCGTTCGCTTCGAGCAAAGTCAGCTCCTTGAGGGGAGGCTGATCTCTTGCTGCTGTCGGTTCCGTGCAATCTACGTTTGGGCTTCCGCTTCTAGGAGCGGCTTCTTGCTCGGCGCCGACTGGTGCCTGGCGCGAGAAAAGGGGACAGCGAAGCAAAACAACAACAAAAATGAGAAGCCTTTACTATTCATATATTTTAGCATCAAACAGAGCTTTACAAGCAACATCATTGCGTTGGTTGTTGACAAAATACACGAGAAAAGGCGTGTGTGCATGTGTGCATCAAGGAGGTCTAAAAAAAAGCGCGAGCGTACAAGATGATTGCAACGTTTTCCCTTCGGGATGGTAGTTGACCCAACCCTTTCAGAACCGCAGTCCCGTTTTGGGGGTAAACGACTTGGAAATTGAGAGGTTTGTTCCCAAAATGGGACTGCGGTCCTAAAAGGGCTTATTTAAAATCCCGCGGGGTGTCGCGAGCTGAAACGGGAGGGACAACACAGCAGGCGTTCAGGCGTTCGTTCGTCCGCCGTGCCAGCTACTCGTGCGAAAGCCACTGGGAAAGAAGGAAGATCATACCACGGAAAAAACCTCGTGACAGCTATTACGGGGGACCATAGTTAATAGGACCAAATACTGTTAGTAAAAATGGGTAAATATATAGGATTTTATGTATACCATAGGTCCTATTAACTATGGTCCCCCGTAATAGAGCGAAAAAAGTAGATGGCCACGGGGCACGGGCAGGTAAGCGGACAGAGTAACAGCGACCGACCAGCCCAAACGGGGGTGTAGTTACTGCTGCATATAGTGCCTGGGGTTGAACAAAAAACACGACCTTCCGCTCTGCTAACAGCGCGGGAGACCTATCACCGCGCTTCTTTCTCTCTCTCTGTATATCTCTCCTCCCCCCCCCCTAACTCACCCCCCCCCCCCCTTCCCGCCCTTCTCTCTGCCCACAAGCCCCACCTCTGCCGCCATGGGTACGATGTCATCTTCCACAGAAGTCACAGAGGTGACCGGGGTCATCGGAGCTTTTCGCCCCAGTCCAAAGCACGCCAAGAACGGAAAACGGGGAAGCTGGAAACAAAGCGACAAGAGGGGAGAAGAAAACGACGAAAGCACAAAAGAAGCAATCAACACACAAACGAACAAAAAAGACGACGAGCCCCCGAGAACCAAAGAAAGCCGGTCAGCATCAACGGCAAGTATGTATAACAATATGAATGCAGTACCAGAAGAAGAAACGAAAAAAACAACAAACAAAAAACACGCCTGGAAAAAAAAAACGCTTGAGAGACAATCACACACACAAAGAAAAACAGGTGAGGGCCGGTCTTAGCGAGGGCAAGAAAAACGAAAAAAAAAACGAAATAAAACGAACAGACTTTCGTTTTTCGCAAAAAACAGCAGGTTGAGTCCTAACGAGGGCAAAAAAAACGAAAAAAAAAACGAAACAAAAATAAGAAGCCGAGTCGAATTTTTACGCGGTGCAATTTTTCGGAATGACTCACCGCGACAGCACGTGGTTCCCGGCGATAGCGCTCGACAGTGACGGTGGATAGACACAACTCGCACACGTAAGGCACTCTCCACAGCAGGCGGTTCTCGTGGTCCAACCCGCTCCGTACGGAGTGCTCTAGAACTTGTGTATCGGCCATCGCTGTTCGATGGCAGACGTTTGAATGTTGAGTGGGACTCATGTCGAAAAATATACCGCCACAGCCACTGCCTCATCCCCCGTTTTCTAGCGACGGCACCCCATGGTGATTCCCTACCCATATGTGCTCGCGCCGTCAGCAGACAAGCCGCGTGGCAGCCACATGCACTACCTCGGCCATCGTGCGCTTGCCAACCGGTCGTAGAAACTTTATCGGAACTTCATCCCAACGCTTCGAGCTCCTCCTATGTTCCTCTTCGACCCTATGTATCCCATATTTCGTTTATTTGGCACCCATTTCGTTTTTTCCAAGTCCTCTGGGACTTAAAAAAACGAAATGTGAAAACGGAGGTATCGGGTTCTCTACTTCTAATTTTTTTAATTTGACCAATAAAACTCACGTGCTCTTTAGTTCTGTTTTTCGTTTTTTCATTTCGTTTATTTTGCCCTCGTTAAGACCGGCCCTGAGTTTTTTTTTTTTTTTTTTTGGAATATCCGAGTAAATAAAACCTATACGAAGTATGCCAGGTATGTACATACGCACGTGACGGAATGTATATATACCACATACCTGGTACACATTCGGTTGCGCACTCATATTTGACGTGAAATACGTACACTTAACCTCTTACCAAAAAAAAAAAAAAAAAAAAGAGAAGGAACGCCGGCGTGGGGTTTCTCACACACCTTCGAATGTCCGCGCCGGGCCTTGGGTTGCGTGCTCCCTCGGCCCCCTCTGCGCCCCGCCCCTCGCTCCGCGTACGGTGCGCCCTGGGTCGAGAGTCGACGAGCCGCTGCCTCTGCCCTCCCCGAGAAAGTTCGCCCCCCCATGCCCCCGCCCCCCCCTCCCGTGCCCGACGCCGCGCTAACTGCGGAACTCCCTTTTCTCGTCTGCCCCTGCCGATCGCGCCTCTTGTCTAGTATGGTTGGTGGCGGGGGTTCCTGCATTAAAAAAAAAAAAAAAAATGGCTATGGCATGTCATCGATATCGGTATCGCATCGGATTGTTTCGCATCGACATCGGATTTCATGGCATCGGACTGCATGGCAATGCATGGCATCGGATTGCATGGCATCGCATCCCACCAGTGCATTGCGTGGGATAGCAATGCATCGGGTTGCGTGGCATCGAATCACACACCGGATTGCATTGTGCTGCGTGGCATCGGATGGCATGGCATCGCGCACTGCGTTGCGTTGCGTCGAATGGCAATGCATCGGGTTGCGTGGCATCGAATCACACACCGGATTGCATTGTATTGCATGGCATCGGCTGGCATGGCATCGCGCACTGCGTTGTGTCGGATTGCAATGCATCGGATTGCATGGCATCGAATCACACCGGATTGGATCGCACTGCATTGCATGCGACGTTGCGTCGGATTGTATGGCATCGAATCACACCGGATTGGACCGGATTGCATTGTATTGCATGACATCGGCTGGCATGGCATCGCGCACTGCGTTGTGTCGGATTGCAAGGCATCGAATCACACCGGATTGGATCGCACTGCATTGCATGGCATCGCACTGCGTTGCGTCGGATTGCATGGCATCGAATCACACCGGATTGGATGGCATTGGGTTGCATGGCGTCGGATTGCATGGCATTGGATCGGATCGCATCGCATCGCATTGCATCGCATCGCATCGCATTGCATCGCATCGCATCGCATTGAATTGCATTGCATGGCATTGGATCGGATCGCATTGCATTGCATGGCATTGGATCGGATCGGATCAGATCGCATTGCATTGCATCGCATTGCATTTCATGGTATCGGATTGCATGGCATTGGACCGGCACCGCATTGCATGGCATCGGAGTGCATGGCACTGGACTGGCACCGCATTGCATGGCATCGCATCCCATCGCATCGATATCGCAGTGGCCTCAACGCATCGGCATCGGGCAGAGCGTCGAATAGCATCGCATGGCAAAATAATTGTTTTCGGTAGGGGTACATGGACATGCCACCATGACATGGAGTGGGTTTCAAGCGAGGAGGCTTGCCGCGGAAGGGACATCGACTAAGGATCAACATCACGTGCACGAAACCATCTATGCAGCGCAGTAGCACGCACACCAAAATTCAATATTCGTACTGCCTCTGTACCATCACGTTTATTTTCCAGCTCAACTCGTTGGAGGTTTTTACCCTCGCCAATCTTCTGGACAAGCCGTGGTCACAGGCGTCGTCCCTTCTCCCCCCCGGTGCATGCCTCTATTTTTATCGCGCATCGATGGGGTGCAGCATTCCCACTGCTCGTCGGTTTTCATCGAAATGTTGCGCTACACAACTCACGCTCTCGCCCTTTCCGCTCTTCATTTGTTTGAAGCAAGACGGGGTCCTTTTACGAGTGTGCACTCACTCCGTGAGACTCGAACCCACGAAATTGATCTTAGCGGGCAGGCGGACCACCTACCAAGCCACCATGACTCCTCAATGCTGTGAGCATGAATACGAGCACAGAAGTACCAGGTATGTATACAAATCATAATCGCACCCTATTGGCACAGCTGCGAGGACGGCCAGAGTGGTAAATACCTCGCATACACACCAATTCACCAACACTCTACTGCTGCACCACCAACACGAAATAACAGGTACCATGGTCCCTCGTAATACCTACCGTACATCCATCCACCAATACGTACACCAATACTCTACTGCTCTACAGTAGCTTACCATTAATACGAATGCCGAATATTACACAAATATATGATACATACCTCGTCGTCCTCCAACAGCGGCGAGCCTTCCGAGGCCGGGAGGAACTTGTTCCAGAGGAAAAAGTGGTGACCTCGGTTCACCGACCACGAGGTGGGGAACCGATCGGACAACGACCTGTTCACCTCCACCTGCCAAAAGAATCAACACACCCAGCCAGCCGGCACAGGAACAAAAGAGCCAGAGTCGAAAACAAGGAGAACCAAGAGGAACAACAAGAAGAAGTATTACGGGGGGGCCATAGTTAACAGGACCAAATATTGTTAGTAAAAATGGTTAAACATATAGGTTTTTATGTGTACCATAGGTCCTGTTAACTATGGTCCCCCGTAATAGTAGGAAACGAAAGAAACAGCAGCGAACAAAAAAAAAACGACAAAAAAAAGAAGAAAAAAAAAACGACAAAAAGAAGAAGAAAAGAAACGACAAAAAGAATAAAAAAAAAACGACAAAAAGAAGAAGAAAAAAAACGACAAAAAGAAGAAGAAAAAAAAAACGACAAAAAGAAGAAGAAAAAAAAAACACACACACACACAGCAAAAATATCGAGAGCCAAAAAAGCGGCGTGGAGGGGAGGGGGTCGATCGCACGCGACCCTTGTAGGGCAAAATCCAGCGGAGTCCCGTTTGGGGGACACGCCAGTCAAATTCTGAGCAATTTGTGTCCCGAAACAGGACTGCAGAATTACTACTGTCTAAGGGTCTTAACCTCAACCTGCTAAAGAGAGCCAGGAGAAAAAAAACCCCACAAAATCGAGCAAAAGCGGCAAAATATCCATCAAAATCAGCAAACACGGCAAAAAAAAAACACAAAAAAAACAAACATATAGGTGCGCGGAGGTGAAGGGGGGGAGGGGGTCCGCGGTGAATAAAAAAGCCGGGTTGCTCCTCCCCCCACCAAGAAAATATACATACATATTATTTTTTTTGTTGGGGGGGAGGGGGGGGGAGGGGGGGGGGGTGGAAGATCCCCCGAATTGTTCAGATATGAGGATTAAAAAAACACCCAAAAAAAAGCCAGGCATCTGGTACGCTTCTTGTACATTATCATCATACACCTGTCGGTAAGGAAACGGTAAGTTGCTCCACATCTTTCTCAGGTCAAGGTACGTCAACGCCTGCGATCCTTTTCGCATCCCCGTCAGAAAAATCGCGAGCTGCGGATGAACATCCGAGGAGACGTCGGTCTCTAACAAAACCAGGTCCGCCTGCAAAAAGGAAAGGGATGTCAAAAAGAGGAACAAAAAAAGAAAGAATTGACGGCGAAAATCGAGTAATTGACACAAGCAACTACAGTACAGCAACCGGAGCAACCAAAGCAAATGAAAAAACTGCAGCAAGCTGTTCACTAAAAAACAGGAAGGTTTAGCGATCAGGCAAGCAAGCTATCAGGCAAGTAAGCAAGCAAGCGTGCAAGCGTGCAAGCAAGCCCGCGAGCAAGCCGGCAACCAAGCAAGCAAACAAGCGAGCAAGCAAGCCCGCAAGCAAGCCCGCAAGCAAGCAAGCACGCAAGCGAGCAAGCAAGCAGGCAAGCAAGCCATAAAATATACCAGTAAAATATCCAAGCCGGTTAGCTACCTTTAAGAGTAGAGAACGGTAAGACGGTTAGAAGCTCGAAGGGGAAAAAGGCAAGTATCAGTAGAACACTGCCGTAAGCTACAGCGGGAACGCCTGCAGCGAACGAAACGTTCGACGCAGAATTCGAGAAAGAAATCAACGCGTCGGCAGAGGCGAACGTAGATGCATCAGAAAGGGAAGAAAGTGCTTCAGAACGATTACACAGAGAGTTCGCAAGGGTACGTAGCTGAAGTAGTAAAGAAAGGCAGCAGGGGCAGACCAAATAGGGGAAGAACTATCGAAGTACGGGGGAGAAGGAATGCTTACCATGATGGTTTTGTTGTATAACTGGATATGGAAAAACGAGTACGCCCCCAGGAGGTGGAGAGAAGGAGTAGTAGTAAACTTATTCAAGAAAGGAGATAAGGCTGACCCGGGGAACTATAGAGGGATAACGCTACTAAGCACAGTAGGCAAAACATTTTGTAAGATTTTGAACGATAGAATGGGAACGATGATGGAGAAGGAAGACAACATAAGCGAAGGGCAAGCAGAGTTTAGGCCAAACCGCAGCTGCGTCGACCGTGTCTACACATCAGGAAAGACAATCCAAGGTACCAGGTAGGAAAGACGCGGGGTTAACCCTTTGAGGATCGCAGTCCCGTTTGGGGGACAAACCAGTCAAATTCCAAGTAGTTGGTCCCAAAGCGGGACTGCGGCCCTAAAAGGGTCACAACCACGCACTGTGTCTTTCTACAGTAGATACACAGAAAGCCTACGACATGGTATGGAGAAAAGGATTGTGGAAAAACCTGTGAGAAATTGGCAATAGAGGAAAGATGTGGAGAAGGACGAAATAGATGAGGGAATGTGCAAGAAGTGCTGTGATGCTGGCCGGGGAAATATCAAGTTTGCTGAAACTTTACAGGGGAGTTGCACAGGGATGTACGCCTATCACCTAATACATTCAAGGTACGTGTTGATGACTTGATATATAGTAGCAGCCGAAGCAGCGAAGCAAGGAGTCACGGTGGGGGGAGATACGGCGTCGGGAGTGATGTTGACGGATGATTTCGTGGTGATATCAGAAACACCCGAAGGAACAAATGGAGGAGCCGCTAGAGCATACTACTACGGGGGACCATAGTTAATAGGACCAAATATTGCTAGTAAAAAGGGTTAAACATATAGGTTTTTATGTATACCATAGGTTCTATTAACTATGGCCCCCTGTAATAGGAAATGGAGGGTGACGGCGAACGTCAAGAAGTGCGCAGTAGTTGTATGTAACGAAGATTAGGCGAACCCATTAAATTTCAGTTGGAAGCGGGGGAAGATGAATTGCCGATCGTAGACCAGTAGATACACGTACCTTGGCGTTGATATCTCACAAGACTGCTCTTGGGATACACATATAGCAAAAGCAATAGGAAAGGGTAAAAGCAAACGTAGGCAAGATGGATGCGATCTGATCCTAACAGACCCGCACCTTGACACTATTATACGGTCAAGATATGTACCCTGATGGATGTGATACTACGGGGGACCGTAGTTAATAGGACCAGATATTGTCAGTAAAAATGGTTAAATATCTAGTTTTTCATGTCCACCATAGGTCCTATTAACTATGGTGCCCCGTAATAGTACTAAAGCTAGAATATGCAGGAGACGTATCGGAAGGGCACGCGAACTTCGTAAAAAAACAGTTGGGAAAAGTGAGATCACAGCAGCTGAAAAAAATACAAAGATGCTCAAGTACGACTATTACGGGGGACCATAGTTAACAGAACCAAATATTGTTAGTAAAAATGATTAAATATGTAGGTTTTTATGTAGACCATAGGTCCTATTAACTATGGCCCCCCCGTAATAGTAATACACTAGTAGTAAGAGCAGAACTGGGAACGCAACCACGCAAAACAAAAAAAGAGCCGTGAGAAAGTTGAAATGACAATATAAACTAAGGACTATGACAAAAAAGAGGTTACCAGCCATGGGTGATAGAGCTGCACCAGGTATGAGAAAGAGTAACAAAAGCGCGAGCTTGTATAAGGTGGGATAGCGTAGTTGAGAAAGCATGGAAGAATAAAGGAGGAAACAAAGACGGGATGGTGCCCGCAAAGAAGTTTGGGAGGTACAAGGCAGAAGCAGGAGAAAGCTTAGGAAAAAGGGAAAGGCTAGCGCTGAGAAACAAGGTGAAATCGGAGAAACGCTCGAGAGATATACGGGGGATCAAGCGAAGGGGCAGGAATGAAAACGTGTTTGCACGGCCCGATGGACTTCGCGAAAACGCTGAAACTGCGATTTCGTGTAGGTGACCTCGACCTACAAGAAAGAAGAAATAGATACGCATGCCAGCAGCCGGGAGGAGGAGGTAGATACACAGATTTGCCGTGCGGCAAAGCAATAGAGAGTAGAACTCGCACAGTAGGAGAATCTGAAATGTACAAGGAGGAACGGGATGTGTTAGAACAGGAGATGAGGGAAATAGACGAATGTGACATGGAGGGGTTCGGTACACTAGATGACAGCGAGAAGACGATCACTATCCTAGGAGATAGATGGTGGCCACATACGGTGAAACAGGAAGGGGATAAGATTAGCAAAAGTATCTTACGTAATATATGGAAACCAAGTATTGAGCGCTCAACTGGTGGAGGCATCTCTAATACGAGCAGGAACGGTGCTCCGTCTCGAAAGGGATGCGTTGTCAAGGGATAAATGAGTACGCCTCCCCGCCCCTCCTTTTGGGAGGAGGTCACCACGCCTGCCGGTCGAGTTAGATTTTTTTTGTCCGGGGAAAACCTCAACCCCGCACAAGGGAGATGATCGTATCACGTAGTGTGTATATATGGTAAAGCACTCACTAGGCAGATACATAGTACCCATTGCTGTCTCTGGAAGTGGCCACGCCAGAAAATAAATCAATCCATTGACGCTGTAATCCATATGCAAGAAAATCCGCCTCAAAAGCGGTTCTTTGTACCGCAGGATGAAGCTCACCCTTTCATGCGACTCGCCCACACCTCACGGCGCTTCGCGCTTGGTGCAAGCAAGCAATGTCTGCCTGGTCGGTGACAACTCGACGTGCTCCGTCCCGGCATTGTAGGGAAGCGAGGGTCTATGCTCATACGACCACGGCCATGCATGATATTGAGTACCCCCACCCCCCCCCCCCCCCTCCCCGACCCAGTACACCCCCCCCCCCCCCCACCCACCTCAACCTTCTTCTTCGCCCCCCCCGCCCCCCCCTTCCCGCCTCCCCTCTCCCTCACCTTGGCGAGGTTCGCCACGTCAAACAAGTTCCCGCACGCAAACTCCAGCGTCCTCCCCGCCGCGCCTCTGCAAATGCGCGTCCCCGCCCCCGCCCCCGTCCCCGCCCCCGCTCCGCTTCCTGTGCCTCCTCCCTGCTGCTCCGTGCCCTCAGCAAGAGAGGGCTGTTGGGGCAGCGACTCGATGGACATGAACTGTCCGGGCACGTGCCGCTTGATCCGGTACACTCCCGGCTGCAGCTCCAAGAGAGCGAAAAGTGCCTGGGGGAGAGAGAGAAGATGGGGGGGGGGGGGGGGGATGGGGTTGGGGGTGGTGGGGTGGACGTGTTTAGCTTGCGGTCGACACATCGGCTTTAAAGCCAAAAAAATGGCTCGAGAGTTTGGTACGAAGGCAGATCAAGCCATGGCGGGCCAAGCCAAGCCGCGAGAGCCCAGCACAACAAAGCATTGCAGATACCGGTACGATGCAGCTGAGACCAACCCAACCGCACCTAGCCGCCACAAACAATCCAAGCCCATACCACTATCACCACCACCACCACCACCACCACCCCCGACCCCCCTCCAACTCCCCCTCCCACCCCACCCCACACCTCGACTCGTCCCCCTCCGTCTCCAAATGGATGCGTGGTCAATGATCTTATGACCAAGGCGAGCAAAAAATGAACACGCCCCCCTTCCCACCATCGCCACCCCCCCCGTCCTGTATCCCCCCTCCGCCACACCAGAAAATGAATCATTTTCATCGGCGCTGTCATCCATGCGCAAGAAACCCCGCCTTAAAAGCGGTTCTCCTTGCGGCAGGATGCAGCTCACCCGTCATGCGACTCGCCCAACACCTCACGGCGACTTCGCGCTTGGTGCAAGCAGTGTCTGCCTGGTCGGTGAAAACCCGACGTGCTCCGTCCCGGCAATGTAGGGATGTGAGGGTCTATGGTCATACGACTGCGGCCATGCGTGATAATGAGTACACCCTCCCCCCCCAACCCTTCATGCGACTCGCCGGACACCTCACGGCGCTTACAGCTTGGTGCAAGCAGTGTTTGCTTGGTCGGTGAAAACCCGACGTGCTCCGTGCTCCGTCCCGGCATTGTAGGGATGCGAGGGTCTACGGTCACACGACTACGGCCATGCATGAGATCAAGTGCATCTCTCCTATCGAGTACACCCCCCCCACTTCCCCCACCCCCCCCCACAACCACCAGCTCTCACCGCCTCTCCCAGCTCGAAGCGGGCCTTGGACAGCTCGATGCCGTACACCCTCGTGAGATTGGTGTACTGCAGGAACACCTGCATCGCCACCTTACCGGTGCCCATCCCCAGATCGTACACGGTCGAAGCCTTCGCAGCGTTGAGGTGCTTCGCCCCCATCGCCTTGTTCACCCCCCTCGGCAGGAGCTCTCCGTACAGCAGAGAACCCTTTTTTTTTCGTGCGCGTGTTACCCAGGCCCGTTTTCCGACGGTTTTCATCCAAAAGTTTCGACGGTTTCATCGGCGTTTTTTTGCGTTCGGAAGGAAGGGAAGGGAAGGGAGGAGGGGGGCATCGAGACGACGGTTACATTCAAGTTGACGGTTTCGGCGGAATTTTGGTGCGAGGCGTTAGAGTCGAAGGGGGAGGGGGGGCGGGGACGGGGGGCGGTACCCAAACAAGCAACAGCCACAACAGCACCATCGACAAAAACGGCAACAACCACATACCAGGTACGCAACTACGCCACTATTACGGGGAACCATATTAAATACCTGGTAGGACTTACCGTACACGCAAAAAACTACCTGGTATATAATTCGCTTTTTTTACTAAGGGCCGTTCCTATCGAACCGAGAAGAAATCACAATTCGTGACTTTTTGGCATGCCAAAAGATCACGACCCGTGACATTTCAATTCTAGCGAAAAAAAAGAAAAACGTCACGTTTCGTGATATTTTCAAATTGTAAAAAATCCCATATTTCAAACCCAACAGTTTTCGCGGGTGGAGCCAACTCTCGCGAGCGGGACACGGCCAGGCCGAGCCGGGCCGACCGCGCCTGGCCCGGCCCGTGGTATATTCGAATCGCGGGCCCAAGCCTGACCCAGCCTGCGAGATTCCTACTTCGCCGACCGTCGGCTAAGCCCGGTTCGCGACATTCCCTCTCGAAGGGCGTCTCTGCCCGGCCTGGTCTGTGACATCCTCAGGTCATTTTCGCGTTTGTCTTCAAGCTGTGGCTCCTCCTCCTCGTAATTTCGAGGCCACAACCTGCTCGTTAGCCCGCGCCCAGCCGTGTCTTTGAATAGCCGCCCGATATCCAAAATCGGCGTACGAAGCCGAGTCTGCCATGCCCCTATACCGACCTTCGGATACCGTTGGTACGCGTGGGTTGCGTAGTGCCTTGGTCAGGCGTGATTGGAGACACGACAAATGTCACGCATCGTGATTTTGTTTTTTTTAAGGGAAAAACTACGCCATAAAAAAATCACGATTCACGACAAAAATCTCACGAATCGTGTTTTTTTTCGCTCATTAGGAGTGGCCCTAACAATATTTGGTCCTATTTACTATAGTCCCCCGTAACACTATCAACGACAACAACACCACCACTAATACCGACGATAACACTGACACCAAAAACAAACCCCACAGAAACTACAGGTACGAAAACAACAACCACCACCCCCACGACCATTATCAACAACAACCACCCCTAGCACCATCAACATCATCCACCATCAGCAGCAACAACACCAACACCAACACCAACGCCAACACCAACACCAACACCCCCACCACCACCACCACCACCACCACCAACAACAACAACAGCAGCAACAAACACCCACCTTGACCTGTCGGGCAGTAACTTTGTCCCGATCCGTGACGCAAGTATGACCCACCGTCTTATGTCCGGTCTCCTGCAATCGATCAAACCGTAACCAGAACGGAAAGAGGGTGGGAGGGGGGGTCGCGGTTTGGGGAAGGGGTGGGGTGGGATGGCATGGGGAGGGGGGGGGTTGGGGATGGGGCAAGGGCGGGATAATAGGGGTGGAGGTTGGGTGATGGGGGCGGGGTCGGCGTTGGTGAAGACAAAAGGGAGGGAAAGGAAGGGGGGGTGTACTCGATGGGAGATATGTACTCGATCTCATGCATGGCCGTAGTCGTATGAGGGGAGGTGGGGGTCGACAACGAATTGCCTGTTCGCTCCTCCGGCTCCGACGAAAAACGACGCATGAACCTCTGTGCGATGGCATCTGACCTACACACACCCCGCCCCTTCCCTACGGGGGCACGCCTCCTTTCCAGTGCCTCTCAGAGAGCTCCGCAGCCGATCCGCACTCTGCCTCTGCGTTCCGTCCATACGATATCAGGTCTGCAGTGGGTCCCCATTGGCCCGAATATACTCGGTGCGCATCTGCGACGCATGTGTTTTGCAGTTGCTCCCCATTGCATTAGCTTTGGGTCTGCATTCCGTCCACAGCCGCTCTGCATCCGGCCCACACCCGCGCCGAACTCAAAGTGCGTTCGGTTCACCATACGGCTCGCATCCGCTCCGACTTCAGTACGCATTTGCTCCTCATTCGGTGCGCCACAACCTCCCCATTCGGTCCATACCCGCTCCCCACATGGCCAGCATTTTCTCTCCTATTGGTCCGCATCCGCTCCCCATTTTCAGTCCGCATCCACTGCCAATTCGGTCCGCCTCGGCTCCCAATTCGGTCCGCGTTCGCTTCTCATGTAGTCTGCATCTTCTCCCCATTTGGCCCGTCCCGGCTCCCCGGCTCCTCATTCGGTCCGCCTCGGCTCCCAATTCGGTCCGCCTCGGCTCTCAATTCGGTCCGCATTCGCTTCTCATGTCGTCTGCACCTTCTCCCCATTTGGTCCGCTCCCCGGCTCCCCATTCGGTCCGCATCCGCTCCTCAATCGGTTCGCCTCAGCCCCCCGTTCGTTTTGCATCCGTTCTACATTCGGTCCGCTCCGCTCCTCATTCGGCCGACTTCCCGTCCCCGTGCGGTCCCCATTCGGTGCGCCTAAGCTCCCCAATCGGACCGCGTCCGCTCCCCCATTCGTCTCCCCATGTGGGCTGCATCTACATGCTCCCCATTCGGCCTGCGTCCGATCCACGAGCAGTCGACCTCAGCTCTCCACTCGGTCCGCATCAGCTCCCCATCCGGTCCGCATCCGCTACCGACTCAGTCCTCGTCCACCCCCCGTACGCCATCCGCGCCTCAGTTGGTCCGCCTCAGTGCCTTATCCGCTACCGATTCGGTCCTCATCCGCCCCCCGTACGCCATCCGCGCCTCATTCGGTCTGCATCCACTCCCCGTTCGGTCCACATCAGTTCTCCCAATTCGGTCAACTACACTCGGTCCACATTCGGTCCACCCGACGTCGGTGGGAGCTGCACGGACGTGGTCTCTCGCCTTGTGGTACAGCCCCCTTTTTTATTTTTCCCACGCCATCTTCCATCATGCCATAAACAACCAATAGCTAAAAAAAAAGCAAAAAAAAAATGGCCCTTCCGCCTTTCCACCCTTCCACATATCGGGGGGCACATCACTGACAGATCATCGATTTTCAGTTCATGATCTAGATCCTTAGACATACTCATGATCTGTATGATCTAAGTAGCACATATTTCCTGGTATGGATCTGTACTGCACATATCCTGAACAACTCATAGTGGCAGGATGGGATCTGTAGATGATCTACAGTGGGCCGTGATCTAGCCGAACTGCGTGCATCCGTCTTCTCCTTTCTTACCTGAACCCGGGAGCCGTATGCTCGGTGCAGGAGGGATAACGCCACGCAGAACTCCGGTGAGATATCCTCCTCGTAGTGCCACTTCTGCTCTCGGGGGGTGTCGGAGAGGGGAGGGGAGAGAGGGGGGCGCTTAGCGGGGGGGGGGGGGGGGGGGGGGGTGACAACAAAATATATCGGTAACGAGGGAGGGGAAGGGGGGGGGGGGGAAACAGAAAACGGAAAAAATACCCAAAACAGCGGGCACCCTTACTTCCACCTACATCCACCCGCAGACCAGCCAGGCGAGAACCCCCCCCCACGACCACTACCACCACGACCACTACCACCATCACCACCGCCATAACGCGATGACTCGCACGTCGGCCCACGCCATATTCAGCGCCATCGCGATCGTCGCGGGTTTATCACCGCTACCTACCCTCCCGTGACTTTCGTGGCATACGGTAGCTGGCAGCAGACGACCGTCCCCCACCACCTGCACCTCCACCTCCACCCCCACCCCTAGACAAGACCAGCCCCACGAGACAACTCGCGACTCCGCCCCCGCTACAGCAGCGCGTATATCGGCGGCACCCGACAGTCTTAATCGGGGGCCAGCCGCCCTCGATGCGGTCGGCCCCATCTCTTTCCACTCCTCGCCCCCGTTATCCGACTCGCCCCCAGATTGCCACCCTTCATATATCCCAATTCACACGCCTCCGCCATCATCGCCCTACCCCCACCCGTACCCCCAGCCATTGTGCCACCCCCGCTACCATTGTCCTGGTGCGATATCTCGTGACCCAGCCCACGCTCCTGTGCTACCGCAGCTATCGCGACATTAAACGGCATAACGACCCCCACACCACATCATCATCACCACCACCAACACCACCACCAACACCACCACCAACACCACCACCAACATTACCCCCGCCCCCTGCCCCCCCCCCGCGACAACAACCGCCACCCCCACCACCTCCACCACTACCCCCCTCACCTCCTACTACGGCCATGCATGAGATCGAGTACATATATCCTATCGAGTGCACTCCCCCCCCCTCCCTGCCCCCCCAAGCAACAACAACCGCCACCCCCACCACCTCCACCACTATCCCCCTCACCCCCCCCCGCAGCACCACCCCTCCCCCTGTCTCTCCCCCCCCATCCCTCCCTCCACCACTACCACCACCACCATCACCACCCCCGTTATACCCTCCCCGTAACTTCGCTACCGTCCTTGCTATCGATCTTGGGCTTAACCCGCCACGGCATTCAAGCCCAGTACAATAACAGCAGTCACAATCTCAATCGCGGACAATCCTTCCACTTACCACTCTGTCCCCAAGCATATACAGTAGGGCTGGGCATTGGCTGACTCAGTCAGTAGCGACGATACTGTTGTTAAAATCAACCAGTATACTGGATTGCAGCAGTATACTGTCTCCCCTCTCTCCTCTCTTCTCCGGAGACGCAATATGCGGGTTTCCGTCCTATAGTATGGCGTGTTACTTGGGTGTACGTCCGACAAAAAGTACTGGCGAATATACTGGCCAGGTCAATCAGCAGATTACTTCTGCCAGTACATACTGTTACGGGGGACTATGGTAAATAGGACCTACGGTACACACAAAAACCTATATATTTACCTATTTTTACTATCAATATTTGGTCCTAATAGCTATGGTCCCCCGTAATAGTACTAGTCTGTGCCCAGCCCTATCAATAGAAATATGAGGACGGTGTGGATGAAACAGTGGTGTACAAACGATCCTTACAGTAAGGATCGCTTGATCACGGTCTGCAGTACATCTACACACCTACATTTGCCATAGCGAGATAGGTAGATGCTGCGCAAGATCTGTATCAAAACAGATCCCTACCCGGCATAAGACGTTGGCAAGAAGAGTTGTGTCAAGACAGATCCATCCCACCCCAGCGACCACGTTCGCATGAAGAGCTGTATCAAACAGATCCCACCCGCCGACGGCACGAAGAGCTGGGTCAAACAGACCCCACCCGACCAATCATGTTCACAAGATCTGTGCCCAACAGATCCCACCAGGTGAACACGATTCGCAACTAGGATGCCTGCTACGGTAGAGGGGCGCACCTTCAACTTTTCTGATAACTTTCTTCGACTTTTCTGAGAAATTTATGAGGCTCCTTCCCTTATTTGAGGAGATCTCTGTCTCGAAGAACCCAAAAATCTGACAAAACATAAAACGGAGATCACCAATGCCATTCTCTACTTACGTAAGGCATGCCTTCTTCTACAACATTACTTCCGTTCCAACCATATTGGGTAGAGTGTTGTCAGTGCCCTTGATCTGGCCAAAAAATGGTACACCCGTATCTCTATGGTAGCGCGGGTCACACGACCTGTGTCAACCATGCCCCACCCGCCACAGATGTTCGCAACAAGAATAGCTGTTCCAAACAGACCCCACCCGACCAAACAGCAGCAGCAGCAGCTAAAACTGACCTCGATCGGGGCCAATCCTTCGGTCGGGTCCGGCTCCATCTCCTTGACTTCCCCCCCGTTGGGCTGCGCGCGCTCCACGATGTAGAAGGCCGTCCGCAGCATATTCACCCACCGTTTCTCCCCGGACCTGCGGTACTCCACGCAGTGCTTCCCGGACTTGTGGTACTGCACATTCACATGGATTTTGAGGGAAAAACCCACCAGTGTATTGTTTTCGTTTCGGATCGTGATATTGAAAAATACCAAGGTATAATTTTTGTTGTTGTATAAAATTGTCGAGTGATTTTTCGCGCGCGGGAGGTCGAAACGGAAGACGACGGAGGGAGGGAGAGAGGGAAGGAAGGAGGGAGAGAAGTAGGGGAATGGGGGGGGGGGGGGGGGTTAGTTGCTACCGCAGGATACGAAAAACGACGCGATTGCTGCCAGAGTCGCCAACCATGAACATGATGGGAGTGGGATGGGGGGAAAGGGAGCGGGGGGCGGGGCGGGAGGGGAGGGGTTACATGCAATCACAGGATGGAAAAAAGCGAGGATATTGATACCAGAAGCACTAACACGGTATACCGGGCGCGGCAGACCCGAAAAACGGAAACATAGTATAGCAGCAAACAAACAACAAAACATGACGAGAAAAAAAAAATACCAGCAGCCGTCGGGACTGCAATCGGCACCGGCACCGTCGATGGGGATTGATTTTGATGCGCCACGAGTTGATTGCAGTAGAGGTCTCTCAGCTTTCTCTCTCTTCCCCTCTCCGAGCGAGTGGTCTCACGGGGAAAGGCGCACGCCGTCGCAAACAAGCCGTCCACAAACAAATAAACCCAAATGGTCGTATAGTCCGCACTCCTGCGACTAACCATATAGCCTCGCTATTCACATTACGGGGGACCACAGTATATAGGACAAGTTGTCAGTAAAAATAGGAAAATACAAGGCGCTTCTCTCCGCGGGCGGCCTGCGCCGCCCGCTACGCTCGCTCAGGAAGGAAAAAAGTACATCAAATTATGCGAAGCGAACAGAGGTCCACGATTGAGTTTAGTTTTTTCAAGGATCGTAATTGCAAACCGGCGACTTGATAGGAAAAAACAGCTCCGTCGTCAGCTTGGATGCCACATATACGCTTCGCGTCGCGGATGTCGTACGTACGTACATACCCCAGGTAGGGTACTACTGTCTGTACTTATTTTCTTCTTTCGATATGCTTTATGTATGTACTGTATGTACGAAGAAAGCGAAAGCATAGCACGGCACAGCAGCAAAAACAATAAAAATGAAACCGAAAACTCGGAAAGGAAAAAAATCCCCGTCCCCTCTCGTGTAATATTTTTCTGCCTGATTGGAACACACCTTACACCCGGTCAAAAAGAAGACAAGAACAAAAAAAACAAATCGCACAGAAGAGCTTCTCTCTCAGCCTCGTACGCCGCCCGCCCCTCTCGCGACCACCTCGCTACCGATTCGGTCCGGGTAAAGCTTTTATCACTCTCTGCCACAATCAGCCCCGTCGCCCGCCCCGCGTGAAGCCCGGTGCTCACCGTGGCCGTCGTTCGCCAGCTCGATAACGTTGGTGTTCAAACTGCACACCTCCCTCTTTCAACTTTAGCGTGGTCGCAAAAATAAGCACCGCTTGAATATTATCTTGCCCTCCCGAACGACCTTCATAACTCGTACATACTCTATCAACAACCATAAATCGAAGCCAGACAAAGCCCGTGCATGCATCTGTCGTGTCTCGAGGCACACGCGACGCCTAGGCACGAAAGCGGCGACCGCGCTCCTTGCAACCCCCCCTCTACCCGCCAGCACCCGCTGACACCCGCGACGGTGCCGGGTCCTCCCGCGATGCCGTGGTCGGAGAACACGCACGCACACGCAACGAAAGAAGAGAAAAAAGAAGGAAGGACCGAGAAAACAAAGAACTGCTGGAAAGGTCCGGCAAGTAATGAAAGGAGGCGGTTTGGAAGTGGGAGCTCTGAGAGGCCAGGGATGCACCAACCGAGCACGCTCAGGGGTTGTGATCTAAGTATGTAGTTCTCTATAGTTTATTGTGTGTACCACTGGTCCTATTTACTATGGTCCCCCGTAAAAGCGGCTTTTAGTCATCCCACTCACAGCTCTACTCGCATATAGGAAGCTGTGCGTCTTCATGACGCGCGCTCCTCTTTCTTCGAACGCCCTTGGTATACCAGGTATTGTTCGCCGTTCGAGTCAGGTCGGTTCGTTTCGTGTATCGCTGGATTTGTATTCAATGAACACTCGTACCCTGAGTACATGAGTACAAACAGCAGTTGATACAAACAACACTCTGTGGTGAGATTGGGTTTCAGTGTAATTGCGAGGTTAGTTCCTAGTTCGGGACTAGGGGATGGTTCAGCCCCAGCAGCAGGCTGAGGTTCACAAAGAGACTTAAGGCTGGGACCTTCTCGGGGCAGCATAGAATGGTGCCAGCGGACAGAGAATCAACAACTAGGGACTGATCGCAGGAACCCAGTAGGGCCAGGCTTCGCAGAATACTGGCAGATATAGGAGAGATATGACTATTAACAGGAGCCCGGGTAGATCGATATTAGGCGAACAGCGATTGATGAGTAAAAGAAGGGGCCGACAATTGGGCGTAGGGAGTCCGTGCGAGTGAGTTATTGAACAGTAACGTAGGTAAAAGCCGGTTCGCGACACCAGCCCCACCCTTTCAGTGTTCCGATCTGCCTTGCTTTCCACCTGGCTGAAGCAAATAAACACCCTTTTCTACATACTTCTCCTTGAACCTGACCACTGCCTACGCCTTCCCGAACCAACTAAACTCTGAAGGCCGTCCCCTTCAGTCTCCAGTGCGATCCAGACTACCAAGGTCTCTTTCCATCAGAACCCCGTCCAGGAGTTCTGCACGCGAACAACACATGAAGAAAAAAAAATATTATTCCGAAGACAAGGCGTGCATCTTTCTCTTGGTGCGCGTAGACAACCATTGTTACTAATATTAACAGTGAGTACGTGCGCGTTGGTGGTCATTCGCCTTTTTTATGACTGCAGTCCCGTTTCGGGGGCAAAACTACTCAGAACATGAGGGGTTTGTCCCCAAGAACGGGACTGCAGTCTTAAAAGGATTGGCCGTAAAAAACAGAATCTACTTGGTACTACTGCTGTATATCGTATGACGATGCCAGTAGTCGTTGGCACCGGCACGCATATGCGGTACTCACAAGCAGTCGTTGCATCCAGTATGTACGCACCGCTCATAGCAGCAGTTGCATGTCAGTGACAAGCTCTGCAAAATTTCGAGAAGCATTTCGTAGCGTAGGGCCACTTCCTTTGCAGTCGGGAACAAGGACTGAAAAAGCCGGTTTCAGATCGGAGATTTTTCCGACTGGATTGTGAATAGCTACCCTGCTTATCGTCCGTCGGATCGATTTTACAGTTTTTGTGTTTTTTTCTGGGGACGTTTGTTGGGGGAGTGACTTTCAATAATATTACTCCAAGAAAAAAGGGTACGTAGGGCAGGCGGAAATCGGGTCGAAACTGTTTCGCCGTAGTGCTCGTGGGGCCAGAGAGGTCTTCATCCTCCAGCAGCTGCGCCCAACTTCACAAACATGCTGATGTCTCGCTTCTTCCTCGAGCAGCGTGTTGTGAGCTTCACACGCGAGGCGTTCTCCTCCACCTCGTCCTCGCGCCCATCGCGGCGCTGGATTTATTCGAGAGTCGCCAAAGCTACAGCCAGCGCAGCGGTTAGCAAAAGGCCATCGACACCGCGCACTGCGACCATCGAGTGCTGTCACGTGCTGCTGACGGGCGTAGATAAGGATGTATCACGCGGAATGGCGCTGAGGAGCAGCAGAAGTGACAGCAGCCGAGCCAGCGTCGCCGATGTAGTGGTGTGGGTTGTTGTGTCGTATGTGGTGTTGTTGTGTGGGTGTGTGATACTCGTATTATACGAGTATGCGGTGGGACTTCATAAGATTTCCGATTCATGAATCCGACTGACGAGTTGGATCGAAAATCTCAGTTGTTTCGACTGTCTGGTCCAGTTGGAAATCACAAACAAAAAATCTTGGATTGAAAAGGCGCTTTTCCAACTGCATAAGAATACCAATCCATGTCTCCTATCGAAGACCGGCTTTTTCAATCCTACTGTAGTTTCCGACTGCGTAAGAAGTGGCGTAACATCAGCCACCGACAATAGAGCAACCTATTGCAACTGCGCTAACTTTACCACCACTATTTGCGGGGGACCGCACAATTCGATGCGAGTCGACGAGGGAAGAAAAGGCTGAAATCTTCTCGCGATAAAAATGAAGGCACGTACCGTAGCGGGAAGGGGGGAGAAGAGCCTGCTATGTGACCCCGGATCTGAGTTACGAGTTGGAAGGAGAGAGAGAAGAAGATGTGCGAAGATAATGAATGGGATGGAAAAAAAAAATAAAATAAAAAAAATACAGTAGTAAATAGAATCAAATATTGTTGGTAAAAATAGCGAAATAGATGGGTGTTTGTATGTACCGTAGGTCCAGTTTAATATGGCCCCCCGTAACAATCATTACTAGCTGTTGGTGGAGGTTTTCCCGCCGCTGCTCGCGCGCAATGAAGGTACCACCGGATCCCGATACAGCAAACACTTTCCCAGCAGTATACTTCTTTCTTTTCTTTCTTTCCCCATCCCATTCATCATTTTCGCCAATCTTCTCTCTTTCCCTCCTATGTATACTCGTAACTCAGATCCGGGGCCACATACATGATACGTGGGACCGTACGTAGTAAGTAGGACCAAATATTGTCAGTAAAAATAGCGAATTATATTGGTTTTTGTGTCTACCGCAGGTCCTATTTACTATGGCCCCCCGTAAAATAGCAAGCTCTTCTTACCCCCTCTCCAACAGGGCACGTGCCCTGCGTTTTCATCGTGGAAAAAAAATCAGTCCTTGCTTCCTTCGTCGACTTGCATCGAACTGTGCCTACCCACGCCGTGCAAAAACAGGCGCATTAGGCGCGTGGTGCCATTCGAGAACAAAAAAATGACTCAATACGGAGAAAATTGAAGTTACGAACGACACCAACACGCTACGATATCGACAGCAAATACTTCAAAGCATGTCAGGAGACAGCACTTTCCATCCATTGACAATACAAGCAACTTTGCCTTTTGACATGCCTCGACTGACACTAAACTACTATTTAATACCGGTAGGCTTAGTGCGGAACACTTGGCCCTATTAACACCCGTGAGAGCGCACATTTTGCGTGGCTTGACATGTCTCCTGACATCTTTGATCCACAGTGGTTATCGAGGTTGACCCCTACCAACAATTATTAGACCACCGGGGGGCATAACCTGCATACACCCTTTTAGGACCGCAGTCTCGTTTTGGAGACAATTGGGGACAACCTACTTGGAATTTGAGTGGATTGCCCCCCAAACGGGACTGCAGCTCTAAAAGGGCTAACTTAAACCCTTCTAGGGCAAATATTACGGGGGACCATAGTCAATAGGACCTGCGCTACGCACAAAAAACTTTAAAATATATATTCACCTATTTTTATCAACAACATTGGGTCCTATTCACTATGGTCCCCCGTAAAAGTACAGTCTTATTTTTGGGAAACCACTCAATTTCCAAGCAGTTCGTCCCCACGACGGAGCCGCGGTTCGTCCTAAAAGGGTCAAAGACACGCAGGGTGGGGGGGGGGGGGGGGGGGGCAGAAATCATAACCTACGACACAAAAAAAGCAGGTATCCCCTCGTGTTTCTACGCCACATTCGGCCCTGTGTTCGACAAAATGGTAAACAAACCCCGTGTACGACACAGATAAAAACTGTCCCTAACCCATTCAACCATCACCAGGGCTCTCCGTGGGGTCACATGACCCCAACCCCCCGCGGGTCGGGTCAGGAGGTTTCCGACATTTCACGGGTCGGAGTAGGCCGGGTCTGGTTGGGGCCGGGTCGAGAGGTTTTTTCAAATTCTCACACGGATCGGTCCGGTTACCGTTTTTTATTCGACCCGATCCGACCTGACCTGGACCGCGATGTCTTTGAACCGACCCGTGAACAGCCCAAATCATCATGGTTCGCGTTAGTCTCTTCGTCTCGTGTACACCGGTGTGTGTCCAAGTGTCACTTCAAGCTATTTTTTCGAGCAAGGCGGTAGGCTCCGCTGACTATTCCGGCGCTTCTCGCCCCCCATAAACACAGCAGTAGGGGGTTCCCTCTACAGGATAGTGCCGGATTTAAACTGCCACCGGTGCACGACATATGAAGCCGGTTAAATCGCTTGACACAGTCGGGCAGTGTGCGGAATATTGCCGGTGTGTGCGCCTGGCATATTCCGGAATTATATAGGGACCAACCACCACTGCTGACTGTACGAGAAAAATAGAAGGTCAAGGTGGCACGCGTCAGAGTGTCACAACGCCTACATATCACACACGTAGCGTGTGTATGCACAATTAGACGCGTGTCGACGAGGGAAGTAGGCGCTGGGCTCTTCCGGTGAAAAAAACGAAGCCACGCAGCGCACGTGCAGGGGGGAGCGGGAAGGAGCGCCCGCTGTGTGCCCCCGGGTTTGAGTAGCGAAAGAGAGGGAGCTGGAGAAGAACGGCGAGCATGCTACTGTAAAACACGGGATCAACGAACGAAAAAAAACACGAAAAACAAAATGTCCGAATGTCCGAATCCAGACGCGATGGTCAGAGTCCAGACGCGAATGTTAGAACACCAGCGTGCTACGTAGAAGAGCGCCGCGTCGGGTTCTCGTCCCCAGAAGATTCAGAAGGGAAAATAAACCTGACACAACGACGAACAAAAAGCAGAACCCTGACGGTCGGACCGTTCAGACAACTCACCCGGAAGATGCCGATGTGTGTGCACGGTTTACGCCGCATGTACGAACCACCCCGTCCGGAAATTTAAAGACCATTTGGTAGACCTGTGAACCGGCACGACTCAAGTCGCCAAATAATTATTAGTCGGGCTCACAGTTAGTCGTTTCCCGGAGGTGCCGACTATCCGACTTACAGGGTTTCCATACTTGAAGAAAGGATTGTTGAATGCGGGATACAATGCTATGTCTTAGGCGGGGGGGGGGGGGGGGGGGCTCGGCCAGGAAAAGGGTTGCTCTGGCTCTCTTCGCTCGCCTGACTTCAATAGTCGGCAAGTCGGCTGGTCATGAGCTGCCTTCGCCAACCGACTTGCAGACTAAAGTTATTTAGTTGGCTAGCATCACCCACCGATTGCGGTAGTAATTAGTTGCGAAATCCGCCTCACTCACAGCTTTGTTACCGTTCGGGCAATACTATGGCAATAGAAATGTACCCAAACGACGAGGGATAGACACGAAAAAAAAAAAAAAACGGTGTCACACTCGCAAGTGAAAACATACCAGCAGCTTGGTTTTTTTTTGTCAGATATTGACAAAACCAGATTTTACCATACCGGTAGTTTTTTGTTTACGTACTTGGTTTTACAGCAGTAACCCTCCCCTCCCCTCCCCTCCCCCCGTGTCTAGGGTGGGACGCCAATAAAAAAGTGGGGTGTCGATTTTTGTATTTCTCGTATACCCTTGAAACGACCTGTAAACTTCTGGACAGTAGTGTGGTTACCGTATGACACTATCACACTAGGGTGATAATATAACACACACCCTCGGACGATTTTCACAGCTGGTTGTTCTCGACAACAGGGAGAGCGTACTGAATACGACGAGCGACGCACGCGTCGTATAACGGGGGACCATAGTAAATAGGACCAAATATTGTTAGTAAAAATAAGGAAATATATGGGTTTGTCTGTACCGTAGGTCCTATTTACTATGGTCCCCCACAATAGCAGAACAAAATATCCCGGAACAAGGTCTTGCCAAAGTGAAGTAACCATTATCGCTGCGTGTTTGTGGCTGTGTGTGCGTGCAGGCAGTGCCTGCAGCGCCTGCCGCCATGTTCGGGAGAGCATCGGCTCTCGACAATCGCCGCAGCCGCGGTGCATAATCTCGCGTGTTATAGTATCGCACCAGAGGTACGGCGGTATTCACCTCGCATGTACCTCTTTGTCAAGACATGTAAAGACCGTTACATACAGGGTATATTCATTCTATTACTGATAATAACAATAACACCAAAAACGGTCCTCAGATTCGTCGGACACGGCAGTGGTCTCCTGCATACCGGGTGATACTTTCCGGGTTGTAGCATTGCATCAGTGATCAGTGCCACCCTGGCTGTCAACAGAAGGAGCGGTTGGTCTTCGCATTGACCTCTAAACGCTCCTACCGTTTCCACCCAGAGTGTTGACACTGCTGTACCGGTGACAGGGCGGGGCTGTGAACTGGCTGGCTACTCGTATTGGTTGCCGACTACTCACCATTAATAGTTGGTTAGGTACTTCTTGACCCTTTTAGGCCCGCAGTCCCGTTTAGGGGGGACAAACTACTGAGAATTTGAGTGGTTTGTCCCCAATACGGGGCTGCGGTCCTAACAGGGCTAAGTAAGTATTAATAGTACAGCAGTAAGTCAATACGGGGGAACATAGCAGTCACACCCAAATTGTGGAGAGTAAACCTACATACCAGGGGGTTACCACGTTTTTTGGGAGACTCTTGGGCTCTGATTAGTGTCGTCTGAGCCCCTCGTACCAATCAGCCGGAGGATGAATAAAAACAAAGTTAAAAAAAAGAAAGTAATGTTAATAGTAGTGTAGATAGGGTAGGTGCGCGCGGATATTTTTTGTGGAATTTTGATTTTACTTCCGTCCGTCATTCGTGCCTTGTTTTGGCGCGCGTTCGTGGGTCGACGCGCATGTTTTTTGTACCGCTAAAAAGTAAAAACTCGGTTAGTCGGCTTACTTCACCACCCAACTATAACAGTAGCTACAGCAGTATCACCATCTATACCGGTATATGAATACGTCTACAGTAGAGAAATATGAAGACCGTTTGTGTACTATTTAATAATTATCTATTTACGGGGGGGCGTAGTAAATTGGACCTACGGTAGACACAAAAACCTGTACATTTACCTATTTTTGCTCACAATATTTGGTCCTATTTACTATGGTCCCCCGTGAATAACCAAAACGATTATTCTATTTGGGCACAGGCTGGTAACCGTCAAGTCCAGCCAAGGCATGCGCCTTATTGCTTATTACTCACAGCCCCCGACCGCAGGCCAAAAGTGTCAAAACCTCGCCTGTACGGACAGTACTGCTTGTCGAAATGTCAGAATTCAGACGCACGCGCAAGCCAGAATCCAGACCGCGAATACCCACGTACCACAACAATAATGCCCGAATGCCAGAAGCGGTGGGCAGACAGACAGACAGACGGGCGGGCGACGGGTCTTCCTTTGTCCACAACAAAAAAAGAAGAGATATTACACCGAACCACACCGGACGTGACTATGAAGACCGCCTGGCCTACATATTAATGCCGCTTGGTCCACATATTAATGAATAAATGGTCCGCCCAGCCCAGTCCTAGAGTGTCATGGTACGTGCGTAGTAGAACGACAAAGCGAATAACCGGAACCCTGGCCGGTTTCGCCGAAAGGAACTCGCTCGGCCGACGTACGAGCTGGGTCGCTCAAGAAAATGGAGAAAGCTTCCCCCTGTCGAATCTCGTGAACGCCTGCAACATAGGCTACACAAATTGGAAGAACTATAGCCCTGACACACCACGGCTTGTGCACAAAACACAACTGCAATGAAAAGTTCTAACTTTTTTTTGTCCCCGACTCGATCTCGCCGAGATGCAATTGCCGCGAAACTCGAAACCACCAACTTTTTTCTTCACTAAATTCGTGTAAAATGTCGTTTTCTATCAAGATCAAAATTGGTGGAGACAGTGCTGAAGACACAAGGAGATCACCGATTTAAGTCTTGCTGCCCAATTCGTCACCCATCGAGAGATATAACATAAAATGATTATACACGTACTGAAAACAGGTAAATAACGAGAAGGGCGTTATTTATTTCTTCGATGCCCCGCTCAATTTTACAAATTTCGAACTGAAATTTTAACCTCGTATTTGAACCGTATGTGCAAATGTATTCCGAACCATACCTTTTGATTCATTTATTTTTTCACCCAAGTTAAGGCCGCTTTTTATTTTTCCGGAGCTTTGGATCGATCGTATATATATCCTGGGGGGAAAATAAAAAAAGGAGGGCATCTCAAAGGTTGGTGGGGACATAAACAACACCGTGTGAAAAAATCACGTCGAAATACGCAGTATTGAGCGGGGCTTCATAGCCAATCAACCGTTCCAGAAGCGCGGTGGCTGGCCCAGCTCGTACTCGAACGGTGTTTGCCTCGCAAGCGCAAGCACACCCACCACCCACACGCCCCAAGTTTTACGGGTATAGTTTGTCGAATTTTTGTTCGCCTCCACGAGGACTACATATCCTCCATGACGTCAGATAACACCCGCAGCACGCGTGATCAAAGCCTCTTACGGGACGGGAACAGAGTGCGTATGCCAGTCTGATCGGAAATATAAGGGGGCTTTGGGGCCTGTTGGGGCAATCAATATGTACCTTACATCTTCGGTCAGACTGGTACGTAGAAGAACGGCTTGATGCCACGAACACACCCCCATCTGCGCAGGCAGCAGTTAGCAAATATTAGATAGTCGACTATCAACACAGCTCGTTTTTTTTTAATTGAACACTATAAAATCCAAAAGATAAAGCCGATGGCAGACGTTGCTCTTGGCCCTCGACGGTACATCCGTCAAGAACCCACTCCCACACACGAACGCTTCAATTGTGTCTACGTAATAAGTAAACAGTACAGCTGTGAGAGGGCGGCAGGATTGCACGACCGACAAACATATAAATCGGTAGGTGCCGCTAACCGACCACCAGGTAGCTGACTTCGGTCGGCAAGTCGGCTGGCGAGGGCAGCTGATGGCCAACCGACTTGCCGACTCAAAATCCCTTTAGAACTGCACCCACTGCTGTGTAGCAACACATATCTGAGTCTAATTTTAAGCAATACAAGGGCTCCTGCCGGCACCCATGCTCCGGATAGGAAAATATTCTTCAGTGTCAAGTCGTGTGATTATGTTCAAGCAAGTTGACATAAATACACCATTCGATCTTGTTGCGAACGGGATCAGGGCAATGCCAAGTGGTTTAGGGAAAAGGCAATGCCGAGTATCACTTCTCAGTTTTTAGTATCTGTCTGCTGTACCTACTTCCAACGACGCTTGTGCAGAAGAGAGGGTCTCTCCCGCACATGAAAGCGATAGCAGCAGCAGCACAACATGCAAAATGGCAGCGACGGCAGCAGCAGCAGGAGTAGTAGCAGGCATCGCTGCTGCTGCGGTCGGTTGCTGCAGCTGCTGCTGTGCAGACCCAGCCGCAAGACCAGCAGCAGCACAACAGCAGCAGCGGCACGTACGTCATCGCAGCAGACAACAGCTTGCAGTATACGCCCACATTACTGGGAGAACAGGACGCGTACTGTATGCGCATTATCGCACTCAATCCTGGGAACAGGCCGTAATCGAGATACCGCGAGTATGAGCAGTATCGAACACCTGATAAATGATACCAGGTGCCTGATATCGATCGGCAATACAGAGCAACCGCAAAGTACTGCTGACATGGGCAGATCATGGCGTGAATACCAACATAATCATGTTGGCACACGCAGCAGTATACGTACAGCAGCACAAAACTCCGACATATTGCGAGTAATCGCAGTCTGAGCAAGCAGTCTCCAACCCTTCATCACCTCCAGTAGTGCTCGCCGAAACAACTGGACGCGTTTTTCAACAGGAAATGGTACCCAGCCGAACATCATATCTTATACCTGGAACAAAGGATCGTGTCTTTAAAGCGGATCCGTATCTCCCATTCACTAGTAAATAAAGACCTCGCATCTGGACTGGATACGATTATTTTCTCAAAGTGAAAAACGTCTGCTGAGTATGATATCCTCCGATGCGATTGGTCGGTTTTTCTTCTCGGACTCACAACACTTGGCCGACTTGCCAACAACCTATATTCAATTTGACCGGCGGAAACAAAGCTTTGTGCGTACATATTCAAGGTACGTAGAACACCTCTGAACTACTGTAATGCTGCTACTGCGGCAGCTGTAGTTGTTAGTACTGGCATTCCAACGCGCCTCACTCAGCAAGCAGTAGTGGGAAAAGCCCGAGCATGTACGGCCACCTGTGCACGATACCCTCCGATGTGATTGGTTGTTTTCTCTTATCGAACTGACAACACTCGGCCGAATTCATACTCCCCAACAACCTTCATTCCATTCTATCGGCGAAAACAGAAGACGTGCCGAGTTATCAAAAAATTATATTAAAAAACACCAACAAAGCAAAATCACGGGGATATGCAACGGTCTGGCCCTACCAAGAACGGCGCGATACCCCGAGAAGGCGCGCGTAGTCGTCCGGCGAAGAGAGAGGGGCAAGGGAAGGCAGCCGCCGAGAAAGGCAGGACCGAGGGGTTCGAACAGGCCGATGGCGGCGGCCCGCAAAGCAAGCCAGTCGGTAGGAAGCGGTATGATAGCATCAGCAAGACCGAGAGATCGAACATCGGAGAGAAAAAAGCTACTGTAAGATGAGGCCTGTCACAAGAAAAGCTCTTCGCGCAGCAACAACACATAAAAAAATTTCCAGGACCACAGAAAATAGAACGTCCGCGTCTCCTTCCCCCAGAAAATATCCCTCAAGTTCGGGGTCGCCGCGCTCGTCGGTGGCGCGAGACTCCGAGACGCGCGCACGGGAGAACACCCGTCGGAGGCCGGTTCGCGCGACCCTCGAGGCAAGCGGTCGAAAAAGCAAGCACGAAGGCAGGGAAGCGAAGGTGTCCAGAGTCACAGACAAAGTTGAAGGATAAAATCGGAATTTCAAGGTTCGCTCACAGCGGCCGACAAGCAGGAGAAGAAAAATACATATATCTACGTCCCCAAAAACCGTAGTGCGGTCCTACGAACGGGTCAAGTCAGGCGAGCGCATCGAGCGCAATCAGCCATCTCCGTCAGAGGGGTGGTGCCCGTAAAAAAAAAACATGTATTCCGCGTTCGACAAGCCTTCCTTCAAGTATGGAAACCCAACAACTCGGAAAGTCGGAACCTCCGCGAAACGACCAAGTAGCAGTCTGACGAACAACTACTGACTGTAGTGGGTGAGTTGACCCTTTTAGTACCGCAGTCCCGTTTGGGGGTAAAACCACTTGGAATTAGAGTGGTTTGTGCCCAAATTGGGACTGCAGTACTAAAGGGGTAAAGTCGTGCCGGCCGTAGAGTTTACGGGTTTCAGGGTTAGGCTTACGGTTTCGAAAGGTCACCACAGCCGGAAACAAAAAAACAAAACACTACAAAAAAAAATGTCTCAAGTTCTCCCACACGCTCGTTCGTGTCTACAAACAGTTGTGTCAATGAAAATCATACTGAATACTCGTAGGGAGTAGAGTTGTACGCATCCCTTGTACAAAAACCCCGGGTATTCAAGAGGACAAGCTCTGATCGTCAATACTCGTCACGGGTACGAGTAGCACTTTCATACTACCGAGTATCTGGGTCCGATATTTGTATGGCATTCAGTACAGCATACTGAAACCCATAGGCCAGTACATATAATTGTGTATGGCATTTCGGTGAAACCCATACGCGAGTACATATAATTGTATGGCATTTTGTTAGTGTAGTCACGAAGAAAACATTCAGTCAATGATGGGAATACTAAAGCCCATACACTTTAGTTGTATGGCGTTCACTAGTACCAGGTATACAATACTAAATCCATACAAAAAAGAGCGGAAACAATCGCGAGTACCCGGGTACTTTTTTCCCCAGATTTGGCGAGTACCCAATGGGCGCGAGTACTCGCAGGGGGTAAGCTTATGGTGAAGTACCAGGTACCTACTATAATAAACTATGTTGGTATAATCGGCAACTATTGATATGGCCGTGAACATCATGCTTTATAAGCTGAATAAATAGGGAATACCTGGTACCTGATTATAATATGTTGGAATCGGTAGCTTCAACTTGCTGAATAGAGAGTACCTGATATAAATACCTGGATAGCTGGTAGCTTCAACTTCACCGTGACATCACGCTGAACAGGGAAAAACCGGTGCAATACACACCCTGTCGCAGCACGAGCGACTCAAGTATCACATGCCGTTCGCACAGATTGAGTTCCGAGGAAATTTCCGATCCCACAGCTAAAGGTGTCTTTCAACTTTTGCACACCTCAGATAGACAGATCATGATCTATCTGATCTGTCTACAGATAGATGATCTAGTTCCTCACCTGCCGTAGTGAGACGTTGTGAAGGATCTGTAAAGTACATATCGACCCAACCCAGAGAACGTGTGCTATTATACAGGTCGCACCCGGCAACATGAGCTACAGTAGTAGATCATACGTACAAGGTCGAGAACAAATGATATATATGCCTTGAAAGATCTAGATCATGATCTGTAGATGATCTGTCAATGATCAATCTGTCCGAGCTGTGTACTTTCCAAGAAAATGGGGCAAATGCGTCAGCTGTGAGAATGGGCGACTGAATCGTTGAAACTCAACTAATTGCCATGTGATACGTCAGACACGCTAGTCTGGGCGTGCTTGTCTATTCAATTTCATGATACGGTGTTGAGTGACTGAAACCTACCAAATGGCGATATAGTCGTTGATAGTCAGCTCTGTAAATATCCTGGTAGCTTCAACTTGACCGTGAACATCACACTAACTAGGGAGTACCTGGTATACTACGAGTATACCGCCTGAAGCACGCGCGATCGAAGGATCACACTAATGAGTTTCGAGGAAAATTTCGATCGCACAGCTCACGTGTCTTTCAACTTTTGTAAGTAAGCTGGTAGCGTCAACTTGAAGCCTCTGGGGCTAAAGGGCCGACAGGGAGCGACGTCAACGGCGATTACGTACAGCATTGGCCACAAGCAGCAACCAGGCAAGTCTGGGCTAAGGGGGCGAGTCGAACATTTTTTGCGTAAAAGACGAGAGTTTTCATCTCGAGCAAGTGCGAGTTACTAATTCTGACGTCAAAAAATAGGGTGCACAAACAATGCGTGAAGCCTCCACAGTGACCTTTGGTAGTGTACGGTGAGGCGTTTCCTGAAGAACAACGTCGGGTTTCATGTCCCCAGGTTTGAAAGACCAAAACGAGAAAAAAAAAGAAACACGAGCAAGCACGGGGCAGCTATCGATCAAAAGACAAGCAGCTGAGCAGCGCCGCCACCGCTGCGCGTCCAGAGCCCCTAATGGGAACGGATGGGAATGGAACTGCGTTTCTGGGCTCCGTCCTGTTGGTATGGTTTTTGCTGTACGATTGTGCGTCATGGAGAGACAGCTACATCTCGGCAGCCTCGACCCGAACACTCCGACGGGAGCAAAGCTAGCTCCAGCTGCAGCACGCCGTTCCTGGTTTTGTTTTTCCCAATTCGATGTCGACTCCAGACTCCAGAACGGCACTACACCATAAATAGTACAGAACGTATGTGATGATGCAGCAGTGATGCTGCTGTTGCTGTGTCGTACTGCCGTACGAGTGAGTACGTGGTACTACTCGTGGACGACACAGCAGTATCGTATCCGATCCCTTATCTGGATGTCTTGTCTCCTATATGCGGTACTATAGCAATATCAGTACACAGTAGTACTAGCAGCAGTAGCAGTAGTATCAGTAGTAGTGGCAGTAGCGCATTGGAGCCAGATCCGATGTATTCTGTCTTGTGACTGAACAACAACCACAACTGTTTTTTAAGCGAGACACATTTTGCAGCGTCGACGAGACAACAACGATGACTACTACAGTACCACCGTCTACCATCCAGCAACGCACAAAACTTGACATGTCATAAATATCCTGCTGCGCGAGTTCCTAGCGACAGCTTATACTACAAATATCTTCTTTCTAATAAATTGACACTGTTGTTTTTTTGTGCAAGGACCAATGCACGGCGTCCTCGTGACGTATGCAGGAACAGTTCCGCCAAAAATTAAAGCGAAACAGACATGGTCCTGTAGCTTCCCCATCTAAGGCACAATCAGATATCTGCGAGCACGGCATCGTCGCAGCCCCTCGGGGGATCTACACGGCCACACGACTTCGTGTGGCCCCTCTCAATGACGTTCTTGAGCTTGATTCTCCCCTGTGTCGAAAATCGTGCCTCGTGGCCTTTTTGTTATTGTCGCGATTTTAAGCTCACCGGGCCTCCTTGGGCCGGGTAGCCCGATGAGAGCCGAGGGGGTTTCGCTCGTTTGTGTGTAATGGTCGGCCAGTGGGCGAACGTTGGATAGCTTTTCTTGTGGCTGATGGGCGACAGAGCAACTGTAGACAGTAGTATTTGCTGGAGTCGCAATTTTCAGTGTGGGTGGAGAACCCGGTCCCCAAAGGATGGGTCCCATTTACCTTACGTACTCGTATCGAAAAGGGGGGCGTAAGAGCACCGGGAGGCGGGGAGGACAACGGTGCGAGCATCCTCCCGGCCGAACAGCGGCCTTGCCACCGCTGACGACTAGGGCACGTCTCGGGATACGCGTTCAAAACAATCTCCCCAGAGTACAGCGCTCGACATATAGGTAGATCTGAATGAAGGCGAAGAGTTGGAAAGAATGCGAGGCGTTGCCCGAAGTACAGTACACCCAATTCGCTGTCTTCAGAGTAATTTCGGCCTTAAATGTCCGATTGTCGATGCGCCTCAACTCCGTACGCACATCATGAACACGAGCGTCGCTCAAGAGATAAAAGACGCCTGACTGATGTGCTTGGCTTCCCGAAAAGGCTACCAAGGTCGATGAGCTCGAAACCCCCGGAAGCGAAGTTATATTTACCCCGTGTGTACGCGTTTCTTTTTGCTTGAATTTTGAGTGTTTTTTTGCTTGTTTTCCTGCTGTACACACCCGAATATGCTAAAGTCCTAATTTCAGCGATTCTTCAATGAATTTAGGTCAAATATATTTACAGCATACATATTTGCGATTTACGCAAACCGTAACACAAAAAGGGAGAGAAAAAAACAAAATTTTATGAGGGGTCTAACTTCCACATCAAAGGTTTGACCACTCCGTCCAGTAGTACTGTATGCGCACAGTTGGGAGTTTCTATTGTTAATAATAACCGCACAGTCCTTACACTTCGAGATAGAGAGAGTGATACGACGTTCCAGGAATGATACGAATTCAGTACCGAGTCACAACGCAAGGAGTTTCGGGGGTTACCAATCCGTCTGGAAACGTGAGGACCGTTTTGGTACGTAATTATTTCGGGTGTGCAAGCGTTCTTTATTCTTTCGGACAGGGCGATACGACATTCCGAGTGTACACCGTGTTACACCACTCTATACCACGATGATACAAGGGCCGCTTGGTACGGGGGACCATATTGAATAGGACCTACGGTACACACAAAAACCTACATACTTCGCTATTTTCACTAACAATATTTGGTCCTATTTACTATGGTCCCTCGCAATAGATGCAATATTCAAATACAAACGGCTCGTATACATCGGGGCCTTCTACGAGTTGGGTTGGAAGTGGTAATCAGGACCGAGCGACACTGCAAGGAGTTGTTCAAAGCGCTCCAAGCACGACACTTTATCCGATGTTGTCCAAAGTTTTGTGGCCGCAGAGCTTGCTTCCCTCTCCGGGGCAGGAGCCAGCGCGGACACCGGGTATGCTGGGTGTCGACGGGTAGAAATAATGGTTCGATTTGAGGAACACACACATGCTTACAGCAGTTTCCACTTTTCCATCCCAAAACGATCTGAGAAGAACTGGGCCACCCTAAAGGGTTACGGGGGGCCCAAATGGATCACCGGGACCCCCAGAAAGGGTATTTAGGCTCCGAAAAAGCTAACGGGGTCCCCAAAAGGATTAAAGCAGAGATTGCAACAGATAAATGTACCACGTGACCGTGTTTCTCATGTTCCGGTAATTGCACCCCCCCCCTAGAAAAAAAGGATTACTGGGCCCCCAAAAGCAATAATGGGGCCCCAACAAGATCCAAGCAGGGATTGCATTTGTATAGATAGGCCAGGTGACCGCGTTTCCCATATATTCGTGATTGCAGCGGGGCCCCCAAAAATGATGACTGGCGCCCGAAAAGGATTACGGGGGTCCCATAGAGATTACTGGGGCCCCAAAATATTTTCACAGGGGCCCCCAAAAGGATTAAAGCAGAGAATGCAGGGATATGTACAGCAGCAGTATATGCCAGGCGACCGCGTTTTTCAAGTTTTTTTTTTCCGGTAGTTTCACCAGGGCAACTCTGCGTAGATTAACGCCAGAGGTTGGTTGCATGATAATTCACCTGGTACCTAGTGAACGTCCTTGCATCTTCTGGCAGAGTGGCACGGCGTCACAGGGATCCAGTACCCTGAACCCCGAGACACTGCTATGCGGGGAGTTGCCCAACAAGCTCGCACCACGACACTGTTAATACTACTGCGCGTTCTACAGATCACTGACCTCGACCTTGATCTAGGCGACTGGCGGTTGGACCGGGGCCCCCATAAGGGTCAGAGATCTATACGTGCTTCTCACCAAATATGTCAGGAGGCATGCCAAGAAAGGCAAAACGTGTGCTGCTAAGGGTGTAGGGCCGAGTTTTCCACTCTAAAACCTACCAGGTTTTTAGTGTCGATCAATGCACGTCCAGGCAGAGCTGCTGTCTGTCAAGCGGTGAAAGTGCTTTCTCCTGACATAGTTTGCTTCAAAGCCGGATTCTTATTTTTTTTAATGGTTTTTCGGATCTTTCTGTTAACCCTTTTAGAACCGCAGTCCCGTTCTGGGGACAAACCAGTCAAATTTCAAGTAGTTTTGTCCCCAAACGGGACCGCGGTTCTAAAGGGGTTAATAGGGCTCCAGAACCTTTGTTTGACCACCGATTTCTCGATTTGAGAGTGATCTCAGTCCCGTTCTGGGGATAAACTACTTATAGTTTGAGGGGTTTGTCCCCAAAACGGGACTGCAGTCCTACAAGGGTTAATGTGAGATGAACAACAACAACAACAGCAACACTGGTACCTGGTACCACTCTGTCCCTTGATAACAAGGACCGTTTGTACAATAATATTCATTCAAAAAGGTCCTTACATTTAGGAGCAAAGTGATATTTATTACATCACCGTAAAGACCGTTGATTTCGCACGGGATTGAGATCGTTTTTCGGCGTTCCATGTTTCCAGAACGGGGAGGTTAAGGCTGCCAATACTGAACAAGAAAAATTGTGAAAAAATCTGGTCTAGAGAGAGAGAGAGAGAAAGCCTTCCGAAAAATAAAATGTTCGACTTTTACTATTTTACGGGGGACCATAGTTACTAGCACAAAATATTGTTAGTAAAAAATTATTAAATACATACCTGGTAGGTTTTTATGTATACCATAGGTTCCATTAACTATGGTCCCCCGTAAACAATAGCAGCCTTTTTACTTTTTACCCGTTGTCGAGAAAACGAGAAAAACGATCACAACCCTACGCCAACTCCACCGTCTTTACAGCGCACGCATCGTATGATCGTAGTCTTGTACGAAGAAGTGTACGATGCAGTCGAGCCTAAGGGCAAAAAAACAATATGGTCCGACGAACACGGCGTTCTAAAATTAGCAGTACGCTCCGAGTACCGAGCCACCCCGGGCGTGCTTCAAGTAGACGTCATAGAAAGAACGAAGAATTGTCCAACCCCTCTACTACCATACTGATGTTGCCAAATTTGGAGGCGTAAGAGTTCCAAATGGTTGCGAAAGCGCAGAATGAACACAAAATTTGGTCTTGGCTCGCCCAGCTCGTAGGCTCGGAGGGAGTAATTGGGAGATCGAATCAACTTCAAGAATTCACACCTACTCGTAGGACAGATCATCGCTTCCTCCTTCATGGTCAAGATCCTGATCTCTTTTTTTCATATATTTTTTCATGATCATCACTTCTACTTTCAAGCTTAACTCGTAGTAGGTTTTACCCTCAGCGATCTTCTGGACAGGCCGTGGTAACAGGTGTAATCCCGTCTCCCCCCCGGTACGTGCCTTCATTTTTATCGCGTATATATATAGGGTTCAGCGTTCCCAGCGCTAGTCGATTTCCATCGAACGCTGCTACCTCACGTGCTCCTTCCTGATCCATACAGCTTTTACCGAGGTATTTCTTCCACTCCAGAGGTATTGGAGCCTGTCCTGCGACCACGGACTGCATTGTACTGATGTGGCGATGAGTTAATGGGAGAACGACAAACAACAACAACAACAACAACAACAACAACAACAACAACAGTACCAGGTACCTGGTATGATGTTTCTCATGATACCGGGCCATGTTTCCCTGGTTTGGATCTGCACTACGTATAATATGCAGATCCTGCACAACCTCTCACAACGGCAGCTGAGGAACTATTAAATTATCTACAGGTAGATCATTATTTTCCGGGGTGGGAACTTGTGCATTGTGGACCGCTTTGCATGGTAAAATGCAGTCCAGGGGCAGACAGACAGTAGTACAGAACTCTTCAGTATTAACAATAAGAAATAGGAACACTGGTCCAGTGCTGGATTTCTTATTCGAGAAGCGGTGCGTTCTACACCAACTTCAGTATCACGGCTGCGGAATTTCTTACGCTCCTAAAGCTCATCCCACCCTTCCTATTGGTCGTTTTCTTATTTTAGATTCTCGACATGGGTGTGCTGTTCTGCTGAATGTCAGGTACCAGGTACCAGGTACCAGGTATGTTGTAAGCACGAGCAATATTGAAACACAAGACAGCTACGCACGGTACAAACGTAAAAGAACACCAAGAAACCAACATCACTATTGAACCTATTTATACCAGGTACCTGGTACCGGGTACCAGGTACATGATATCAAGCGACAAGCAAACATTAATAGCAGGGGTAGAGCCGGCGGAGAGACGGAGGGAGCCGACTCATGACACTTGGACTCTCACAAAGGAGGGAATATTTCTGGTGGGAGTTTTTCGTAATTTTTCGTGCTTTTTCAGCAAAAAGGGTTGATGTCAAGGAAAGACTATAAGCCGCTTTCATACGAACAATCTGATCTGCAGGATGAAAAAGCAGGTCCTGCCGCAGAGATGGGAAGACGCAGGAGGATGGAGGGAGCCGAGAGTCGAAAGTCGAAACTCACAGGGCATTTTTCTAGTATTTTCATCAGCAGCAAAAAGAGTTCTGCCAACAAGAAACAAAAAGGAAACAACAAAACATTTGAGCCTCGAGATGAGTTGCGACCTGCAAAATGCAACCACCTTTGAACAGCGAATGAGCAACCAAACAAAGGGCTTCGTTCATTTCCGTAAGCCGGCAGGCATGTTCTGTCTGGTTTGCGATACATCAGCGAACCCGGCCAGGTCTCTCGCCTTGAACACTCCCCCTCCCCCGCCCTTCCCCCGTCCACGACTGACTCAGCGGCAATTATAATACGATGTGTAGAGCAGGGTACATCTCGTCTCCATCTCGACTCCGAGGACATGCGCAGATTCGGAGATGCCGTCACACACTGACAACATAGAGACAAATACCTGACGATAAGCATACCCCACTCTGTTCCAAAATATAATGACCATTTTGATTGTCATATTGACATCCAAAAATCGTTACATTGCCGGACACAATTACCAAATACCTGGTACGCATATCTGGTGCCTGGTTCCACCCTGTCCGTATAACAAGGGGTGTTTTATTGTTATACTGATACACAAACGGTTCTTACATTTCCGGACAAATTCGGTTCCACAAAAATTTCATCGAGTACGTACAGGTTGAGCAGCAGCAGCGGTTGTATCTCGCACCCTCGTACGCTGTACGTGATACCCTATGCGACCGTTCTGTCCGAAAATATAACAAACACTTAGATATCCGTTTTCATACGAAACAATCACTACAAAGAGAAATGTCTGTTGAAAATATTGACACACACAGCAGAAAAAAAAACTGAAAAAATAAAAAAAAACACACCTGAGTGACTAGGCCCTCGTGCCATTCCCGGTTGTCCACTAGGCAGCTGACCCTGCACCCCACCAGCCCCTGGTTCGACCAAGCCGTCTTCCTGGCCATATGCATCTGCAGCTCCGGCACGCTCCCGAAGCCCAGGCCGCACTCATTGCACAGGTACTCAGCCCCACCCGGCCTCGACCCTCCTGCCTTGCTGCTGTTACTATTATTAATGATATTACTATTAGCTCCGCATTTTGGCTTCGACGATCTCCCACCCCCTTCGCCACCACAGTCACCCTCCATCCCCTCCTTCTCGGTGGGGCGGCCGCGCCCAACACCGCCGGCACCGCCACCCTCTGCCGTGATCGTGGGCCCAGCGTGGTCTGCCGCGTTGGTGCGGGAGAAAAATTGGCCTCGTTTTCCCCCAGCCTGATCGCTGATTTTCGGCGATGCCGCTGCTGCTACTGCTGCTGCCGCCGCTGCTGCCGCTGCCGCGGCCAGCGTCTGCTGCTGCTGCTGCTGCTGCTGCTTTTTTACTATTGCCGCACCGCCAACGCAAGGCTGGTCTATAACCGAGATCGCTTCAGCTGGGGGCGCTGCAACCGCTGCAATCACTTCTACGCCTCCCGATGGTTCTCCGGGCCACTCCATGCTGTCGACGTCGTCGCTCGGCGGCTCCATGCTGGCAATGGTACTTTCGGCCCCGAGCACTAATCTACGATGATGCAAAACCCGAGATATTACGCTGTTCGGGTGGAAGGTCAACTTCAGTTGATTACAAAGTAGAGCCAAAACAAACTCGGAATTTGTATGACCACTCTATCTCGGCAAACGTCGCGTTCTCGAGGCACTGGGGCTTCTTCAGATGAACAGAGAGCAGCAGGGTATGGCTCGCTCGAGGATTGGGCCTTCGTCCGGCAGTGCTGCGCACCCTCGGCCCCGCAAGATAGCGGGCAAGGGAGACTACCACATCCAAGTTTTTTTTCAGAGCAAAGGAGTTCAAATTTCATAGGCATGTTTTACTAGGGGAGAGGGGATGTTAAAGTTGGGGGGAGGCTCCGAGACTGGGACAGAAGTTGTGGAGATCACGAAAACCACAAGGGCAGACCACCACATGAAATCCAGAGGGGTCCCTTCAATTTAATACATAGTGAAACGGCAGAGCTGAGCTCAAGCTTGAGCACTGAGCAGAACGATTGAGACGGACCTCCCGGTGTTTCTTATGATGGAAATCGTTTGTAGCCTCGGACTTCGGATAAATAAAAGAATCGGTTTTCCCTCGTCGAGCCGATCAAGCTGCATGTCGCCCACGTGTCGTTTTTTAAGTAATTGCTCACCACGCACCACATTTTTACACACAGCAGCATGGCATAGCCAGTTACTGCTATTTATACTACTCTGTATGAGTCTGGATCGACCTCAACAAGGAAAAGGCTTCATCCACGTACTGCTGTACGCGTAAAGTGTAATTGTGTACCAGGTACCTGGTACAGCAGTAGTGTGTGATGTGTGTGCCACACAAAGATCACGTTTTTGTGTGAAAAATCTGTACCCCTCCATTCGTCCGTTCCATTCCTCCTCCTCCAGTAAGTACGTGACGTCATCGCACATACAAAAAAGAGAGCTACCATCGGTACCCGGGTACGTACGAGTACGCAAATACCGCCAGCAACAACAGGCCTTCAGCAGAGACAAGTGAGTCAAGTGTGAGGAGACATGCCAAGCAAGGGAAAACCTCTGCACTCACTGCTGCTGTGCTGTAGGGAACTAGGCCAAGTATTTATCAGGAAGTGTCCCAAATAAAACTACCTCTGCACAGACAGGTGCCCCCCCCCGCCCGCCCCCCCGGCGCCTGCACAACAATGTGTGTGGGCCTAAAAAAAGTCCGTGTTGTAGGAGAAATTGTATTATTAACCCTCTTAGGACCGCAGCCCCGTTTTGGGGACAGATTACTTAGAATTTGAGTGGTTCGTCCCCTAAATAGGACTGCGGTTCTAAAGAATACATAGATAGAAGCTGTTGTCGACACCTTGTAGGATTCGGTACAACGTTGCTGTTCAACATCTCCACAATGTCATGCATGAAGGAGTCTTTGACGCCCGCCCACATTGTGCAAGGGGGGGAGCCCGGCCATCTGTCTGTTTGTCGTGTGGTACTTGGTGCCAGCCAGGTAGTAGTAGTTTGGTGTCAGTCACTAATTTGCTCTGTCAAGGAGTGAAAAGTGTGTACCCTGGTAGCTATTAATAGCCTCCGGACATATTTGCCGGTGCAAGTAAAAAAAGTGTATGATGGGCATCCTCCACCTCCTTCAACACATACCCCCCTTCCCCAGCAACACACCCGAGAGGCGAAAACGCCAGACAGATTGAAACGATCCGTCCGAGTGTCGTACACAACATATTCCAACAGAGTATCTATTATAATAGTTGTTATACCTGGTACTGTTTATTGTAGTGCAGCATCAATATCAATGTACTACTTATTATGATGTTGTTGTTCTGCCTCTTCTTCCACAACCTGGTACCAGGGTATATATCTTGGAATGAACGAATGCCAACTAATGTATTGGAGTATATACGTAGCCGGCGCCCCCGGTGCCTTGGTAGGTGGTCCGCGTGCCTACTATTAATAGGGACAACTTAGTTGGTTCGAGTCTCACCGAGTGCATACAACTCGTGATACTTTATCCTCTATCTTGCAAAAAGTCGGGTTTTAGCGATAAGCGCGAGGGGGTGAGTTATAATAGTAGAAATAGTAGTAATAGCAACATTCATTGAAAGTCGACGAGCAGTGGGAATGCTGAACTCATGCGCGATAAAAATGAAGGCACGTGCCATGGGGGAGGAGGAGGGCACCTGTGACCACGGCTTGTCCAGAAGATGGCCGACGGTGAAACCTCCCACGAGTTAAGCTGAAAAAAAGTACAAGTGATGATGTACATATGTATGTTAAAGCAAGAAGTAGACGAGCCGACACTTTCTCTCGTCCCACTCTCAAAATCAAGCTTAATATATAACTAACGTCATACAACATAGCGTGCCCTCAGAGCAGGCGTTTCCAGCCTCTCGGCTCCGTTCAAAACCTCCTCAGCATAGATAGAGAGGTCTAAAAAGGTTTGTTGTCTGCTTGTTTGTGGTTCGCAGTATCGGCGCTTTTACGCCATTCAAACGGCGAACAGAAGCAGACCTGAAGAAGCGTGTGCAGTGAGGGGTGGGCACACCTCGATAGTGAATCTTGCTACGGGTAAGGCTGTTCCGCCTTTTTCAGGCTAGGAACACACTTCCTGGTGGGATCAAGGTAGGTAAGGGCGAAGACCCAACTCAAACCCTAAGACCCTAACCCTGACCCCAACCCGGACCCAAAATCTACCAGAAACGGGCGAAAAGCGCGGCTGCGCCAACTTGGCTCTTCTCCTTTTTGTTTGTTATTCCGAGAACTACGGACCTCAATATACCCCTGATCCCTGATCCACTCAAGAGGGAGTATTAAATAGCTCCCTTTGGAAGGCTCACCATCAAGGTTTGTCCAGTACTGAAGGGTGACACTCGCCGCACGGGTGTGTGTTGTTTTGTTGTTTTTGTTGTTCTCACATTAACTCACAATTCAATGCAGTCCGTGGTCGCAGGACAGGCTCCAATAACTCTGGAGTGGAAGAAATACCTCAAGTAAAAACAGAGGCAAAAAACGAAAAACAAGCATACGCACTCCACCACTGCGGACACCAGGGAAGCAAAATGGAGACTATTAATAGCAGACAAAAACCTAAAAAAAAGAAGATGAAGCGAAGCAAAAGAAAAACAAAAACTTATCGGTACGTCGTTCGTACGAGCCTCCTCGAGTACGAATGAACACGACTAACTTCGATGAGGGAACTCCTACAGCATGTACGAGATTCAACGAAACATCAACTTTTGAATCGTAACCCCGAAGGCCTGGGGGTCCTGAAGGCCTGGAGGTATCAAGTAACGCGACCGGTACGATGTACTGCTGTAGCCATGATCCCATCAACAAATCCTACCCGTCGAGATCAGGAGGACGACGAGTATGAACACTAATAAAACTGAAAAGTAGCAGACGTAGACAAAGGGGGTAGATCTGTGTACCATCACTCTCCACTCTCGACGTCATTTGATTTATATTTCTTCATTTCGAAGGGTCGATCTTAACGAGGAGTGTTTTTCAGTTTTTTTTTCAGTATTTTCCCGAAATTTCGGTACTTTCCTATATATAGGAAAAAACCGACAAATACCGAAATTTCGTGAAAATACTGATTCAAACCTAAAAAACAGCCCTCGTTAAGATCGACCCTAAACCTCGAAACGCATTTTCGTGTCAATAGCTGTGTTTGATACTTTGATATATAGCGCGTACAACGGGATGCGTGCGTGTCGGTTATACTATACCATCAATATTGGTAAATTTAATACACCGGCATCACTATATATCTTCAACAATTATTCGACCACAGATGGTGTACGGCGACAGACAACGAAAAACTTGCATGCTGGAAACGACGCCCCCCCTCCCACCCTCGAACATCAATCGGGCTCCTAAAAAATAAAAGACGGCCCCACCACCACCACCACCGCAGTTTTACTCTACGTTGTACATGCTACGTGCACCACTACACGCCTCCGTAATCCGAAGCGATGCCAGACTGTCCCTCCGTAGCCGCTTTCACCTCCGTCTGCCCGACCATCGCCTCCAAACCCTTGAACTCCCTCTTGCCCAAAAAATCGGCTGCAGGACTACTCCACTCCACCAGAGACCGGTCGCCGATTGCAGCCAGTGCCCTCCCCCCCCCCCCTTCTACTGCTGCTGCGCTAGCATCGCCGGGACCACCTGTGCCCCTCTTTCTTCGGGAAACCCCGGGGACATTTTTATACGTCCCCGTGACGAGGGAGAAGAACGGCTCATCGTCGACGGTTTCATCCTCCGCTGCGGCGGTGTCGGCTTCTTTCACACGGCCGAGGGAAAGGGTTTCCATCGCGGCCCCGTTTGCGACGCCGTTGTCGTACGAGGCCGTAGATGCCCCGGGGCCGGTCTCGGGGTCTGTCGGCGGGGGCAGCGGCGGCGGCGCCCGCGCGTTTTGGAGGGCCAAAACGTCGTCGAAGTCCGTGCTGTAGAACCCATCCCACTCGCGTGTCCCGAGGGCCACCTCCAGCTCGAGAGGGGTCACCTGCAGCGGTTTTCGGGAAAAAAAAGTTTTACGGAAGGAAGGGGGACGGGACAAAAACGAAAAGAAAACGGGAGTGAAAAAGAAACATACCGAAACGTGGCAAACTAATGACAAAACGAGAGTGAGCGAATTCGAAACGAAAATGAGCGAATCGAAACGAGGTGAAACGAGACGAAACGCAAAAAAACGAAGCGAACGCGAAGGATTTATTTACGAGTACGATACAGACACATATGATCGTGTCACATAGTAGTTATAACATAAGCTAGCGTTGTTTTTGGAGAGAACGCCGGAACACTCCTTGCGCGGGGGCTCGACGCCCGACGGCTGTTACCACCCCTCCGCCCCCCTGGGCAGAGGTCAACTGACTAGGGCAAGCAACGAATGAGTACGCTCCCGACCCTGTTGCTAGGGGATAGACCGTGGCCACAGGCGGCGAAACAGGAGGGGGGTAAGATTATAGCACGAATATGCTACCATACCTGGCACTTGATACGTATACCCGTGGGGATAAAATGTAACGAGCGCCCAACTGTTGGAGATGTCGTCACTAGGAGTAGGAACGGTGCTCCGTCTCGAAAGGGGTGCGTGGTCAATGCCCAAATGGCTAAGGCAGGCAACACATGAGTGTATACGCCCCTCCCCTGATGATCGTATCACGTAGTGTTTGTGGTACGGCACAAAAGAGGCCGTCACCTAGTACTCCCATTGCTGTCTCTGGAAGTGGCTACACCAGAGCTTAAAAAACATGACTCATCGAAGCTGTCATCCATATGCAAGTCCACCCTTCGTGCGACTCGCGGGACACCTCACGGCGCTTCGCGCTTGGTGCAACAAGCAGCGTCTGCCTGGTCGGTGAAAACCCGACATGCTCCGTCCCGGCATTGAAGGGATGCTAAGGTCTATGATCATACGACTATGGCCATGCATGAGATCGAGTACATCCCTCCTATCGAGTGCCCCCCCCCCCCCCGCCTGCAGGGGGCATCCACGGACTTGTGGAACCATTACACCGTTTCTATCGCCAGACTGGCGCTGTCAGTACGTAGGCGAAAACCGCGACTATTACCTCGGACTGGCTGCTGGTTGGTGTATTTTTCAAGAAGGATAACGATAGCCGTCGGCGTATGGCAGTCAAACTAACTGAAGGTGGTTCAGCCGATCGCCGGCAACTCAATCAACCCTTCTCAAGACTGCAGTCCCGTTTTGGGGACAAGCCACTCAAATTCCAAGGAGTTCGCCCCCAAAACGGGACTGCGGTCCTACAAGGGTTAAAACGCCACCCAGATCTCCAGTCGGGACACCACAGACTAAAGCCCTTTTGACGGCGAAGATGAACGGAGACACAACAGGACTTTCACCCCTCAAGTGACACACTCTGAAAAAAACAATGGGACACGGAAAAAACAAAAAAAAACCCCGTTTTTTTAGGAAACGCCTAACCATACTCTTGACAATAACGATGTCGTGGCTGCCTGTTTTCAGGTTTCGTTTTTTTGGGGAAATTTTGCTACGTTTTCGCGCTCCATCTTTTTTTTTTTTTCTTAATCATCACTTTTACTTTCCAGCCTAACTCGTACCAGGTGGGAGGTTTTACCATTACCAAACTTCTGGACAAGCCGTGGTCACAGGTGCCGTTCCTTCTCCCCCCCGGTACGTGCCTTTATTTTCGGTCGCGCATAGGGTTCAGCATTGCCACTGCTCGTCAATTTTCATCGAATGTAACTTATTTACGCTCTCGCGCTTTCCGCCAAATCATTTTTTTCAAGCAAGAAAAAGTCCCTGCGAGCATGCACTCGGTGAGACTTGAACCCACGAAATTGATCTTGATAGCAAGCCACCGGGGACGCCGGCACACAGCAATAAAAAGCACTTGAACTGCAAAACCCCTGTGCCTGGAAATAACCTCATTGATAAACGAGTAACCAGCAGCACAAAAAGGGGTTTCCCCACATAAAATCAGTTTTTTTTTTTTACAGTAGGGGGAGCTACGGAACATACGCCTCGACATCAGGATTTACTTTGAGACGCAGCCTTGACACACAGACAACTTCACGTTGGTACCTCTCTTGATATCTGTGCGTGAAGGCCGCCCTTAATGATAGTAGCGATTACTACGTATACGAAGTAAATGGATGTGAAGAACAGAAACTTGGGGAAATATGCGCAGAAAAAAAACGTTTGTCGCGTGTCCCAATGTAAGACACATACACCGCAAGTTAATACAATCCGAGCATATTCGGCACACAAATGAGGACACCACTTATAAATTAATGTAGGCATGCCGATTCACCCAATATGTCGGAGCGATTCAAATCGGAATCGGAATCGGAATCGGAACGGAATCGGCAAATCGGGACGATTTGTTTTACCGGCAGAACAACGACAAGACATATACCTGGTACAGCGGTAGGTAAAACATCGTCCCGATTTGCACTATTTAACCCTTTTATTAATATTACGGGGGACCATAGTTAACAGGACCAAATATTGTTATTAAAAATGTTTAAATATATATATATATATATTTATGTATACCATAGGTCCTATTAACTATGGCCCCCCGTAACAGTATACACTGCAGTCAGCCACGTTCTGGAGGCAAACCCGTCATAATTCCACGTGCTTTGCCCTCGAAACGGGACGACAGCAGCCCTACCGTAAAAGGGTTCTATACTACCCCTTTAGGAGTGCACTCCCGTCTTGGGGTCAAAACACTCGGAAGCAGTGTCACATTTAGGTTTCTGTGCAGTGCTGGACTAAAAAGGGCTGAATCGTGACCCCCCCCACCCCTCCTCTCGAAAGGGAGGCGTGTTCAATGGTCAAATGACTAAGGCAAGCAACAAATGAGTACGCCCCCCCCCCCCCCCCCACTGCTGTAGCCGGTCAACCGCGAGCACTTCCCTCGAGGCCCTCACGGGCGCAGGGACTTCACACCCCACGTCCCAGGCACCAAGAACACATGGTATCACATATTAAAGAATATGGCGATGTACCGCTGTATTCGTGCTTAATGTAGTTCTCGTGATTTTGCGATCAACAGAGCTGGTGCTGTCGTACATCTCTGGCGCGGAGAAATCGGCACGGGCATTGACGGGGCGTGGTGAACATCCACATGCGGGGGGAAAAAATGGCGACGTACATGTGAAGAACACGAAACACTTTTCTTTCCCCTCCTTTTTTCTTTTAGTTCGCGTTTAAAACCTTCGCCCTTTTTTTTGTTTTTTCTCTCTCCGTCCCAAAGTAGACGTAACTCAGATCCGGAGTCGCACAGCAGGCTAACGTATGAAATTCGTTTTAATATTCTAAAATGACCTCTGCCCTCCCCTCCCCTCCCCTCCCCACTACGGCTCGCGCCTCGTTTTTTTTTGGTCATCGCGTGAAAACTTCAGCCCTTTCCTCTCTCGACGGCTCGCACGGAATCGCCACCACGAAACTGCCGCCCATGAAAGTCGTCAGCGGGGCTGCGTGTGTCATAAAACACCCAGACTACTATTACGGGGGACCATAGTTAATAGGACCAAAGGTACACATAAAAACCTATATATTTAACCATTTTTACCAACAATATTTGGTCCTGTTAACTATGGACCCCCGTAATAGTACTCGTACCGAAGATGAAAAACGTGGAGTGCTCATTTTCAGTGCTCATTCTCAGTGTTCATTCTCAGTGTTCATTTTCGAATTTGTTCACGAGTGAATAACGCCTTACTTACCACGGGGGCATGGAACTCCCTCGAGTTTAGCAGCGAGTTCTCCGCGCAGGCAACGAGGCAGAACACGTCGACCTACCCGTGTGCAGGGGAGGGAGTAGGAGTTCGACGGAATGCGTGCAGAGGGAGGGGAGGGGGGGGGGGGGGGAGGGTTGAGTTATGTGCTCAGGGTTGGGACTTATTGTTCTTGGGCTGTCTGGAAGAGCAAACGCTACGCAACCAGTTGCACCCGACACAGCTATGTATAAAAAGAAAATATTTCGCACGTCGGAGAGTTCATCGATGCCCACCTGATGTTCTACTGTAGATATGTGCGGTCAGGGCAGATAGATGGATTCCTGATTAGTGTGATCTGTGTGATATGTATGATCTATTGATAGCTCATGTTGCAGGGTAGGAGCCGTATGATCTGTATGATCTAGCACACGTTTCCTCGGTTAAATCTGTACTACACAGATCCTGCACAACCTCTCACAACCGCAGCTTATGGTCTAGACTATCTTTCTGTAGATGATATATCTGTAGATGATCTAGATGATCCACCCGCAGATGATCTCGATGACCCTTACGTAGATGACATATCTGTAGATGATTCATCTGTAGATGATCTACATCACGACCTGTCCGACGTATGGAGGGAGGCTTTCGTCGGCGAACAACCAGAAGGACCCGAAGTTTCGCAAACGAGCCTACGCTCTAGAACTGCTGCTGCGTAAAAAGTTCCAGCAAGCATGTACAACGCATTAAGAACGACGGAACGATGCTACGCAGCTCGATACCACACAATACCGCGATCGTACTGTAGTATCGTAATGCGGCTTGCAAGTATGAGGTTGGACTAAGTCCTCGATCTTTTACCACAGCTGGTGCTCGAAGATAACAACACAAAATCTATCTGTACCTGGCGCGCACTACAGCTCATTTTGGCTATGGTACGTAGGGCCACGGAATATGTTCATCTCCATAAATATAGACAAAGGAACAATAGCAGCATGTACGGAGCTAGGGCACACAGGGGGGGGGGGGCTGCATGCGCTTGAACACTCACAAAAAAAAAGCACTAAAAAAAAAACTACCAGGTACAGCAGTTATACCGCGTGCGCGAAAAAAAAAAAAAAAAAAAAGGACGCGCCAGCCGATCTCCGTCACGCCGACCACGCCCCCCATCGGCGACTCCGAGAAAATAACTACTGCTGTACCACTTGTCCGTAAATGTAAGGGTGGTTTTGATAAAATATCAACATACAAACCAGCCACGGTAAATCCGATACGTCTGGCAAAGTTCTTCCGAAGTGCCCGAATTAAATGATTCTGATCCTTATGAGGAGGGGGTGTTGTCACGAAACTGCTAAAGTTTTTTTTTGACGATGGTGAGTTTTTGTCCCGGCTTCGACTATAAGAAGAGGCCACGAGGCCACCACCCCGACCCGGAGCTCTAACCGTGATAACCCAAACCAGACAACCAGAGGCCCGCTTTGTAGCTTGGTTAGTTGGTGTGCCAGCTGGTCGTTGTGCTTGGAAGTACTCTATATATGGTGCTCAGGCACATCACATCTGAGGAAGTTTGCCAGATATGGCAGATCGACCTGAACGCTGTGAAAACGGCCCCTGCGTGCTGGGGCAGAGTTGTATGCAACTCCTGCACAACCTCTCACAGCGGCAGGTGAGGTACTAAATGATAAAGATGATCTGTAGATAGATACATCAGATATATCATGATCTATCTGGTCTGTCGCAGGCGTGAAAGGTACCTGCTTACTTCGTATGAAATCAAAACACCATTATAGATATATACAGCAACTGCTGTACCCGGACGTACATGCGTCGCGAGTAAAGACAGATAGAAAGACGAAAACACACCCAAAAACGAAAATGCCGAAAACGCCTATGTACGCGCGTTCACGTATACTTGGCACCAGGTACACTACAAAAAACAAAACAAGAAAAGCGTGTGAAACAAGAAAAAAGAAACACAACTGCCGCCTAGGGCTCCCCATCATTTCAACAGCAAGAAACAGGGGTGCCTGCCCAGACTGGGGTTCCTTTCCTATCAGGGAGAGGGCGTGTTCTACGCTTAACTTCAGTAAAACGGCTCCCCGAATTTCCTGTTTTCTCATAAAACTGAACCTGTCTTTCTGAGTGCTCGTTTTTCTTACTGTAGTATGTGCCACTATGGCCAAGAACATAATCAACGTTTGATCATTCATATAAGAATAAAAACGGGGATTATAATTGCCGGCCAGAAAGGTGGCCGTCCCGTACTACTGTTGTATTGTGTGCTGACGAGCTTCGCCACGTTTACAAAAACACAAAACACACGCACAAAAAACACACAAACCACACAGACAAAAACACACAAACCACACGGACAAAAAACACACAGACCACACGGACAAACAACACACAAACCACACGGACGAAAAACACACAAACCACACGGACAAAAAACACACCAACAGAAAACACAACAGACAAAAAACACGTACGTAGACGAAACAAAACACACTCCGAAAAAAGGCGCCCAAAAAACACAACTAGACAAGCACGCCGAAAAAAGAACTATTACGGGGGGCCGTAGTTAGTAGGACCAAACATTGTTCGTAGAAATGGTGAAATAGATAGATTTTTAGGTATACCACAGGTCCTATTAACTATGGTCCCCCGGAGTACTGCACAAAACACCAGGACGGCTGCCACACACACTACGTCACACACCTACGACAACACCACACCGCCGCGTACCACACCTACCATACCGCACATCACACCTACCACACTGCCACAAAAAACTACCCTACACACGGCACCCACACCTACAACACCTACAACACCACCACACTGCTACACGGCCACACGGCCACATCACATACCACCACACTATTTATTTATTTATTATTTTTTTGCTCATCCCATTTATTATCTTCGCACATCTTCTTCTCTCTCTCCTTCCAACTCGTAACTCAGATCCGGGGTCGCATAGCAGGCTCTTCTACCCCCTTCCCGCTTCGGGTGCGTGCCTTCATTTTTATCGCGAGAAGATTTCAGCCTTTTCTTCCCTTGTCGACTCGCATCGAAGTGTGCCTACTCACGCTGCAAGGCGCTCTCAACAATTGAATCCTTTCGATTTTTATTTTTGCAAAAAAAGTCAAATGTCCGACCCACCTGGGGCTCGAACACAGGACTCTAACACAAGTAGAATTCGAGGTTAACCACTAGAACCACCGGGGCGACCGGATACAATAGGCAGCAGCAGTGGTCCCTCTATCATGTCGGTATATGTGCCAGGTCAATGAATACGCCGGCATTCTATTCGTAGTGGGCACCGGCATCATTCCGCACACTGCCAAGCTGAGTAATCCCATCTGCAGTGCCAAACGATTTCACCGGCACCGCACTATACCGGGCACCGGCAATATTGAACCGGCATTATATCGGGCACCGGCAATATTAAACAGGCATTATATCGAGCACCAGCGTTATTATACCGGCATTATATGGAGCACCAGCGTTATTAAACCGGCATTATATCGGACACCGCCAGTATTAAATCGGAATTATATCGAGCACCAGCGTTATTATACCGGCATTGTATCGGACACGGGCAATATTAAACCGGCCTTATATCGGACACCGGCAATATTAAACCGGCATTGTAGGGACCCCTGCTGTGTGTGCCGCACGTACCACACGAGCACAGCACTAATCACACCTACCTCGCCCACAGCACTATGAATAGTCACACCTACCACACGACCACAGCACTAATCACATCTACCTTGACCACAGCACTATTAATAGTCACACCTACCAAACGAGCACAGCACTAATCACACCCACCACACCTCTGCGAAGTTGGCGAGCTTTGCCACGTTAACCTTTCCCACGGCGAGGGTGTAAGCCTTTCGACCGGCGTCCTCGATCATCCCGCGGAGGGAGCGCACCACGCTGCTGTACCGCTGGACGCCGAGCGTCCCCACGACGATACCGATGACCTCGGCCTCCTTTGCCCGTTGCACGAGATAGTACCTATCCCCCGACAGACGACAAAATGTCGTTCGTAAAACATTAAGAAGCGGGAGAGGGGGGGGGGGGGGGGGGGGGAAGGGAAAGGGGCGAAGAAGGGGGAAGGGGGGGGGGGGGGGGGGGGGGGGAAGGGGGGCGGGGGGAGGAAGGCGGGGGAGGTAGGGAGGGGGGGGGGGGGGCGCGCGTATTCATGTTATGCATGGGCGTAGTCGTGTGACCATAGACACTCGCATCCCGACAATGCCGGGACGGAGCACGTCATTTTCTTCACCGACCAGACATAAATGGGATCGCTCCTAGCGCGAAGCGCCGTGAGGTGTTGGGCGAGTCGTACGAAGAGTAGGGGGGGGGGGGCGAGGAGGGGAAAGAGAAGAAGAGACGAGAATCACGGGGAGTGAGGAGCGGGGGGGGGCGGGGGGGGACAGGAGGCGGATGAGGAGAAGGGGCACGTCGCGGAGGGACGAAAGGAAGAGGAAGAGGAAGAGGCTGAAGAGAACCACAAGGAGCAGGAGTTATTCAAACGGAGACGGGCATGAGCTTTTGAGGGGTACAAAGAAACACGAACCTCCTACTCTTCGCATCCGTCGGTTTGCCGATCGACTCAACCCTTCCGAGGCAAAATCTGCCGTCCCGTTTTTGAGGACAAGCCACCCAATTGTCCCCCAAAACGGGACTAACTGCAGTTCTTGCCCCCAAAAAAGGTTGAACCAAGCTGGTCGCTCGCTTGCGGACAGCGCTTTCTATGTAATTCGCGGTGTTTACGCCTGGTCTTCCGGTCTCTTGGTTTTGCGCCTGGTCTGCCCCTTCCTTGCCCGAGCGACACTTCATTTCTCCCGAGATGCCCCTTCTCTCTCGCTCAGCGCGTCCTTCATCATTGGGCAAGGGCTGGGTGACGGTACGATTCGAAAAATGGAGGGCTCTTCACAAGTCATCACCCGAACCGCGGGTCGGGCCAGGCAACTTTCAAAACCTCACGGGTCGGGTCGGGTCAGAAGCCTTCACAATTCTCGCGGGTCGGGGCGGGTTAGAAGCCTTTAAATTATCGCGGGCCGGACCGGGTCACCCTAACCCAACACGACCCGACCCGACCCGCAAGGTTTGACCCGACCCGACCAGTCAACATATACACGGCGCGCGCTTCCTCTCCAAAATACGCGGGTCGAACGCCAGTGTACCGCCGCATGCAACTGCCCTATACAGAAATGTAGACTAGACTTGTATGTTCGGTAGGGTGCGTAGTACGTACCAAAAAGAATACCCACCAAAAAACAAATTGCACGTACGTGCAAGGCTATTGTATTTACACGTACTTGAATTACCACCTGGGACCTCTTTCTCGTTTGGTACTTTGGCCCCGTGTTTGAGCCCATCCCCTTTTGCGCACTACTCCCACTTAGCGGTGCAGACCGCCTGGCACCCTGATTTCATTTGATACCATGAAGGCCATGAACGCCATACATATCTACAACAACTCCTGCTATACATACAACCGTATTGAACTCACGTACAAAACCTGACTATTACGGGGGTCCATAGTTAACAGGACCAAATATTGTTAGGTAAAAATGGTTAAACATATAGGTTTTTATGTATACCATAGGTCCTGTTAACTATGGCCCCCCGTAATAGCCTTGCACGCACGGGCATTTTTTTTCGCTTCTCAAGAATACCGGGGGTATTTGCTGGGTAAGGTACGTACCCTACCCAAGTCTTCGGTAAGGTTCGGTACGGCCTCAACACCCTACCGAACACTCGGGTAAGGTTCGGTACGAATAAAACCGATACTCAACATTTCGGTGGTATATTCGGTACGCCCACCAAAAATACCCCGGGTACGGGTATAGAAATACTTAATAGATATCTCACTCTCTGAGCGTGCTCGGTTGGTACATCCCTGGCCTCTCAGAGCTCCCACTTCGAAGTCGCCTCCTTTCATTACTTGCCGGACCTTTCCAGCGGTTCTTTGTTTTCTCCATTTCTCTTGGCACTCTCGGTCCTTTCTTCCTTTTTTCTTCTTTCGTTTCGTGTGCGTGTGTGTACTCCGAGTACGGTACCGCCGGCGAACCCGGCGCCGTCGCGCGGGTGTTTTGCGGGTGCTGGCGGGGAGAGGGGGGGTTGCAAGGAGCGCGGTCGCCGCTTTTTTGTGCCTTGGCGTCGCGTGTGCCTCGAAACACGAGGGATGTATGAACGGACTCTGTCTGGCCTCCATGTATGATTTTGGATAGAGTATGTACGAGTTATAAGGGTCGTTCGGGATCGCAAGATATGATTCAAGCGGTGCTTATTTTTGCGACCACGCTGAAGTTGACAGAGGGAGCTGCGCAGTCTGAGCACCATCGTTATCGAGCGGCGAACGACGGTTACGGTGAGCACCGGGCTTCACGCGAGGCGGGCGACGGGGCTGGTTGTGGCAGAGAGTGAGGAAATATTTACTCGGACCGAATCGGTGGCGAGGTGATCGCGAGAGGGGCTGGCGGCGTACGACACTGAGAGAGAAGCTCTGCTGTTGGATTTTTTATTCTTTGACCCAGTGCAAGGTGTTCGAATCAGGCAGAAAATTATTACATGAGGGGACGGGGATTTTTTTTTCTTTCCGAAATTTTGGTTTCATTTTCGTTGTTTTTGCGGTGCTGCTGCTGTGCCGTGATGTGCCTTCTCTTTCGCACATACAGCAGTTGCTCGAAATAAGAAAATAAGCACCCTGCGTACTTTGGGTATGTACGTACGTACGGCATGTGAGCGAACCGCCCGCGTCGGGAAGCGTATGTGCCTTCCGACCTGATTTCTCCCGAAGCATGGCGGCGGGACTCTTGGCATTATCAAGTCGCCAGTGTGCAACTAAAATCATAAAAAAAACTGTATTCAACCATGGACCTCTGTCCGCTTCGCATAATTTGATGTGCTTTCCCTTCCTCAGCGAGCGCAGGCCGGAGCGAGGCGCCTTGTATACCCTATCGTCTATCGGAACATACTCTACAGACTACCGCGGGAATCTGCTCGGTAATCCCCCTCCGAAAGTCTTCGGTAAGGTTCGGTACGGCCCCAATAAATACCTTACCGAACACTCCGGTACGCCTCGGCGAAAACGCGATACAGTAGTCCCGGTCCCTCTATATTGCCGATGCGCGCCAGCCAAAAAATAGCGGCACTAGAGCCTCAACCGGCACTATTAATGGCACACCGCCGCACTCGGTCCATCCCATCTGTGCCAAGCGATTCCACCGGCCTTACAGCGAGCAGCCGGCGCTTTCTCAACCGGCACCGTGGAGAGGACCACCACCACCGTACCGGTGCCCGACACTTCGGTAACTTCGGTACTCCCACCGAAAATACCCCGGGTACGGGTATGAACCCTACCGAATACAGAGTGGGCGCGCGCGATTGAAAAAACACCTTTGAGCTAATAAAAATAGGCTCAGATCGGCACGAACAATAAGAGAATTGGGTCGAAAACACACCAGCCCAGCAGTAGTGGGACCTTCCAGACGTTAATATGACGACCAAGCGGTGCTTATATAGCAGACAAGAGTGTTATACGTAGAGTTAGCTGATCAAGGGTATAAAAAAAAAACACTTACGTTCAGCCTGGACACCAAAAGGGCGTTTCTTACCGCTGGGCGCCCACTGTACTACAGGCTTCGTGCCTGCGGTCAGTTAATACTCCACGGAGCACCCACGCAAGCCCCTACAGGACGGGCGAAAACAAAAAGTAGAACCCCCTGTATCATAGGACGCGAAAACCCATTCAACCCACCCCCGCCCTGATTCCCCCCCCCCCCCCCCTCCCATCCGACGCCGTCGTTCAAATACAACACACTATGCACAAGGTGCCGAAACCTGTCTTACAAGCGGTCGTTAGTAGGACGCGGATCACCCTTCGTGCGACTCGCCGAACACCGCATGGCGGTGTGCGCTTCGTGCAAGCAATGTCTGCCTGTTCGGTGAAAACCCGACGAGCTCCGTCCCGGTTGTGTAGGGATGCGAAGGCCTAAGGTCCTACGACCGCAGCCCTGCATGGCAATGAGCCCCCCCCCCCCCCCTCCCACCCCTCCCACCCCTCCCACCCCTCCCACCCCTAACCCCTCCGCCCTTCATCCCTCCTAACCTTCTCACCTTCTCATGAGGTCCTTGTTCCCCTTCCCAGTATCCTGGACGACTCTCTGCCCGCCGGGCAGAGAAGGGTCATATCGGACTCGGTCTACACACCCGGCGCAGCGCAAGAGAATGTTGCTCAGCTGGCGCCCCTCCCCGCCGACAAACACCATAGTGTGCCGCTTCAGCGCCTCCTCGGAATCCAACTCCACATCCAGCCCTCCTATCCTGACGCGCCTCTTCACGCCAGCCGGCACCGGTAACCCCGCCTCCACGATCGACCCCCCCGACCCCCCTGCCGCCCCCGCCGGCGCCCTATGTCTCACCTTCTCGCCGCCACCCGCCGGCGCGCGCTCACCAACAGAGCAGGGTTTTCTCACAGCCGAGGCGTCATGATCACCCAGAGGGGTTTCACTTTCGACAGGGGCGGCAACGTCGGACGTTTCCGTCGTCGTAGCAGTAGTAGTAGGAACCCCTTCCCCGGTCCCTTCGCCCCCGCCGACACTGCTGCCACTGCTTCCACAAGCCCTCCCTACGTCGGCGGCGCACACGGCTCCGCTGCTGCTCGGCTGCGGCTGCCCTAATCCCCCCCGGGCACTTTCACATTCGCGTTTGCTTTCGCGTTCGCTTTCGCGGGAGCCGCAACCCCTTTCCCCTGCGACGACGCCACAAGCTGCTGATCCCACGCCGGGAAGACAACCACCAGTCTGACCTCTCCCTCCCACCGCATCCGGCGCCCCTACTCCGCTCAGGGCACCCCCCCCCCCCTGCTGCTGCTGCTGCTGCGGCAGCGCTGAATCTACGCCGCACCCGCAACCTCCCCCTTCCTCCTCATTTTTCCCGGAAGATCTGTTTCGCCCTAGCGGGGAGTACGCCTGCGGCGTTGGAAACCCCACCACCAGCCTGCCGTCGCGCGTGACGTCGTCACCCACCAGCTCTAAGAGCTCGCGCACGGCGTGGGCGTAGGTCACATCGTACAGGAGCAGGACGGGAGGAAGGGGGGGATGTCCCGTCTCCACTACCGCTGCTACAGCCGCTGATGGCGCTGCCGCCTCCTCGCCTTGCGAAGCGTTACAGCTTGGCACGCGCGGCCCAGGGGACAGGGGACCGGACAGAAGGGCGGATGCGAGGTCTTTGACATCTAGATGGCCGCGGCCGAAGACGTACAGAACGGGCACGGAGGAGCTCGTCGGGCTAAGACACGCGCGCCCTCGAATTTGGCAAAATAATATAAAAATAAAATGTCGAGGGAGAGAGAGAGAGGAGGCGAGGCGGCATAATACAACAAATGGGTCGCCGTCGGGCGGACATATGGCGAGCAACGGCGGCACAATGGGCAGGCGTGGGAGGGGAGGGGGGGGGGGGGGGGGGGGGCAGTCAATTATCACAATAGCGTGTATTTGCTTTTTCACCCCCTTTGGGCATGGAGACACAGCGACCAGCACAATGGGGAAGGCAGAAAAAGCATCCACACCTCGGACATATCATGATCTATCTGATCTGTCTACAGATAGATAATCTAGTTCTTCACCTGCCGTTGTGAGAGGTTGTGAAGGATCTGTATGTAGTACATACAGATCATCCACCCCAGAAAACGTGTGGGAGAGCATGCCGACTACTATACAGGTCCCACCCGGCAACATGAGCTAGATCATACAAGGTCGAGAGTAAACGATCTATCTGTCTTGAAGGATCTATAACTCATGATCTGCAGATGATATGTCCGGTGTGAAACTATCACCATACTAGGGCCTCAAGTAGGCTAAATCATCACAGTACTGCGTACAGTAGGAACGAGAGCTAGCTTGACTGTAAAAGTCGGCGACTACTCAGTACTGTATTTGATAGTTGGTTAGGAAATGCAGTTGATGGCGTGTGGAAAATTGCGCGGAGTTATGCACGTTTGTATCTGGCTGGCACGTCTGGGGGCTCGGATTGAGTTATTTTGTTGGTACTCTCTTGGGACTCCATCAGAGAGGAAAACAAGAAAATAAATAAATAAAAGGTTGGTATGGTCGCTATCTAGGGCTCTCGAAGTGGTTAATAGTGTTTTTTTCTGAACAATAAGTCTGTTAGTTGGTGTACCGATTTCCTTTCGCTGGTTGTTATGTTAAAGCCCTTTTTGTTTTTTTGGCCCTGCGGAGAAGTAAAAAATTATACGGCCAGTGGCTGGTGGGCCTTTCGTTTTGTTCAGCCGCCCGAAACGTTCATCGGATTTTCACCTTGCGTCACCCCACGTCCGCACGCCTCCATAAAGGGAAACCTTGTATCTGGTACGAGCATAAACTCTGAAATATCGCTTTCTTCGGAGCACGCCCTCGACATTTCTCCTGCCTCCGAGGACACCTCCTCAGCCATCAGCTCTTAATTGCCGATCGAGTTTTTTTTTTCAGGATCGATCCTCGAGGTCTTTTTCCCGATCTGGGAAAATATTATTTTTTCCAGGATTTTAACTGTGGAGCTTCTTTGTTCCCTTTTCTTTTTTTGGCTGTTCCGCGTAGGACTAATTTGTGGTCTACCACAAACAGCTGGTTGTGCGTGTGTTTTTCGTTATTTCTATCCATAGACATGTGAAAGCACCCGCATAGATGTAAAGTAGTGGTAGTAGTAGTAGTAGTAGTAGTAGTAGTAGTAGTAGTAGTCGACCTTCAACGTTTTCAACAAACTGCACGAGGCACCACAGCAGTAGCACTACAACCCACCACCCTTCCAATCCTCACAACCAAGCTACTGCCGCTGTACGCCAGCTACGCCGGAACCAATACAGCGAGGACACGAGAAGCCCCCCGGCATACCAGGCAGTTTTTTCCTGCATCGCTTAGCAGCTCATAGCATTTGCAAGTCGCCCGCCTTCACTGCACCAAGTTGTGAGCGTCCTCCGCCCTCAGTCTGCACTACCCCTTGTTCTATCTGTTTCCTTTCGGGCGAGCTGAGCTTCCGCCGCCCGCGGAGCGATTCGCCTTGCACAAATAGCATATTCAAATACGTCGGCTGTGACCTCGACGAAATACGAAGTAGAGTCGACACGTGCCGGCCATTCTTGTGCCATGTGTGTCCGAATAGGTCGACAACACGGTTCGTCACTGTGCCATGAGTGTCCGAATCGGTCAACAATCTGCACACCACGTGTGCCTGTGAAACTTTCATCATTATTTGAACATATATCTTCCGTACGCGAACTTCTGATGGGCAAAGAAACGCCGAGGAGGTCGACAGAGGAAAGACCGTCCGGACACGCTCATCGAAGCTCCGGGTGCGATCCGTGCACTACAGCAGTGTCGCGCGTGGCAAGCGCTTCAACTTTTTTTTTTTGTGTATTGTTGTGGCACGCGGGCCCGGAGACCCTCCACCTTCCCCCTCTCCAATCCCTCCTGGCCTCCTCCAGAGGGTAGGAGACAGGGAGAGGGATAGGGGTATACGGCTGGGGTCGGGGTGGGTCTGGGCCGACGCGCAAGGTACCGTATCACCCCGGATGATAACATAATACACCCCCTGGGACGAACGTCAGAGCCGTCTTTACAAAAAAAAACTATTTCGGAGGGCCATAGTCAATAGGACCTACGGTGAAGACAATAACCTATATAATTACCTACGTAAAGTGGTTCCTTATCTCTCTAATTCGGGAGTTCAACAAGGTTCGCTGTGATACTGCAGTTCGGTTCTATTAAAGGGATACTTTGCTTTTATCCTTTATAATTTCTTTAGCCGGATGAGTCCTTGGCATGTGCACACACTGAACAGGGGGGGGTGGTGCACAGCGCTCTGCTCGCTTGCCCAAGTGCTCCGATTATACTCTTCCTAGTTATTGTCTTCCTAAACCCACGAGGTCAACGGAACGCGTGCCGTTGCCACATCAAGAGCTGCTGTCCTCCTCTTGCTATCTCCAACACTTCCTCCTCTCGCACGCTATTGCTTCACAAATACCACATCGCGGAACTCGAACGTTCTATTCTCGTAGATCATCTCAAACTCTGTACCTGGTAGTCGATTGGCCTACTGCTGTACTGGTCCTCTCTACCACTCCTCGTATCCTCTCACCTAGACCGTGATACCGTTCCGGTATATCTCCGTCTGTTCGTACTCCTATCACAAGCCTCTCATGCAACATATCTCCTATTCTGTTCAAGAACATCTCCCACAATCCCTATCCAGACATTCCAACAGCTTACATTGAAACCGCGATCTTATACAAAACTTCAAAAGAAACCAAACTGTCCATCGTAAAAAATAGAGAAGCCCAATCTCACCACAGGTTGAACTCCCGGATTGGAGAGGTAAGGAACCACTTTTTATACGACTTGCGTCGTCGGAAGTATCACTACTAACAATATTTGGTCCTATTTACTATGGTCCCCGGTAATTTTGAGGGCGCACCCAACGGAAATGGCGGTTTTCACGAAGATATCGTCGAGATACTTCCATGATTGACGCATCGCTCGGCGTTCGCGCTTTGCCCCGTCGTCAAGAACAACCAGCTTCGAAGTTCGTGCCGAGGATGTGTGTTACATTATCAACCGTGTGATACCGTAAGTAAGAAATTGGCCAAACGGTGTTGCACCAGTTTATTTGCAAGGTGGTGTTGCAATCAGCTACCCCCCCCCCCCCCCCGCGCCTCACAGCCGGTTCTCAGTGCGAACAGGATGCAGCTCACCCTTCGTGAGACTCGCCCAAAACACCTCACGGCGCTTCGCGCTGTGGTGCAAGCAATGCCTGCCTGGTCCGTGAAAACCCGGCGAGCTCCGTCCCGGCATTGTAGGGATGCGAGGGTACATGGTCATTACGAGTACGGCCATGCACGACATGAGTACCTTCCCCCCCCCCCCCCCCCCCCCCCCGCGCTTCCGCCCCCCACCCCACCCAGCCTCCTCCTATCATTCACTCCTCACCGTAGTGGACGATAGCGTCCGCCTTGAGGTGCTGCGCGGAGACCTCGTCCACGCAGCAGCTCCCGTACGAGGTGTCGCCGGTGACGAAAATCAGCGGCTCCTTCCTTCTTCCCTTCCGCTCTCCCTCCCCCCCACCCCCCTCGCCCTGCCCCCCTTCACGTCCCCTGCCCATCTCCGTCTGCAGCTGTCGCACCCGAGATTGAAGAGTCCACACCACCTCCGGCGCCTCGCGGAGGAGCGGGTCGGGGAACTGCAAGGCCACCCTTTCGAAATTGCCGTCGGCTATGAACGCCGTGGTTTTGTTGATCTGGAGGCGGGGGGGGGGGGGAGGGTACTCATTTGTTACTTGCCTTGAGTAATTTGACCATTGACCGTTCATCACGGAGAACCGTCCCTACTCTCAATGGAGGGGGGGGGGGGGTACTCGATATCATGCATGACTGTAGTCGCGTGATCATTGACCCTCGTATTCCTAGTATCCCTACAATGCCGGGACGGACCACGCTGGAGTTTCACCGACCAGGCAGACATTGCTTGCTCCAAGCGCGAAGTGTCGTGAGGTGTTGGGCGAGTCGCATGAAGGGTGAGCTGCATGCCACTAAGAACCGCTCGTGAGAGGGACATGCACATGGATGACAGCAGCTTTAATGGGTTCATTTAAATCCCGGTGGGGCCGCTTCCAGAGACAGCAATGGGGTTACTACGTAACTGCCTCGTGGGTGCCTTACCATAAACACAACGTGATGCGGTCAACGTGGTGCGGCCATTCCTCTTGTGATGAGTAACGGACCGATAACTCGATCGTCAGCTGTGACTGATCGCCAAAAAAAAAAAAAAAAAAAAAAAAAACGGTAGCTACCCTGGTTGTCAAGCTCAAGTAGTGAGCGGCATGTTTTACAGTGTCGTTGCCAACCGACGCTGACCCAATCTATGTACCAGGTATTAAATACCTAGTACGGGGAGGGCGGGTCGTCATTAGGCTTATACTACCAGTACGTTCAGTAGGTACTTCATATGGGTAGAAATTAGGCTAACCCTGTATTATCGAATGCTATGTGGTGATGGTGATGTCGCGTTGGATCTTAACGACGATTCCAGTTCCAGCATGCCCCGCGGGTCACCGGGTCTACCGCGCGCCACCGGACCCCCCGCGGCACCGTGACCGTGCCACGCCCGACCCACACAATGGTTCTCGGTGACCCCGGCGAAAGAACGGCGCCAATGCCCGACTCGGCGAGCGGGGGGCGGGCAGAGCCAACCTCCAGGGGGCGGTTCCTTAGCCCCCGGCATGCGGATAATCGTCAAAAAATGGAAATCCCCGGCGCGATATCGAATAAACTCGGTATGAACCAACGCATCTGCTGCTGGTCATATTGCTGCGCTGCTGGAGCACACGGTGGGTGGATTGGTGGGTGGATGGATTGGATGGATTGGAAGGTTGGATGGGTGGGTGAGTGGGGGCGTGGCTATGTATGGGCGGTGACCGTGTTTCGAAGTTCTGTGTTTTTGGACCATGGTGCTTCCACCACTCGACCATGGTGCTGCTGCGTAGCAACTGGGTCCACATTTTCTGCTGTACGTCCTACCGCTGTGCTGCTGCAGTACATGGTGGGTGAGTAGATGGGTGCGTGGGTCGGTGGGTGGGTGGGTGCGTGGGTGGGTCGGTTGCCCTGTTATTTGTTCAATATTTGTTGTGCACTTTACGTACGTACCAGCCCCACTCTGGCATGCTTCAGCGTACCACTGTTAATAGTAATATTTTAAACGGGTAATACATACCACCCTGGACACGAATATAAGGTCCGTTGGAGGTCCGTTGGATATTGATCTACTGTGCATACTATATTCATACGCATTTTTATAAAACAGTAATACCAGGTATGAACTACAAACCGGAAAAAAAATCCCCACTCGCGGCAAGCTACGTGCAACCTCGGGAAATGTTTTTGTTTGTTGTTTTATTTTCCAAATATAGACACACACAATCCTTGAATTCTGCAGCTCCAGGTTTCGGCTTCCTCATATACGGGATGTATATATATATATATATATATATCCTGCTGCATGAGGCCATATTAAACCCGTAGTGCGCGTGATTGGAGTATCACACAAAGCTTGCAAAGATGATTCTCGACGAAATGCTCGATCTCACAGCTGTTGTTTTTTATTTTTATAAATACGCGGACGGTCCTTTCATTCTGTTTAGATTATAGGTGTTGCGCTGAAATGCCCCGGGGACGATTTCGCCACATAACGATGGTTTTGGTTCTCCGGCTTTGATACAGGGTCGCCTAATACACGGAAACCCGATTTGTTTTTTTCACAATCTTCCACACCCTGTACAACTAGGTTAGTTGGTAGTTTGCCAGACAACTATTCGTCCAGAATCGTGTGCAACTAGTTGCCTGCAGACAACTATTGGTTCAGAATCGTAGGTGACTAGTTGCCTGTAGACAACTATTGGTTCAGAATCGTGCGCAACTATTAAATAGTTGTCTGCAGACAACTATCCGTCCAGAATCGTAGGCAACTAGTTGTCTGTAGACAACTATTGGTTCAGAATCGTGCGCAACTAGTTCTGCAGACAACTATCCGTCCATAATCGTAGGCAACTATTAAATAATAGTTGTCTGTAGACAACTATTGGTTCACAATCGTGCGCAACTAGTTGTCTGCAGACAACTATCCGTCCAGAATTGTAGGCAACTAGTTGCCTGCAGACAACTAGCGGGTAGGTGTCTGGCAAACAACTAACTAAGTTGACTTAGTTGTAAAATATGAAGACGAAACAGCAGTATGTAATGGTAGTGTGTGGTCGTATCTATGCAGGACAGGTGGCAGACGCATGTATGTATGCCATGTGTAGAAAGGCCGGACGCACACATTATCATTCTACGCGCAAACATGTCAGTTCAAAGGCCGATGTGTAGGTCAGTGCTGCTGCTTTGATTTATATGCATCACGTCCAATTGGGTTGATGGCCACGACCCCCCTGCTACGCGGGAGCGATCTCCAGAACAACCATCCACACTACAGCAGTAATCCCAGAATGACTCTGATGCTTGCTTTCGCCATCGCCGCCAAACACACAGGAAAACAAAACGCAAAACACGAAACGGGTACTCTCGTTAGCATATGGCGCGTACCAACTAGGACAACAACAATGATGCTTATCCTTATCCTCGTCACTGCCGAGCCCAAAACAAAAACATCGAAATACGAAATGCGGCTGGAACGTAGCTACAATGCAGCATTCAATCCCGGCCCCAGCACCCTTTCGTGCCACCGTGCTCCCTGGCTGTATGTATTCTATAGACACTCCTCGCTGCCGTCCTCCTCGGTGAGGTCCATCGGCTCGAAGCTGCCGGCTAGCCCCTCCAGCTCCGGCATAGGGTTGGCCAACCGCCAGGGTATCTTGTTTTCCGCGCTGTTGTTCCCGTCGGTTGGCAGCTCTGGAATGTCCTCGGGAATGAGGTCCAGGTTGCCGTGGAGAAATAAGATCATTTCCACGTACTTGGCGTCGGTGGTGCTCCTTGATGAAGTCATCATGCGACCAGCATCGCTGAAGTCGCGCTCAAGCACCGCCGCCGACGCTGGAGCTCCGAACACCACGCGAGCTACCCGAGCCAGGAGTGGGTACAAGCTCTCCCATCTCTTCCACCACTGCAGCACGTTGTCGCAGCTCAGGTCGGCCGTCAGTGTGCCAGCCTCCACACCCCGCAGCGTCTTGAGCTCGGCACGAACCTTGTCCTCGATCGAGGGCCCCTCTGGCACCCCGCCTCCCGCCTTGAAGAGTCCTAGACTGACAAACCTGGCAGTGGTCGCCGCCTGCTTCTTGTTTCCGGCACGGGCGAGTATCGGGTGCATCGCGCCGGGAGACGATGAGCGCGCCCGTTTCGCCACTGGCTCGCGTTGCTCGTCCCCCGCGCCCTCTGCCCGCCGTTGGGCCCCGTCCTGCGCCAGCTCCACAGCCAAAGCGATGACCTTGTTGTTGATGGTCTTCTTGACACTCGCTGCATGTTCAGGTGTCGAGGCGAGTCTGTCCACGTACTCGAGGCCCGCCGTAGTCGGGTTGAGGGCCATCTGCATGTCAAACACGAAATCCGTGTTTTCGCTGTCCGGCGAGTGGTACCGCTTTCGGAACCACCGCCGGTCGACAGCTTGATGGAGATGCTCACGCGCTAGCCTGGACACTGAAGTCAGCTCGGCGTGCTCCTTAGGAACGCTGGACACCCTCTGCTCCCCACCACCGACGCCTGCAGTCCCACCCTGTGCCAGCTTGCGCGCCGGCGTTCTGATGTCCAGCGGGGAGTTGACATCGAACGTGCTGAGCTTGAGCGCCGCCAGGCCGAGCACCGCGGCCTGGCCCGTGGGGACGCTGGTGAGCTGGCACTCGACGATGAGTTCCGCGGCCGGCTTGATGAGGGAGTACAGCTCCTGGATCTCGTCCATGTACGCCGCCAGGGGGCTGTCCTTCCCTTCCTTGCCGTACACTCCGTCAATGGCGGCACGGTTGACGATGACTGCCTCGAGAACGTTGCTCACACTGCACCACCGCTGCGGTGCCGCGTTGACGAGCTTGCGGTGCGAGCACTGCGAGTAGTGGCGGAGTTGCTCCTCATGTAAGATAGCCTTGATGTGTAAGGGGCGGGGCGGGGCAGGGGGAGGGGAGGCGTGCGGGAGACGTGAGGACACATGGGGCTGTGGTGGGGACAGATGTACGAATAACAACGACATGAAACACGGCGCGAGCGTACCTCATAGTGCCAAAGTACCACGCCCCGTAGATTAATATTCTCGAATACCTCAGACGCTGTGCTACACGCGCTCATCTGTACAAGGACAAGTTTATAGTCTTCCCTTTACCACGCCGGTGCAGCCACCCGCTCCAAGACACGCACACGTCCAACTATACCCTTGGGCACCTCGATATTTTGTGAGGAGAGACGGAACGACAAATATAAAAAATGCCGTCAATATGGCAGTTCAACGCCGAAACACACGGCTGCCTTCACCTTTGCTCTGGGAGACTTGCGGATGTGCTCGACGACTTTCTTCACCGTCACGATGACCTTGCGTGCGACAGGATTGGCCGACTTCTGCGGGTCGACGTGTGTACCGATGGCCTGTGGTTCCACAAACGCAAATGCGTCACGGTGAAAATGAATATTGCGTGGGACCTGACCAAGTGTGTTTACGCCCGCAAAAAAACAACGAGCGCAGAGATTCTACAAAAAGTTCGATTTCGACACCACAATCATCAACACCAACTCGTTTCTGTACGTTGGGATGTATTTTCACACGATGCTTGTGCAACCGTCAAATTTATCAAAAACATTGAAGAGAGCATGGGTTGTAGCGCAAATCAGACTCGAGGATAAAACGTAAACATCCAACATGACAATGTTTTCGGATCAACACTCACGTTCAACCAACACTAATATTGCACATTGGCACTGCTCTTCAAGAAAAAAACTGTCAGGTATCGCCGCACGCATCCCAGACACACACCTCGACCAGAGCACAGTTGAGCATGTGGCAAATGCACCACTCCCACAGCCCGGGCAGCAGTATGTCGCACAGCCGTTTCACATCGCTGCCGGCGTCGCTCGTTGCTGAAAAGAGCATGGACACGTCGAGGTCGTACTCCTCCAGGACGCTCTTGAGGTACTTCTCGAGTACTTCAGAGAGGCGGTTGCTCTCAAGCATCTCCGTCGTGGGGTTGAACTGCCGGACGGCGAGGAGGCGGGATCTCAGTTGCCAGTCCCGATCGACGTAGAACAACCGAACACCTGATCGACAGCAGTCGGGAGCACACACGACACACGTGAGTGCGTCATAAATTTATTACGCAGACGGGTGGCGAACGCGAGTCATGTAAGCGGCGTGTATTCAATAAAAATTACAGGAGGTGCCAATTTGCGGGGGGGGGGGGGGGGGGGGGGGGCGACGACGCAAGGGAGGTATTTCGGTACACAATCGTTTCGAAATAAATGGACGAGCCCACCGCTGCTGCTTACCCATGTACTTCAAACTCGAGTATTTGTCCACCCAGAGTTCGAGGTTGAGGTGTAGAAGCCGCCCGCCTGCAATCTCGGCTGCCACCTCCACCTTAAACTGCTCGGTGGTGGTGGTGTACAGCTCGATGATCTTGTGCTTCACCGCTTTGTTGTGGAGACCAGTCACAGGAAACTCGTCCACGGCGCCCAGCCTCCAGTTCGCCCGCACCCACTGCTTCTCACCAAACGACAGCGGGCAGAACCCCTCCACGATGTAGTTCTTCACCCAGTTCATCGCTAGCCACCTCGGCTTGTCCTTGGCGTGCATGGCGGACGACTTGGCCTTCAACACACGCAAGTCTAGCTGATCCGTCTTCTCTTTGGCGGCTGCAGTCTTCGTGGAGCTCTCTGTGAATCACGTGTGTACGAGGCGGTGTGAACCAACGAAAAAACAATCGAAACACCAGCCAGTTAGTTCTCTGTATCACGAGCACGAGCGGCAGACGATATGCGTAGGGTTCATGCGTACATTGCATACGTCGCGTACGTGTTACGTCGGGTATGTGTGTGCATCATGGTTTATTTTTACTCCAAGTACGTGATTTATTGTGGACCTTGCCCGTCCCCCCCCTCTATTGTGTGTCTCTCTCTACTACATCTGAACATCAACATTAACATTCCGACTGCGCCATGGCTCATAGTTTCAGTGTAGCTAAATATAACAAACACCAACACTGCTCAACCAAAAAATGAATAATTACATAAAATAATTAATTAATACACATATTGCCCCTCCCCAAAACCGAAAAATAAACGAATAACATACAAAAACACACGATACGACTAACGACCCCCGCGACACGATAACATAAAATTAATGCTGTCGTGTGTTTACGCAGTCTAAAATACCCCAAAAAACAGGTCATGGTAAATACTAAATAATGAAGAAACTACCACTTTATTTTATATCCCCACCCAAAACCCAAAAAAAACAAAAACAAAAAACTATTAATAAATCACTCACTTGCTTGGTGCATCGCCGTCACGTGGACCAACGCGTTTGAGATCGAGCCTTTCGAGATACCAACAAAGATGCCCTTGCGTGAGTTGTCTCGGCACAGTGGATTGCCGAAGCACGCGAAAGAGTATTTGCCGTCTCTGACTTTCTTCAGCTTCACGCCGTATCGCCAGACCTCCGACGTCGCCCGAGCGGGCTTCGGCACAAGCTCGTGCGTGGACGGAGGCGTGAACGCCTCGAGCGCAGCGGTCACTTCCTTAGCCTCCTGTGTGGGCAACAATATAATAAAATGATAATAATAATAATAAATACATGGGTCTGTTTTCATTATATCATTATTTATTTTTATTTATTTTTTGGTATTGGGTAGGGACTACCATATTTGGAAGAAAAGGAGCAACGTCAACAATGTAGTGGTGGTTTTGTTGTCGATTCAAATAAGGAATGATGCAAACCAAAACAAAGAAATACACTAAAAGGGTACAAGGTGATGAACAAGCATTGATAGATTAGTTAATTCAACACACACTTCTCCTTTACAAAACCTGTCAAGAGGAACAAGATTTCCTCCAATATAGCCGATCGGATCTTGTATGATATCACATCACATGATATTGTATGATATCGCACAGCAAAACGAATATTTTGGAACAGAAGAACAAGATACCACATGATAAGACTCGCACGCTGTTTTCGTGACATAATGCAATGGTGCGCCTCTGCCCTTAGCTCGGTTCGCTACGTCGCGCGTCGAGCAGCTTGTTCTCGCTCTCCAAAGCACATTCTTTGCGGACCGGATTGTTTGGAGGCGCTCTTCACGCTTTCGTTGTGAGGGAGCGGATTGAGGTTTCTCCGTCTTCTTCTGGAATATCTATCGTAAAAATCCGAGAAATTTAATAATACAGAATAATTTGAACGCAGCAACAAGCAGCGGCAGTAGCCAAAGCCGAAGCCACAGCAGCAGGGAGGGTAGCAGTATATCTCAAGACGTGCGCCGCTCTTTTACAATAGCTAGCGCACGGAAGTCTACCGCTTGATAGGTCTGACTCTGTATGATACCTGATATCTCCGTTCTGTTAAAAGCTTGACACACGCTTGTGCGTGCACCCGACAAACGGGACTGGCCGTTGCTTCAGATCGTACGCCTCGAGTCAGGCAGATAGCAAACATATCAGCAGTAGCGGTATCAGCAGCAGCAGCAGCAGCACCACCACCACCACCACCACCAGCGGCACGTGCGGGGGGGTGGTTGGGAGTGGTACTCAGCCTTTCGTATCATCGCAATGTAACTGTCCAAAATCGATGTTTGCTTGACGATGACGCTGTCTACCGTACGACTGCGCCGAAGAGAGAGAGATGTTCCCAATCCGATTATAGGTAGCCGTACCGAAGGCCCTGAAACAAGTCTGCGTGACAGTGTCAGCCTTCAAATTACACAATCGATGAGAGCCACAACAGGTACAGCCTGTTCTTTGATGCAAGATATGGCAGAGGCCCAATTTGCCCTACAAGTCACGATGTATATCGATTCTTCACCGATGAGGTGTGAATCGATGTTACACAACCGCTACGATCGTAAGAAATTGATATGAGATACCATGAAGAGTCCGCCAATATATCTGACTCCTCTCCTCTTTCGAGCTCGTGTCTCCTCTTTCGGTCGCTTCTATGACCTGAAACTCTTGTTCTTCTTGAAATGTTTTGTTCCTGGTTTCACGAATATCATGTTGTGTATGATTTTTTTCTGAGTTGTCTGGAACAACTACAACTATGTATGTCTATGCACAGCAACTATGCGTACGACACACAAGTTAGTTGTCTTCCAGTGTTTGATTTTTTTCTGAGTTGTCTGGGACAACTAAATACAGCAACTACCAGCAACGGCAGAATATGCGCGCACACGAGCCACCCGGGTAAGTACTACATGGACATCACAAACAAGGATTTCTGTGTGGATGGCACACGCACCTCGTTGTCTTGTGCCGAACTTCCTCCGTCTGTTTGCTGGTGGCCGCCATTTGCTGCTGGTACTGGTGGTGTAGTAGGAGCACCACCAGCTGGTGCCGGTGTAGCAGCATCAGCTGGTGCTGGTGTAGCGGCGGCTGGTGGAACAGCTGCCATTGGTGCGCTTGGTCGCTCGTGTGTGTGTTGTGTTGTGTGTGTGCGTGGGGTGTGATGTGCACACTCACATAAGTACGTGCACACGTGGCACACACATGCGTCAGCCGAGGGACCCGTTGTCCTATTCTTGACAACTATCCAGGTAACTATGGTTGGTTGCATATTAACAACTACCCGGGCCAGTAGTTGCCTGCAGACAGAGTAGTTGCCTGCAGACAACTATAACTATTCGTCCAGAATCGTGCGCAACTAGTTTCCTGCGGACAACTATTGATTCAGAATCGTGCGCAACTAGTTGCCTGTAGACAACTATCCGTCAAGAATCGTAGGCAACTAGTTGCTTGTAGACAACTATTGGTTCAGAATCGTAGGCAACTAGTTGCCTGTAGACAACTATTGGTTCAGAATCGTGCGCAACTAGTTGTCTGCAGACAACTATTGGTTCAGAATCGTGCGCAACTAGTTGCCTGTAGACAAGTATTCGCCCAGAATTGTGTGCAACTATAATAGTTGTTTGCAGACAACTAGCGGGTAGTTGTCTGGCAAACAACTAACTAAGTTAGTTACCATATTAGTTGAAGTTATACAGGGTGTGCAATCTTCCAATAATAAAGTTGATCGTCCGCGCCGTTCAAAAACCTACAACACGCGATGATCAGCCTCACCGACCGCCGCGAGACTACCCTGCAGCCGTAGCATCCGCGCCTGCCGAGTGAGACACTTTCACCTTTTTGGCGACCCCTCTACCGCAGTAAAAAGCACGCCTCCCGCGTAGGGCTGAATGAACCAACCTGCGGTGGTGGGAGCGGATCTAGCGTATCCGTCTCCCCTTTACGCTTGTTTCTCGTTCCTTTTTCGATCCCATTTTTGTTTTTCCTTGTCCTCGCCCTTCTTCTCCTTCCCCCCCCCCCGACCCCTTCTGCGGGGAACCATAGTACAGCAGTGGTTCTCTCCATGAAGAGTGCCGGTTGTGTGATCCTGGCTACCCGCTATAGTGCCTGTTGTGAAATCGCTTGGCACAGATGGGATTAACCAGCAGTGTGGCGGTGTGCGGAGTATATAGTGCCGGTTACCGCTATAGCGCCAGTATTGTTGGCTGGCGCATATATACGGGCACTGCAGAGGGGCCGCGGCACTACCTGTACTGTAATCAGGACCCACGATGTACCCAAAAAAAAAACCCATATATCCCCCTATATTTACACCCCATGTTTGGTTCTGATTATCATTAGACTCACATCCGGGGTCAACATAACAAAACAGGCTCTTCTTCTCCCTCCCTCACCACTACGGTACATAAGTGACTTGCTGCAGACACTCAACAGGGGCATTTTACCTCTAAATGGATGTACGGCGCGTGGTTGCCGTTGATGGTGATGGGGAGAAGGTGTGAGTTGCGGCTGCAAGGTTGCAGGGCTGCATGATTTGTGTTCGGCGGGGGGGGGGGTTTCTTAGCCCCAGGTTGGATGAAGAAGGGAGGGAGGGAGGGCACTGCTGTTGTCCTATTGACTGTTGGATACCAGGTACCAGGTGGACAACAACGTTGCCCGCGGACTATTCCCTAGAGGGCAGCAGTACTGTCGCCGCGCTAGATACCGCCCTGAGCGACTGCTGGTCTCTTGCCCGTGCGGCCAACAAGGCGGCGGCCGCAGCAGCAGCAGCAGCAGCAGCAGCAGCAGCAGCAGCAGCAGCAGCAGCAGCAGCAGCAGTAGCAGCAGCAGCAGCAGCAGCAGCAGCAGCAGCAGCAGCAGCAGCAGCAGTAGCAGCAGCAGCAGCAGCAGCAGCAGCAGCAGCAGCAAGAAGCGTCTGTTGTCGGCTCTCCACACCGAGCGACCGGGAGTGGAGGAGAACGCGCGAACAGCAGGACTGCACCAAAACAAAAAAAAAAAAAAACTGCCGGCGATCTGGGTCATGGATGACTTGCTGCCTACTGGGGCGAAAGGTTCCAATCAACCGGCCCGACATATGCTACACAGGAGACCACGGTTTGAGGCCTTGACTGGCCGGCCACCCTACCAACGTACATACCAAGTGCCCCCTACGCACAAACCAGCTTCATTGCTTAAACCACGTTTTTGTGGGAAACATGCCGTAAAGAGCGTTCACTTTGGCATAAGGGGTACGATCGCTTTTCAAGCGAAAATGTCAGGAGACAGCACTTCCACCCCTCGACAGACCAGCAACTTTGCCTTGACATAGGCATTCCATGGCTTGACTGACAACAAAACTGCTACAGTAGGGTGCAGCGTGAAACACTCGGCCCTACATACACCCTCGACAGCGCGCACGTTTTGCCTTGCTTGACATGGCTCCTGACATCTTCGGCTTTTCAGCGCTCGACTTGTCTAGAACGGGGAGGTTGCCAGCAGCAGTACCAAACGAGGTGTTTTTCGGAAATATCTAGATTGAGAGTAATCCATCCGAATTTATTATGCTCGACGCTAGAGCACCCTGACCGTTCGCTGTCGAGAAATCGATCGCTGAAAAACGGTCGCACCCCTTTTGTGCGAACTCAACGATGTGTACGGGACTTGGAATCAGCGTAGGACATGTTTAGCAGTTTTAAATTGGTAATAACCCTTTTAGAGCCGCAGTCCCGTTGTGGGGACAAACCACTCAAACTCTAGGTGGTTTGCCCCCCAAACGGGACTGCAATCCTGAAAGGGTTAAGTGGGGGACGTCCTGCCGACGATGCCATTATGGGGTGGGGCGGACGCACCCCCCGGGCAGGTTTCTGTCACGTGTTGTTGTGGTGTGGAGTGTGGAGTACACACAGAGGTTGGGTCAGTATGCGTATACCTCGGGGTCTACACGGAACGGAGTTACGCACCTTGGGTGCGACCTTGAACTTGGGTATAATTAGATAACGAGGCGGTACTACTGTTAATAGCAAGGGGAAGAGGGCCTGGTACTCGGTATTCGGTATCCACACAAAAGGCCGAGAGAGGGGGCTTGAAAGCGCCCAAAAACACCGGTCTTCTCGCGTCCGGAGGGAGTACAAGAGTAACGGTCGGCGCTGCCTTTTGAAAAAAAAAGGGCGCTCTTGTTGCTCACCAGGTACGTATGTGTATACCAGGTGCTGGTGATAGGCAAGAACTATCCAGAACCTGGAGCGCACCGCCGGGTGACCAGCTGTGAGAGAAGGGGTTGACTCCTACCCCATATTCGACACTTCCCACTCACCCAGAGTAGGTAGCGGTTCGTAGCAAAACCGCCCTTGCCTCGTAATGGCGCAATTAAAAAAACGCGCTGCTGCGTTGTTTGTTGCTGGCGCTGTCGTTGCCGTACGTCAAAACGTGGTCAACCTGGGTGGCAAGTAACCTGATACCACAGGGACCGCTTCAGTTCAGCAAGAACGGTACTACTTCATCCGGGTTGCCCGTGTCTGAACTGCTGCAAGTATAGAGTTTCTAGGACGCGTACGGCAGTAGTGTAAAAGGGAGAAATACTCGATACAGCCAGCCGTGGAATACCAGCCCCGGATGTGCCGTCAGTGTTGATGGAATGGCACTACTGCTGCGTACTCGTGTAAATATGTCCGGGGAAGTAAGGACCGTTTGCGTATTCGTCTTGCCTCGTAGTAATCGTCCATGGAGCAGGAAGCCGGCCGCTCCTCCCCCAGCACCACACCATTGCCTCCCGCACCCGCCACCCCGGCTGCGTCCTCGAGAGTCTGAGAGATCACCCTGCTTCCGTCGTCGAACTCGATTTTCACGCTCGCCGCCATGGGGTGAGTCGTGGGTTGGTGGGTCTCAGACGAACTCTTGAGCTATATATATACTGCTGTAGTTGCCCCTTGCTACCCAAGGTAATTACTGTCCGACGCCGGCACTCGCGTTAGCGTGCCACTGCACACATGGACTAAACCGCAGTGTCTATTGCACAGGAACAGCACGGCGGCTCGGGCTTGCGTGGGAGGGAAGGTAAATGGCTTCATGCTTGTTGTTGACCTGTACGTGGGTTTCATTACATATTTAGAGGCTTTATCCCATAGGGGGGTTGCAACCGTTTCGTGTGGGTGACGGCCATCGGTTTCGCGTGGGTGGTTTCGCCTCCCCGCAGCTGGCTGACCCCGAAGAGAGTGAGAAGCGAGAGGAGAAGCAGAAGACTTGTCGACCCCCGAGGTGCGTGCTTGTGTGCCGTTTTTCGGCGCCGGACAAGGCCATCCGACTAAATCAATTAAGAATCCTGGTATCCTGGATCCTGGATCCTGGTATCCTGGCGGCAAAAAAACCCAACGAAACGACGGTTTTGAACGGTTATTTTATACCACAGTACATACGAATACGAACGCACCTGGCTCGTATTTTCTACCTCCCGTACAGATGGACAGTTATCTGTCATCACTCAGGCTACTTGGAGGAACAAAACAAGGCGTACGGAGAGAATATATCCATGCACATCATTCAAGGTACTGGTGTTATTCCGTTGAGAAGTCCACCCCCCCCCCCCCCCCCTGTTTAGTATGCTGAAACCAAGATTTCGGCACGGCTTTTCTACAAAGCAAGCCGGTACACACAGCCCCTAGTTTGGGTGGGGTAGGGCATAATATCATGGCTGCACGCCGGTTGCCAGTAAGGGAGCAAGAAATTTGGGTGGGACCACCGGCCGGAGTAGAAGAGGCCTTATCCAATCCTATACTTACACGGAATGATCCATCCGTAAAAACAGAGAGAAACAATACAACAACCACAACCGTAATATTATTATAATAGTATTTCGTACGTAACCGATCCAAGTTTATTTTTACAACACAGGTTAGAAACAACAGCTTCGACAATGTATAACAGATTGACTGTACTTCAGTAGCCTACTCTACTATCAACCCATCTAGTTTGTGCTCAGCCCTCGCTTCGGACCCCAAAAGCTTGTGGATGCCCCTCCCTTGACGACCACTCAACGGCGAGGCGCGCGAACGGCCGCCCCCTTCCTTCCGACCCTCCCTCTCGCTGCCGGCGCCCGCCGACACCCGTGGGGGCGCCGCGCTCGCTCTGACAGCGCGAGCACGAGCTCTCTCTCTCTCTCGCAACGATACAGAACCCCGACCCCTCCTTTTCCGAGTGAACTAAATCGCGGTTGGTGCCACCCGCACCATCAGTAACCTACTATCCGATGTGTAGTCCCGAGTAGAAGGGCAAAAAGTAGTAGTCGTAGTGTTTTATATTATGAAGGATTGTTGTTGTTGTTGTTGTTGTTGTTGCTGTTCTCACATTAACTCATCGCCACAATACAATGCACTCCGTGGTCGCAGGACAGGCTCCAATAACTCTGGAGTGGAAGAAATACCTCGGTAGTAAAACAGAGGCAAAAACAAAAAACAAGCACACGCATTCCACCACTAAGGACGCCAGGGAAGCAAAAAGGAGACTATTAACAGCAGATAAACCACTAAAAAAAGAAGACCAAGCGAAGAAAAAAAAAACTAAAACAAAAGCAGATAATACGTAGCAAAACGTTAAAAAGCAAAACGGAACATACAGACAGAGACAGAGACACAAAGAGGTACAAACGGATATTAACCCCTTTAGAACCGCAGTCCCGTTTTGGGGACAAACTACCTGAAACTTGAGTGGTTTGTCCCCAAAACGGGACTGCGGTTCTAAAGGGGTTAAAATAAAGAAAGATAAAAAAGAAGGCGGGACAAAAAGGGACAAACACGGGCGGGGGGGAAAGAAAATACGAAAGACAGGCACACTGGAGCATACAGACACGCAAAGTTGCCCGGGTGGCACCTTGCTAGTTATACTTGGGTCCCAAAGAAGGGAGTGCATCATCACGATTACCCTGGGCTGGGTTATCGATCGATCTTTTACCCCTACAGCTCAGTAGGTAACACCTTCACATTTATTTGACGTCGGCCAGGTCACCGGTTCGAACCCCACTTCGAGCTTTTCCTTTATAGAAACGCTTGCGCACGCATCCCTCAAAAACACATCTCCCTGGTTCCCCAGGTAATGAAACGAAGCGGGTAGGTCAGCATACAGACGTTCAGAGGGGGTGAGAATTGTAAGAATTACCCTGGGCTGGGTAATCGATCGATCTTATACCCCTGTAGCCCAGTACGTAACACCTTCCACAGTCTTGTTCGGAGCAGAAGCCTTCTTTTAAGCGCTCTGCCGCAACAACCAACTATCATCCTATCCATGTAATCCCGAGCAGAAGGGCAGGCTTGTTCGGAGCAGAAGAAGCCTTCCTCCAAGCGCTGCTGCGTGCTGCTCTGCTGGTGGCTGGCGTACGAGGCAGCTGCTGTAGCTGTGGCTGGTACTCGTGTGTCTGTCGTGCTGGGTGCCGGATCCGTCTGTTGTTGTTGCCTTCTGTGTGTTGCCTTGTGCGACTCGTGGTGCTTGTGGGTTTGTGGCTGTCGCCCCGTGTGCTGCTGTGCTGCTGCTGCTGCTGCTGCTGCTATCATGTGGCATTAGCCGATGATGATGCTGTTTCTTGCTGTTACGATCTTGAATCATAGTCTATCTGCTGCTGCTGCTGTTTCCTGCTGTAACTTGACATACCTCGAAAATAGCTTGTACCAGGTACTTACGTACTACGTACTGTTGGCAGTTTACAGGAAAACGTTGGGCTGGAGTCTTGAGCCGTTTGGCATGAAACGGTAAACCATGATGACACAAAAAGCGGTATATAATCTCTCTCTGGTTTGTTGGCCCTTTCTCCACCATCATAGTTACTACTGACGTCAAAAACAAGATCTATCTGTGCAGCAACATCGTTTCATGTCGAAATTGGCGGTGACGAAGACGTTTCAGTCGGAAACGTGTAGACCGTTGATTATACAAAAAAAAAACCATACCCCACAGCTAACTGCGGAAAGAAGATCCCATAAACGGGGGAATACTGGAGTACGCAGAATTCACTGTATTATTGTAGAATACTCCTAGCGCCAACGATACGCGTTGCCGTGCTGTTTCCTGGATGTTTGCTGGACGTTTCGTGCTTCAAATATGCGCCCATCATCAGTGCTTGGGAACAACCAAAAGCAGGTATAGGTACTTTTTGGACAAATAAATGCAAAAGGTTAGGGTTCAGAAACAACACATAAATGGTATACATACGATCGTACCAGGAACCTGGTAGAAGATAGCAACAGGGACAAAAAAGCATCGAACTCGGGATATACAAACCTTTCGTTCGTCGCCAAAAGCGATTTCGGCCCCGCAACCGGGCGCACCCTTATGCGCTTAAATCACGCCCGCGGTGGTACTAGTGGTACATGTTCGGGGTGAAATGTACCTGACCTATTACGGGGGACCATAGTAAATAGGACCTACTGTACACACAAAAACCTATATATTTACGTACTTTTACTATCAATATTTGGTCCTATTAACTATGGTCCCCCGTAATAGAGTACGCGTCATGTGTAAATATTTTGTTGGTCAAGAATTTCAGGCTGAGATAATTCGAGTTTGAGAATTTGCAGCTGGTGTGATAGCGCTTCTTGGTGCCAAGCGAGGAACGGCACCCAAAATCCATATAAATAGTATTACGAGGGACCATAGTTAATAGGACCAAATATTGTTAGCAAAAATAGCGAAGTATATAGGCTTTTGTGTGTACCGTAGGTCCTATTAACTATGGTCCCCCGTAATAGCACAAAATTGCACAGCAGGCTCAACGTTGGCGTCACAAAAAGCCTCGAGCCTTACTTAGCCAAAATAGGAGATTCCTAACAGCTGTCGCGTACTGTACCGCCCCCCCGCGAAGCAGAAGGAATTATTGATCTTGATGCGGTGCTTTCACGCATGTACATCAAGACGAAATTGATTCAAATTGCAGCGCAGCGTCAATGAATATCATTGGCCTGCTATTTTCCGACGAGCGGATGGAACCGACCGACAGAAATGGCTTCCGAAACGAAGACCCTAGGTCATAACTTACAGCGGGGAACAAACGCAGTGCAACCAATTCCACCAACCGAATCTTGAAACATAATAATGGTTATCCTGAGTGGGGCTATATAGGGTGCCCAACATGAACGCCCGGGTGCCTTTTTTTCAACCCACACACAACAAAACAGGACATACAAAACGATGACCGGCGAACTCCATGCAGACGATGGGCATACAAAAAGAGCCCCCCCCCCCAAAAGCCCAACACAACACAAAGGTACAATATAGGCGCTTCACTCGCGTTGGACGTACATCACATATCAAGCCAGTCCCAACCGTGCACGACACGAGCATACAAGTGAACTAGGAAAACAAAGTATGCCACTTTCATACACAACAGACAGACCTGCACTCGCCATCACACCAGTCAACCATCAAGCCCACCCACCCGACCCGTCGCCGCCCTGACGACGGTGATTCTGCGGAGTACAAAAACACATCACTGAAACAACACCGGCTAGACCATGCACATACAAGCCGCAACCTCCTCGGACGCGCGAGGCTTTACGATCACACACCGAAAAAGTGCCCCCCCCCCCCCCCCCCCCCCTCCCAATATTCTCGATAGGGTGAAAGTCTTACGATCACACCGCTTCAAGTAGTGTGACCCCCCCCCCCCTCCCCGTCCAGCCGTCTTCTCACCACTAGACCCGAGACCAATCACACATATCGAAAAATAAAACGAAGAGCACAACCGCTTAGGCCAAGCGCCAAGGTTGTGCCTAAGCCAGAGCTGGTACCGCGTTTAAGCCAGCGCTCACGCTGCGCTCAAGCCAGCCTCTTAACGCTGGGCGTGGCATACACGTTGGGCATAGGAGAAGCAACGAAAAAAAAAAATCCGGAGCAATTGAAAGAACCAAGGGACAAGTGAAATCCGGTGCAACTGCCCTTACCCCCCACGAAAAATTGACAGCAGCGAATATTTGGCAGCAGCCGGACCTCCTCCTTCCGTCCCCCAAAAATCATGCCCAAAAGCGACATGCCGGATATACAACGGGCAACTTATAATTGAACAAAATACATGTAATATGTACACAAAAAACGTAAAACAAACATTATCGTGCTCGACCATCGCTCACTTGCGCGCGTTCGACTCCGCACAAGCTCTCGCAAAGAAAGACGCACACAACCAAAAAGCCCCAGGTACGTGGAATAATCTCCATGCAACGTGAGCTTCGATAGAAAAGACTGAAAAAAAAGTGGTAATCGTACACCCTGCGTCAAAGACACTACTCATACGAGGGGACCGCGGTTTGACCTCTTAACTGGACCGCCCTCTACATTGAAACCAGTGTACATCATCCGTCAAATATGCTAGGAGACCGCGGTTTGACTCATGACTGACCGCCCCAAACACTCAAAGCAGTACACAAAATATGCTAGGAGACCGCGGTTTGACCTCTTGACTGACCGCCCCTACACTAAAACCAGTATACACCTTCCATCACCAGTCGATGCTACTGTAGGAGACCGCGGTTAAGCCTTGTGACTGACCGCCCTCTACACTAACATCAGTATACATCCTTCGTCAAAGATGCTAGGAAACCGCGGTTTGACCACGTGACTGGTCGCCCCTACACTAAAACCAGTATAAATCCTCCGTCAAATATACTAGGACTCGTGACTGACCGTCCCCTGCACTAAACCAGTATACATCCTCTGTCAAAGATGCTAGGAGATCGCGGTTTGACCTCTTGACTGACCGCCCTCCACACTAAAACCAGTATACATCCTCCGTTAAAGATGATAGAAGACAGCGGTTTGATCTCGTGACTGACCGCCCCCAACACTAAAACCAGCATATATCCTCCGTCAAATTTGCTAGGAGACCGCCTTTTGGCCTCATGACTGACCGGCCCCTACACTAAAACCAGTACGTATCATCCGTCAAAGATGCTACGAGACCGCGGTTTGACCTCTTGACTGACCGGCCTCTACACTACGCATCCTAATTCAAAGATGCTAGAAGACCGCGGTTTGACCTCGTGACTGACCGCCCCCTACACTGAAACCAGTACAATCAGGCCAAAATAGCTTTTGACGCGCTTAAAAATAACGGTCTTCCAGCATCCTCGCCCTCCGCCCTCAGTGCGTCGTGTTCCAGACGCTAACTCCAGCAACAGGAACTTCCTCGTCGCATTTGACCACCCTGCTTGCCTATCAGAAAAAAAAGGGGCAGCCGTGCTGTGCCCTCCGCACACACGTAGCATCCATTGCTCGCGCACGTCACGAACAAGCAGACACGGCAACAGCAAACACAAAAAGGGGGGAAACTGCTGGGTATGCCACCCCACCCTTAAAACAGCTACTTCACTATCCGACATGAAATGTGTGAATGCCTGAGAGCGGAAAACGGGGGTTGAAGGGGGGGGGGGGGGGGTAACGGAAACGAAAACGAAAACGAAAACGAAAACGGAAAAAAGAGACGAACGCACGAATACCCGAAGAAGAGCAGCCACCATTCTCACGCGTGAGTGCATGCCTGGCAGATAAAACGGAGAGCGGAAAAAAAGCGATTTAAAAGAACGGCTCAACGTACAGCAGCGAGGGCTCCTTGATTTAGTTCCAGGGAACGCCCCGGCACACAATCTCCCGATGCTAATGATAGTAGGGGGGGGCACTTATAACCCTTCTGACTCGGTTATCGTGCTGTATCATAGTGCAGCACCAATCAACGGTGTTCTGGGCGCGCTGTTTCCCCGTGCACTGCGCGTTGATGGGGTCGGACGATCCGACTACGAGAAACTCCCCATAGTTGAAGGCAACAATGTACCATTAAATGGTAACTCCCACCTGCCTACGCACAAAACGGGGCCTAAAACCCGAGAAAATGCGGTCTCGCCAACCAATCTAAAAATGGTGGAAAAGAGCGTGCAGAAATGCAAGTATCATCAATCCCACCGCGCGGGTGCCGTGCAATGCATATGTCCCTACGCTGCACTCCGGGACTCGCGTGACTCCCACCTTTCCCCCCCCCAGCAGCCCCAACTCCGTTCTTTAGCCGACGCCGTGACCATCATCTACTCTCGACACGACTCCCTCTCTCTCAAGTCCTACATGAGGGGTTAGCAAGAACCCTCGCGAGTCCTGACGGGATAGTAAGCAATAACCCTTTTCGTCTTGGTGATGGAGCAGCGACCAGAAACAAAGGACAGTGTGCGGCCTTATCTACCAGCTACCACTCTTGTCTCCCCGGAAACGTAAGGGACTACTATTACGGGGGACCATAGTTAATAGGACCAAATATTGAAGGTAGAAATGGTTAAATATATAGGTTTTTATGTATACCACAGGTCCTGTTAACTATGGTCCCCCGTAATAGGAACTTTTCTGTATCAACACTTCATCCAAGACGCCCCCTCTACCCAGGGACACAGCAGTGGTAGGAAGAACGTGCAGCAGCACAGGTACTACCTGCGCACGTGTCGCGCATCTCTCCCCCCCCCCCCTCCGGGTGACCCATTCCGGACACGCCCTCGCTCCCCACCCTCCCATCCCGGGCAGCTTATCAAGGTCGTCATTAAATATTGACAGCGTTTTCACTCGGAACCTCCCAAATGGATTATGGACCAATAGACCAACACCACGAAGTAGACCAACAGGCGGTCACATAATTTCAGGCGAACGGCCACCCAGGGATTAGTTTCCCCCACGACACGACCTCTCGGGGGCCCGGCGGCGATAACCCCTCTTCTACCTCGTCGGTAGGGTTTCAACAATATGATGGATAATTCCGCAGTCGAGGGATCCCCGTCTCGTCAGCCATGAGACAACATGCGCCCCACCCGAAGAGAACCTCCACTATCACCGTGGCATGGCACACAACAGCACCGTCACGAATCGAAACTGAACCCGCACGTACTTTCCGCTAAAAACTAACTCGCTTCGCATTCCTAGTCGTTTGCTCCCCGCCCCCCCCCCCCAAAAAAAAAAAAAAAAACGTGGCGGGGAGCAACTACGTATAAAGCGTTAAAAGAAAGAACTTTTTTTTTCACAATTACACCCACCGAAAATATCGGGTACAAATTACTCGTAATGGGAGAGGGACCATTTTTGCCGTCGTCCGCCGACAAGGGCTTCACACGAAAAAACAGACGAGGATCATTCATAGACCCCACGCACAGCAGCAGCAGCAGCAGCAGCAGCAGCGGCAGTAGCAGCGGAGGCCGTACAACGACATCCTCCGGCTGCGCGCGAAACGTACGCGGGGAACGGCGGGCACACAATCTTCTAGGCAATATATATGCCGGTTGACGGTCTAATTTTGGGGCGTCAAGGCTCCTCAGGACGGATACACTAATTTTACCCTGGGGAATTAGTCCCTCACGGCTGCCCGTCAAAACAGGCAAAAACACCGTCCTACCGACAATTATTCTCCGAGGGGGATACACCCTATCACCCTCTTCAAGGGGGGTTTACATAGTCCCTTCTCTCCTATAGGCGGAAAAAGGGGTCTCATCATCTTCGGGGAGGAAGGGGGGCACACAGCGACTTATTCCCCTGCGACATAGCCTCGAGCGCGGCAGCCAACCCCTCCTCCAGCGTCGCGATGTACACGCCGTCCGGCTCTGCTTCCGCCTTCTCCTTCCTCAACTCCGCGCGCAGCTGCGTGTACTCTTCTCGGAGCTGCCTCCTTTTCCCGATCGCCTGCACAGACTTCTCCTCCCGAACTTTCTCGAGGCGGGCCAACTGGAGGTCCACCTCGGCCTGCTGCCTCCTGCGTTCCAGTTCACGATCATCGTTTCCGATGGTTCCTGGGGTGGCAGTACCGGCGGCAGCGGCAGCTGCAGCAGCAGCAGCACCACCAGCGGCAACGGCAGCAGACGACGCGTTCGGCTCACCCAGCCCAATCTCGCCACCCACCGTTCGCAGGAACTTCTCGAAGCCTTCCTTAATCTTCGTCAGCCGTTGCACCTCGGCTTGGCTATCTCTGGACCCCGCTTTCGGTTTCAGCGCCTCGTGCCGTTCCAAACTACCGCCACCACCACCACCACCACCACCCCCGCCATCACCGCGACCACCACCAACAACAGCATCACCACCACCACCACCACCACCATCACCACCACCACCACCACCACCACCACCACCACCACCACCACCACCACCATCACCACCACCACCACCTACACCACCAACACCACTCACACCACCACCACCACCACCACCCACACCACCACCACCACCACCACCACCACCACCACCAGCGAAACCGGCATCAGCCTCCATGGCCTCATTGCCGCTGGACTCAGACGACCCCGCCATGTCAACAGCATCCTTTGAGAGGACCGTTTCGGAGGCCCGGCGCAACTCAGGGTAGCGCTCGCCGGCATAGTACAGGTAGAGAACATCCGTGTCGCCTGCAATTGTACACCAAGCGAGTGATAAAGCGCCCACCGTGGGAGTGTGGGGAGGGCGAAAGATGGACGAGAGGGGGGGGAGGGATAAAGCGGGAAGGGGGGGGGGGGGGGGGGGGGGAGATGACGGAGCGACTCGCGACCCTTTTACTACGTACCTGCTATGGCAAAATAGTCCTACACTGATTCCGAGTACAAAGTCCCCAAAAAAAAGTACGCGTAGTTCTAAAAGAGAAGGGGGGCATCCATTCGGACATCCGCTGCGAGCTCGACCGAATTGATTGGTCGATACATATCTTTATAAGCGGCGTGATACGCCGGTCACGCGTGTTATTTTGTTCCCTCTCGCTGTTTCGTTTCGTTTCGTTTCGTTTCGTTTCGTTTTATTTCGTTCCGTTTCGTTCGGTTTCGTTCCGGTTCGTTTCTGTTCGTTTCCTTTCGAAACCGTTTCATTCCGTTTCATCCCATTTTCATTTCGTTTCGTACCGGTATTATTTTCGATTCATTCTTGTTCGTTTTCTGTGTATCTCGTTCCGTTCGGTTTCGGTTCCGAATCGGTTCACATCCCATCCCCATCCCGTTTCGGTCAACCGTTCGGTTCCAGCGGGTTTCGCACAAAACTCCCATCACCTGCGCAGAAGTTCCAGAACGGCTCGCCCACCCCTATCTTGGTGAATTTTCTCCTCATCCGGGCCAGTTTCTTGCGCACCGCGTTGTACACGTCCTCAAGCTTCTCGGCCGTCGCGTGCGGCTGGAAGCACGTCCCGGGATTCAGGAGCTCGAACTGAACGTTGGTCGAAATCTTGAAGTTTGCCTGACGCAGGGGGGCGCAGGGGAGCGGGGGGAGGGGAGGACGCGTGTTAGCGAGGGGCACCTGAGAAGGGCGAACAACGCCACACGTTTGCGCGCATGCGTGTGAGTGCTGTAGTGAGAGGTGTCGTGATCGCTGAAAACATGACCCGGTATGAGAACGCCTTCCATTTCTCTACAAATAAATAAATAATAATGAAAAACCAATCGACAAATAGACTTCTGCTTCAACCACGACCACTCGATTACTACAATCAAATACTTAATGCACCAATCAAGCAAAACCAATCCCAACTAAATCAAGAATCAAGAACCAAGCCCGTGTATTTGTTCATTACCAACCCTACCAACAATTGCAGAAAGGAATCGACTCAACTCTTCAAGTAAGTGTTGTCCTCCGCCCAAAAAGGGAGAAGGGTTTAAGCCTTTCACAGCTGAACAGTCACACACCCGGACGGACATGTAGGACCGTTTCAGTCTCCATACCCATGCCCAATCCGCTTTAGTCCCCATAATCATGCCTAAACGTTCCATATATACCAGGTATATATATATATACAATCTTGCGAAAGGTTACCGAAACGCCCTGACAGCGACCGTCCAGAGCAAACAAGTTTATAGTTATATTTATATACCTGGTATACTATAGTCCCCCGTAATAGGGCAGGGCGGTATTTACTGCTACAGACCAGGAACCACGAACTGCCATGAATACGTCGTGCGTCGATCTACACTCGGGGTGCATGCAGGACACGACGGTGCGGCCGTGACATACATACGGCAGCGTGACTACTATGGGGCACACAAGGAAGCGGTCACCCGCACCCCCCCACCTATATATACCCTTGAACTCGGTAGGGGCCCGGGGGCAGCGTCGCTGCGCACCCGGCTACGGTAGATACGTGGGCTCGCAGAAGCACACCACACACAGGTTGCAAAATGTAGAGTAGTATTGTTGTGTGGTGACATCCCAGCAGGTTATCCTTGTTGCAAGCATGCCTACATATCAGTGGGAAGCACGCTGGGATATCCTATGATGGCCCAGACGCCACGCTGCAGTATGTCCACCCGCCCTGACCTTCCCACTGGGGTGTCAGGTGGGGTGGACACAAACCCCGCGGGGAACAGAGTCAACTCTCCCGGTAGTGCAAAGCCGACTATACACAAGTATATGGACACCCCCCCCCTCTATTATATATAGGTTGGGTTGGCGTCGGTTGGCAACGGCACTGAAAAGCATGCCGCTCATTACGTGAGTTAGACAACCAGGGCACCGTTTTTTGTTTTTTTTTTGGCGGTCGCCCGCTGGTCGTCGCGTTAAATAATTTGTGCGAGGTAAAGAACCTATACTCCGCACAAGAGAAGTGAAAGTATCACGTAGTGTTCGTGGTAAGGCACCCAAAAGGCAGTTACATAGTACTCCCATTACTGTCTCTGGAAGTGGCTACTCCGGAATCTAAATTAATTCATTGAAGCCGCCATCCAGATGCAAGTCCGCCTCACAAGCGGTTCTTAGTAGTGATGCAGCTCACCCTTCATGCGACTCGCCGGAAACCTCACGTTTCGCTTCGCGCTTGGTGCAAGCAAATCTCTGCCAGGTCGGTGAAAACCCGACATGCTCCGTCCCGGCATTGTAGGGATGCGAGGGCCTATGGTCATACGACTATGGCCATGCATGAAATCGAGTACATATCTCCTATCAAGTACACCTCTCTCCCCTCCCCCCCTACAAAAAAAGTACGTACGGGCAGCCACCAACACATTTTCCCTCTTGTAACGGAAGCGAAAGCAACAAAAAATGCTGCCCGAAACAAACGTTTCTGCGGAAATTAGCCATCTAACCCCCACCCCACCACAAACTCTGCCCGACCCTATCGACGTTGTGGACGGAGACCCACCTTCGTCTTGGGGTCGACGAAGGCCTTCTGCAAGTCCATCCAGACCCTCCTGTTCGCGCCGACAGCGCTAATATCGAGGCCCGCCCTCGACGCCTGCGCCTCCGACTCCACCATCCGCAACCTGAACTCGTCGAGCACCATGATGTTCACCAGGCGCGGGAAGCAATGCTTCGTCGTGCGGTCGGTCGCAGCCGCGGGGCTCCAGCTAGCCTTGGCCCTGGCTTTGGCCAGCCTCTCGACGCTGCGGCGCCTCTCCAGCGCGTTGAGGACGGGGCCTACCCGGTACCGTTTTCCCTCGTAGGTGATGCGCTCTTCCTTTTTTTTCACCACCCCGTCGGCTAGCAGCGCTTCCAGCACTTGCAGGGCCCCGTTAGGGATGCCGTCCCCCCAGTCGTCGCCCGGCTTGTCTCCTGTGCGTGTGCGTGCGCGCGTTCGAATCAAGGTGCGGAGGGGGGGGTACACGAATAGGAGGAGAGGCGTTTACAACTCGGGGTCAACTTTAACAAAAAATGGAAATGGTTGAAACAAGCTTGACTTGACCTTTAGACCTCCAATGGACGCCCGGTTTTTCTCCTACGTGTGTGCAGTGTGTAGTGTTGCAGGCACAGGCAAATGGGGGGGGGGGGGGGGGTTCTCACTCAAGAAAAGCATGACCGAAGTCGTATGACCATACATCCTCGCATCCCTACAGTACAGGCACGGGGCGCGTCGGGTTGCCACTGTGTACGTAGGCAAAGAACAGGGGTGTTTACGCTTTGGTCCGGCGTCGAAACTAAGTTTGAAAAAACGTGACTTCAAACCCTATACTTCGTTAAAACCCTGTAACCCTAGCACCACCACCCCCTAACCCCGACTGCCTAGGAAAATTATCGGAATGCAGATGAAATGAGAGCTTAGTGTGGGCTGTCAACCATTTTGTAGAAGCTGCACCAAGCCGTAAACACTACATACGTGCTGGCAAAGGAAGCGGGGGGCACGCCAATCAACCCGAGTCTCCTTTTCGTCAATCTCCCGCCAAATACTGTAGGCCATTTTATCACACAGGGTAAAAATCGAACCATTGTGCGGTTTTCCTATCTGCAGAAGTGCCAATACGGAGCAGTGCGGTGAGGTGCGGGTCGTAATTTTTTTCATACCCTCGACCATAAGCAACAGTGCAATAGTCTATTAACAGTTTCATATTGCAATTGACTGTCTATTGTGGTTCCTGATTCTATTTAAATTGAAACGCACCGAGCTCAGTAGTACAGAGAATTTCTTTTTAATATACCCCCATCTGACCCTATTGTCCAGACAGGCTCAACTGATTGAAAGTGCCCGAAATCAATGGTTCCGACAATTCCAATTTATAGGCCGTCTCCGTAACCAATGGTCCGCACAATTTCCGATTGATGGACAACCTCCAACGTTAATTGTCCGAACAATTCCAACTAATTGACCGTCTCCTAATATTTTGTCCCTACCGTTCCAATCAATGGACAGTCTCCCGCATCAAATGTCCATCCGATTCAAATTAATAGACCGTCTCCTGAATCAGGTGTCCCGACATTTCCAATTAATGGACAGTCTCCCACATCATTTGTCCTACAATTCCAGTAAATAGACCGTCCTTTGAGTCAGCTATGCCGGCAGTGCCAATTAATACGTGGTAGACAGTATCCCACATCAATCGTCCGGACAATTCCAATTAATAGACCGTCTCCCAAATCAAAATTATACCGACGACAATTCCAATTAATAGACCGTCTCCAAAATCAATGGTCCGGACAATTCCAACTAAAGGAAGATATCCAAAATCAGATGTTCGAACAATTATAATTAATAGACAGTCTCAAAAATCCGTTGTCCGGACAATGGCAAATAGTAGACCGTATCCGAAATCAACTATCCGGACAATTCCTACCAATAGAAAATCTCCAAGATCAATTGTCCAGACAATTCAAATCGGCGGACAGTCTCCTTAATGAATTACCCGTACAAATCAAACTTATAGCTCCTACGGCTTATTTTGTCATGTAAAATGATTTTAAATGACTCACATGTGAACACATGGGCTTTACCCAAATATAGTAACTACCTAAAGTTGAAGCCCCTCGCCATTTTCCGCAAATACCTTGGGCAATAGACCTATTCATAGACTATTGCTCCCATATACGCCGGTCGCCCCGGTGGTTCAAGTGGTTAACCTCGAATTCTACTTGTTTGAGTCCTGGGTTCGAGCCCCAGGAGGGTCGGACTTTGACTTTATTTGCAAAAATAAAAAAAGGGATTCAATTGTTGAGAGCGCCTTGCAGCGTGGGTAGGCACAATTCGATGCGAGTCGACGAGGGAAGAAAAGGCTGAAATCTTCTCGCGATAAAAATGAACGCACGTACCGTAGCGGGAAGGGGGGAGAAGAGCCTGCTATGTGACCCCGGATCTGAGTTACGAGTTGGAAGGAGAGAGAGAAGAAGATGTGCGAAGATAATGAATGGGATGAGAAAATATATATATATATATATATATATACGGCAGAGTCACGAAGTTGTCTACTACTTGGGGTCGTCCGGGCAAATGATGTCAGTGACTGTCTACAGTAGTAGTAATTTGAAGTTGTTTAGACACTTGATCTTGGAGGCTGTCCATTGATTGGATTTGTTTGGACGATTGGCTTGGGAGAGTGCCTACTAGCACGAGTTGTATGAACAATTGAAGTCTGAGGTGTTTTCTACGAATTGGAACTGTCCGGACAAATAATTTTGGAGACTCTATCAATCGAAATTGTCCTGACAATTGATTTCAGAGACTGTCCATTAATTGGTATTGTCTGAGCAATTCATGTCTGGTGCATTCAAAATAGAACTCTCTGAATAAATGATTTTGGAGGCTCTCGATAAATGGGAATTGTCCTGACATTTGATTTCAGAGATTGCCCATCAGTTGGAACTGTCTGAACGCATGTTGTCTGGTGCTTCATAAGAATAGAATTGTCTGGACAAATGATTTTGGGGGCTCTTGAATATCTACAGATTGGAATTACCTGGACAATCGGGTTTAGGGGGTTCGGCTATATGAAAACTGGCAGCTACATGTAAAGCTACAATTTATTTGGTCGGTGCTGTCTGTACACTATAATACCACGCAATTATGACCTATCTCGCAACAGAATCGGGAAGTTCTCTGCATACACACTGAAATGCAAAGTGCTCTGTAGTACTAATTTCATGGGGTGCGTCTAATGTCATCAGTATACTCGTACGTTTAATAGGTACACATTTCTGGGGCTATTGATTTCTTGGACGGCCTCTGAAATCAATCGTGCGGACAATTCCAATTAATTTCCAGTCGCCGAATTTTTTTTTTGGACAAGTTCATTCAATTGACAGCACCTGACATCAATTGTTTGGACACTATTCTTTCATTGAATAGGCTGCACCCGAAATCATTTGTTTTGGCAATTCCAATCAATAGACAGTACGTACCCGAAGTCAATTTCCCGGACACTTCCAATTAATGGACAGCACCCGAAATCATTTGTCTGGACAAATTCCAACTAATGAACCATCACCCGAAATCGATTGTCTGCAACATTTCAATCGATTGGCAGTCTCTGTTATCAGCTGCTTTAGACAACCCAATTGATAGACACCAGTCGAAACCTAGTGCTCACACAATCCCAACCAATGGATGATCTCCGAAACCAACTGTCTGCACGAGTCGAATTCATTGGCAGTCGCCGACATCAACTGTCCGGTGCAAACATGAATGGGAGCCAGGGTTGTTCCGAAGTTGAGGAGAGTCCCGTTAGTCACGTGGAAATATTGCCTCACAAGGCAAAAAAAAAACATAGTGCCAACCCCTACATCATAGGACGCGTCTCACACTGCTCGTAGACGGCTAGTAACACCATACCCCTCTGTTCCGAATTATAGGGACCATTTATATGCTAATATTCAATACAGACGGTCCTCCTATTTATAGGGGCAGAATGGTATTTACCGTTGTTTTGGTCGGTATCTCGGGGGGTACCAAAAGGGATTAACGTAAAAGAACGCACACAGTAGCGCCGGGTACACGCGCGCCTCCGCAATCTACATACAAACCTCTGGCGGTGTAGCGGAAATCTCCGATGTACGGGGACAGCCTCCCCTTTCTAAAGTCGTCTTCCTCGAGCCGGAGGGCTAGTGCGTCCTTATCGCGGACCCTCTGCTGCCCCTTAATGCGCCGATGCTGGCAGACCTTCATCGCGAATCAACACGAAAATGGGCGGGGGGGGGGGGGGGGGGGGGGAAAGCTTGTTGGGTACTTCGTGTGTATTATTCTTGTGATTTGTGAATTTTGTGACCATGCGGTTGTTTCGGGTTCCATGATGGTATCGCAGCATCAGCATATTTACGTACCGTGTACAACCCCCACCACTCCAATCGCTCATCACAACACCAAAAACACATGCAAATAGTACACCTCGTATACAATACTTCTTGTTCTGATCATAATTCGCACGATGGGGTTTATAGTTACACCGCAAAATATGGATGACCAGGGCATACCCCCCCCCCACGGCGGTAGGGTCCCCCCCCCCCCCCCACGGCGGTAGGGTCAAAGTGAAGCATGTAGTTCACAAGCGAGTATGAACATATAAATGAAATGAAGAGGCTTGAGAAACTAAATGGGAGGACACATTACAGCGGGGCAGAGAGGGGCAGGAGAATTGTGGCCAATCCAAAAATATACCTGGTACATGTTACAAGGTTCCCCTCCTGGATGTGGTTTGTACTTGAAATCCCGGGGGTGTCGCGAGCTGAAAAATGGAAAACATCATCATAATTAGGCGCCCCTATGTACTCCGAGTACTGCCGTTGTACAGTTTACCTGGTGGTACTGCTTGCTGTGACAGAATGAGGGTCGACGACGTGTGCTTGCTTCTTAAAAGTGTACGTGGACATGCGAACACGAGGTATCTCCTGGTGAACGTGAGTTGACGGTTCTTCTATCGGACAGATTGATCAGCTAAGAACGTCAGAGGCTTGAGAAACTAAATGGGAGGACACATTACAGCGGGGCAGAGAGGGGCAGGAGAATTGTGGCCAATCCAAAAGTATACCTGGTACATGTTACAAGGTTCCCCTCCTGGATGTGGTTCGTACTTGAAATCCCGGGGGTGTCGCGAGCTGAAAAAGGGAAAACATCATCATAATTAGGCGCCCCTATGTACTTCGAGTACTGCTGTTGTACAGTTTACCTGGTGGTACTGCTTGCTGTGTGACAGAATGAGGGTCGACGACGTATGCTTGCTTCTTAAAAGTGTACGTGGACATGCGAACACGAGGTATCTCCTGGTGAACGCGAGTCGACGGTTCTTCTATCGGACAGATTGATCAGCTAGGAACGTCACGTCACGCTCCTCATTCCCATCGTTCTTGTAGTAACCGCTCTACTCGTAGGTCCCACGTTTTTTCGGGAAAAAATACTCTGAACAAAGTGTGGGACAAAAATCGCAAGCACGACACGCCCACATTAGGCCAACAACAACATCAACAAACACCAACACCACAACTATAGTTGATGCAAATAACATTTAATAAGGCAATCTCACTTGGGATTAGTGTGGGACAGCAAGAGCACACGCAATATCCTCACTCTAGTCTAGGCGAGCAACTACAACAAAAACCACAACAACATCACTGTCATCACGGAGGCCCATAGCAAATAGGCCCAAAATAGGCCCAAAAGTGCCCACTTTGGTTCACGCATATCAAGAAACACTGCGTGAATCAAAAACGTTGTCCGTGCAATATTTGCGGTTGGCGATGGGGCTTCCTTCCATTGATCCTACATTTGCATTCTTCAGAAATACATTGAGAAGCCTTCCCCCCCCCCCCGTTTTGGGACTGCTGTATGTTAGGGCCCACCACGATAGGAGATCAAGAGGAGAAAACGGAATACTGCCGCAAATGACCAGGAGGTGGAACACTGACGAGGAGTACGTACAGCAGATATCGGGTAAACGAGGGTTTGCCAAGGGAGGCGTTCTGCGATAGAGGTATCAACATTTGGGAAATAAAGCTCTCTGAGCCACAACGGCGTCCTTACCGTGCGGCCGTTGAAGGATGAGTAAGTAACTTACTTGTGCTCTACATTGTTGGGCGTAACGCGTGCGCACACGTGCGACATGCGTGTAGCATCAGTCGTATTCATACGTTTTGTCCCCGTCGAGTTGCGCAATATACCTTTAACCCTTTTAGGACCCCAGTCCCGTTCTGGGGACAAACTACTTATAATTAGAGTGTTTTGTCCCCACATGTGGGAGTGCGGTTCTAAAAGGGTTATAAGGGCGGACACAGGGGCCTCAGAAATTCAAGGGAAGGGCGAACCTCTATCGTAGAACGCCTCAAGGAAGAAGGAGGGGCCATCAAGAAGGGAAACCGGGACAGGTCTTGGTTCAAAACGAAAGAAGAGGGACTACTACTGCAGTGTTCTCAGAAGATACTTGATTCAAGTCGGAACGGAATATGTATATTTGTAAATTTTTGAAAAAAACAACAACAGCTGAGAGATCGCGAGGAGTTCGTCCAAGCTTATATTTTGCAAGCTGTGTGATATTTCGATCGCGCGTACTACGGGTGTATATGGCCTCATGCCAGGGTATACATACAGTCCGTCTACGAAGTTTGAGGAAGGCAAGATCTGAAGCTGTCTATATTGTCGGAGGGAAAAATCATACTAATGGCACTCCGAAAAAAGGCCGGAGTGAAAAACGAAGCACTAAGGGGAGGGATTTCCGTACGATTTTACCGTTATATTGGTCTAGTTCTATACACTTGGTATCAGTGTACCCCCCTGCCCCGTCTCGAAAAAGGATAGTGGAGTGTCGGGATTTTTTCTACCCGAGTTTGTTGAAGCACATGTACTTCGTATGCAGTTAACCCGTACTATTGGGCAAAAGCCTTGGGATACCGCTCACAAGGCTAAGCGATGCGCGTCAGCGCAGATACACCTCGTACCAGGTACGTACTTGATACCAGATATAATTTGACAAGGGCCATAAGAATACCGACATATAGATGCCTATCGCCACAACCAGTACAACCAGCGGCAGCAACCACCCCCCCCAGCGACAAGTTTCTGCTACTGCCACTGCTGCAGCTCAGCTGGTGGTGGTGCTTGGCTTGAGGATGGTGTGTTGTGTGGTCTCTGGTACCTGCTACCTGGTAGCTACTGGTAATACGCGGCGGGATACGCATGTACGCGTGCTTTCCCCAGGACGACCCCTGGTACCCGGACGTTGGGCCCTTCGACATGACCAAGCTTCGCGAACTCGGGGCGGCTTTGAACATGAGCAGGGGAGGATAGAGATGCTATTCAGGGGCCTTCAGACACCCCGTCCGTTTCGAAATCGGTGGTGCTTTCAACGCCCACGGTGACAGAAGGCGGCGTACGTATCATACGATACGCGTACCGGAGCGAGGATGAAGAATACAATCTCAGCCAAGATTTAAAAAGTAGCAACCGCACTGCTGCTATCGAACAGCCGCGAGTCGCTGTGGCTACGAGCCCGGCGCAAGAACGAGTTGTACTATGCCAACCTGCGACGTAGGAAGACGGTGCCGGACAAGCCGGCGAAGGCAGAAGTGCGCGTTTAGAATGCGCGGGAGAAAAAGCTGGAACAGATTGTATTTGCATTTGCTTCACTCTAAAGTTGCCACGCATGACAAATTGGGGATTGAAGTTGAATACAAATTGGGGATTGAAGTTGATTACAAATTGGGGATTAAGGTTGACTAAAGCATTGTGTTTGGGGAATCAGACGGACTGCATAATGTAGTTAACTCAACCTGACCCAACTGCTATTATGTCATCAACAACAGCAGTTGATACTACTGCTGTAGACTACGTACAGTAGGTCTCGGTCCTTAGGTCCTTTCTTCGCCGACTACGCCAGCATGTACACGTCGAGCGCTTTTTTTGGGGGGGGGTGGGGTCGTCCTATGATACTGATTGCCTATTGATATGCGTGGTCCGCACTGAAATGTGGTCCGCAGGTCATATCGTTTCTCGCTCGACGCGAAAGCGCTAAAGCGGCGCAGGCGCGTCTCTGGTCCGTTTCTGATCAATTTCGGGTCCGGGTAGTGGTCAGGGATAGGGTTATGGGTTGGGTTCGGTGTACGCCTGCACCTCTGTCCCACCAGGAATACCGGTACGTGAACAGCCCATCTCACTCCACACCTCCTGTATGCCGTTTCCCCCCCCGATTATCCCACGTATATATATCAGGTACAGATAGTACCATGGCATATACCAGGTACATAGACACACCTGAAAGGTGAATAATGCCACAAGTTACGCTTTATGCGCTACCAGCTCTAAGGCATAATATTATCCTTTGTGCCCCCCACCTCGCCGAAATGTGCTCAAAACAAGCTCCTCAGAGATCAGCCACGCAGTATCGTCCTGCAAATGCTGCAAATGCTGAAGTTACGAATTTGCGGCGTCATGCACCGATATGCTGTCGCTGACAAAAAGACAGCGCATTTAGTATGTTGATTGTGGAGTGTAACGAAACATTTTTCGTACGTACACGACGTATATTATATATATACCCTGGTACCTGGTACTACGCAAGCACATTGTCCAAGGGGGGCACGCACATAGCCGGTAACGGCTTTTGTGCTAACGCATTATTAGTCCAAAGGTACACCAAAATCGCCGGCAACGGCTTTTACGCCACCGGATTTTGCTTCTAAACTGCTATTAATATACCTGGTATTAATACCTCAATACTGCTGTCGAATTTACAGCAGTGTGTATATACAGTGTCAGCCCTGATTCTCCTTGGATGTTCGTACTTCGGACGAAAAAAACGAATCACCGAATTATGCTATTAATACTGCTGTAAATGTGTGCGCGGTGCAGTACGTACATCAGTAGTTCTGCTACTGTAGAAGCTGCCGGCACAAAGGACCTACTGCTGCTTCGGTAGGCGAGTTGATACACTCGGACGCACACCTTCCTCAAAATGGCGCCCGACCAGAGGTTGTACTGGTTCCCTCTGGGAGCCTTCTGCTGAGGCAGAGGCAAAGCTTCTGGCCTTTTTCTCTTCCTCGTGGAGCCGGAGGCGCTCTGCAACGCTGGGGTCGGAGCATCGTCCCCCTCCGCTCTCGGCAGGTGCTGCTTTCCTTGCCCCTTTCCCTTCTTCTCCGGAGTCTGCTCCTGTTGCCGTGCGTGAGTCCCACTTTCGACGCCTTTGCTCTCGAGGGGGTCATCCATAGACTCGTCGTCATTCCTTCGAGCCTGCGCGGACACAGCTTCCAGACGGGCATCGCCTTCGTCTCCTCCTCCTGCCGCCCCTCCTTCCTCGCCTATGTCGATGTCTTCATCGCCGAGGGCACTCCGTGCGCGGCTATCCTTCCCACCACCGCCTGCCGAGGAGGCGCTGCTGCTGCTACGACTGCTTGCCCGGGGGTTGGCTGTTGCCCCTGCCGCGCCGACCTTCCCTTTCCCCTTTCGCCTCGTGCTGCTATTATCCACCCCTTCTCCTCCGGTGTCGTCGTTCGTCTCCCAGGGGCTGTGGCCGTTGCCGCCTTCCTCGCCAGGGGGGTCCCTAGGCTTGCCTGTGCTGGCTTTGGCAACAGGAGCGTTTGAGCTGCCCAGCAGGGGTGCGCGTGCCGCTGGAGTGGAACTGCTCACGCCGACCACTTCTCTCTCGTCAGATGGGACCGATGTCAGGTTGTCCAGCATAAGAAGTACTCGAGGCTCGTTGCCTTTCACGACTTCATGGGTTTTCGCCACCGCGGCAAGGCTGGCGAGTGGTTGCGGGCTGGGAGAGGGTGGCGGTGACCCTGTCTCCTCAGGCGGTGTCCCTCCGCGTGTACCGCTTCCAGCAGAGGCGTTCAAGACAAACCCAGCAGCCGAATTCCCGGTTTGTGCACCAGGGCGTGGCTGGCCTTGAGAGGCAGCTGGCCTCGTAGATCTTCGCAACCCACCTGCCTTCGCTTCCATGGGAACTTGGGGTGGAAGCTCTCGGAGTATCGGTCACTCAGTCGTGTGGTGGACCCCTCTCAATGAGGCGGCAAACTCCGAGAGTTCGGTGGTAATCCCGCATCCGGCTGTTGGGTTTGCACAAAAAAGCAAAGGCGTTTTTGGTAAAAATGTCGCGATAAAGCGTGACGGCACCATAGTGTTTTTTTTTACTGTCACGGCACCACTACTACTGTACTACTGTGGGACACAAAAGGCGCCCAATCCCTTACACCCGTCACTGGAGGTCATAATGAACTGTAGAGCCCATGCGACCGACGTATCCCGCTGCTTGCGACTCCGGGTATCTACCAGCTTGACCGAATTCGCAGCTGACGTGTGTAATTCTTCCTGGACTAAAATGCCGTGAATAAATGAATGTGGAAGATGTCACGCTTTTTTTGTCTTGGCAAGAAACATTGATTATCTTCCCGATTCGGGACATTTTCTTCTTTTCTTATTTTTGTGGTTTACCTCGGTTGTCTCCGTGAGGGCTGTTTTCCTCCGCTGTAATGCATGCACTGCTGCCGTTTGAGTTTGGTGCGTATGCGATAATCATGTTCGATGTGCGGGTCGTATAAAAAAAGGTTTTCATGCGCTGGTGTTTTTACTATTATTATTTAATACTACTGCACTGCTATACGAATACTGTTTGGTGTGTGTTCTAATAATAATGTCGACATCCTGCACAACTCACAGTGTGCCGATGAGATCAATAATGCTCAAGCTCTGTGGGCACAAAACCATGAATAAGTTGATTGTCGATTGAGTGAGTACTTTAGTACCTACAGAAACCTAAATCTGACTGTTGATACTTAATTTAACTAAAATAATACTACCGTGGTATCATTGTTACGACGTGAAATTCAAAAAAACGTCGTGAAGGAACGTCGTCTCACAGTTATTTTCCGGCAAAATAAATCGTCACGAAGTTCGCCGTGACGTTTGAACCACAGTTTGGCGAGTAGTCTGCGGAAATGATGTAGATCTCGACGTTCGGCCCGAAGAAATGCGTTTGAGCGCTGTGTTCTCAGTTTGCTTGTTTTTCGTTTTGTTTTTGTGAAGTCGCACAGTTGGAGTTGGTGAGAGTGACGAGAGAGAGACCACAGAGTCGGCACCGTGATCCCCAACAAGCAGTAGCAACGTTCCGCAATAATAGGAGTTTTTTCCCACGTATTTTGTGGGCAGACAGGCACAGTCTGCCTACGAGTACTCGTTAATAGGTAGAACTCGAGAAACAAACCCGTTCAATGTTTTCCGGTTCTGATTAGCCCAGCCATGTGTGCCTACACACGTTGCCGCATCTACTTACTGCTTGCTGCTGTTGTTGTTGTTGTTGTTGTTGTTGTTGTTGTTGTAGCTCGATCAATCTGGACGAACTCCAAGCTCACCAGCACGAGAAGGTTTCGTTTGTGTGTGCTTGCGCAGAGCCCGCCGGGACTGGCATTGGTGCCGTGGGCGTTGAGCGCGGTGATGGACAAACGTGGCCGAAAACAATGTTCAATCACACACGATGACACAGTGACACAGCAGTGACACACACAGAAGAACTGCGAGCGAGGCACCCTACTCTCGTACGACGAAGAGTTTTTTTCCCCCAGGAAAACCATTAAAACAAGGCTCGCGCTTCGCGCTGGCGCACTCATTATATTATTATTTGGTAGCAAGCTTCCGGGCATTCTTTCTTCATAATATTGTGGCACATCCTGGCCCAGCAAAAACGCACAGCACACGGCACAGCTCTGCAGCAATATGCAGCAGGAGCAGCCACACAGCTCTGCAGCAACACGCAGCGCATATATATTATGTAGCACCGCCACATACAATCGGAACCTTCCACACCCAGGACAGATCACGGTCTAGATCATCTAGATCCTTTTTCATATAAGTTGTGCACAAGATCTAGACGGAACATGTGCAGATCATGCATATCACACAGATCCCATTCGGCAAACATATGCAGTCCAGGCTGATCATACGGATCCCACCTTCTGAAACATGTGTAGATCACGCAGCTCTGCAGCTCCCACCTGGCGAAACATGTATGATCTAAATCATACATATATCCCACCCATCGAAACATGTATGGAAGATCTAGATCATACAGATCCCTCCGGGCAAATATGATTTAAATCTCGCAGATCATACATATCCCACCAGGCAAACATTTGCAGACCAGGTAGATCTTACAGATTATACCCGGGCAAACATGTATGCAAGATCTATTACTGGGGGGCATAGTTAATAGGACCAAATATTGTTAGTAAAAATGGTTAAATATATAGTTTTTTATGTATACCATAGGTCCTACCGGTATTAACTATGGTCCCCCGTAATAGATCATACAGACCCCATCTGGTGAAACAAAAGTGCAGATAACGCAGATTATGCAGATCCCACCTGGCGAAACATGTATGTCAGATCTAGATCATACAGATCCCACCCGGGCAAACTTGTGTGTACGATCTAGATCATACAGATCCCACCCGGGCAAACGTGTGCGTAAGATATAGATCATATAGACTCCGGGATCCGCCGAGGAGCCCACTTCCGGCCCGCTGCCGACATCATCTGCTGCCCCAGTGCCACTGTCAGAGCTGCCGCCAACGCCAGTTGTCATGCCGTACGTGGTTTGCAAGCGACGGCGTGCTTGTGCTGCTGTGGCTGTGTGGTTGATGGAGGGGAGCTTGAGATGCTAGCCGCCACCACCACCGTGGGCTGCGATGTCGCCAATGTATGTCAGACCTCTTATACAACGGTTCCGATACACATGAGCCAACACACATAATCACCCGCGAGCAAACATAAACATGTACATCTTCATCTGCGAATACAATGTGGCAGATCATGCAGATCATACATATCCCACCTGGCAAACATGTGCAGATCACCCAGATCATACAGATCCCACCTGGCGAAACATGTACAGATCATGTAGATGATACAGATCCTACCCGGCGAAACATGTATGAAAGATCTAGATCATACAGATCCCACCTGGCGAAACATGTATGTAAGATCTAGACCATACAGATCCCACTTTATGAAACATGTGCAGATCACGCAGATCTGCTGATTCCACCTGGTGAAACATCTATTTATGATCTAGATCATGCGGATCCCACCCACCGAAACATGCACGTAAGATCTAGATCATGCAGATCCCTCCAGGCATAATCTAGATCTCGCAGATCATATATATATCTCACGAGTCAAATATGTATCCGCATATCAGGCAGATCACACAGATCACGCCTGGGCAAGCGTGTGTGTAAGATCTAGATCACATAGAATCCCACACACAGAAACATGTACATAAGATCTAGATCGCACAGATCCTCTACATCATCAAACATGATCTAGACCACGTAGATCCCTGTAGATCAGGGATCTACTTGCCCCAAAAGATTTAGATTCCGAAAATGGGATCTGATGTGTCCTAGGTGTGAAACCTTCAACCCAAATACTACCCGCTCTCGGTGCAGCATGAACTCGCAGCCATCACCTGCAACATCAGCAATGCCGGCTGCGTTGAGGGGCATCCAGCACTCGTGACTCAATCGACAGCCTCTGGTAGGAACTAGACATGATCGACCACAAACTTCCCTGACTTGCGCTTCGCGCTCGCGCGCCTCATTTTAATATTATTTGGTAGTCAAGCTTCTCGGCATTTCATCACATTGTGGCACATCCTGGCCCAGCAGCAGCATGCAGCAGGAGCAGTCACACAGCTCTGCAGCTACAGCGCAAATATAGCACCGCCATACAACAATCCGAACCTTCAACCCACGTAAAACCCGCCTCTCGGTGGGACACAAACATGAACGGGGACGGGGACGGAGATAAGAGATCCCCAACAAGCGGTCAGATAGCTGTGACGACGCTCTGTTGGCCAATGATGTCCGTTGTTTACTATTACGGGGGACCACAGTAAATGGGACCAAATATTGTTAGTAAAAATAGGCAAATATATAGGTTTTTGTGTGTACCGTAGGTCCTATTAACTATGGTCCGCCGTAATACAAGGTATACGACATATTGGCAAGATATTTTGTACCGCGAAATATTAAGATCCCCTACAAGCAGTTCCGCAACAACAGCATTTCCGATGTATTTTCAACAGCGGGGTTATTAGAGTATATACCGAAATATGCGACGAAGGTCGCAAAAAGAAGAGAAATTGACAGAGACGAGGCACACAAACATTGACGGGGATAAGAGATCGCCAACAAGCGGCCAGAGAGCTGACCACGCTCTGTTGGCCAATGAAAAACATTTCGGTTGTTTGCTACCTGGTACAAGGTATAAGCGACAGATTGACAAGAGATCTCTGTACCGCAAAATGTTAGAAATTCTTTAAGGAATGCTCATGTGTACTTGTGGTGTTGCTCGTCCCGCGCTCGCATTCTTTTCTCATGTTAGAACAGCAGTATGACACCTATACTCGTTCCTGCTCTGTCGCCCTGAGGGTGTATGCTCTTGTGCACTTGACGCTCTATCTATACTCGTTCCTGCCCTGTCGCCCTGAAGGCATATGCCCTTGTGCACTTGACGTTTTTTTAGCAGCGGGTTTATAAGAGTACCGACATATGTAACGAGGATGCTGTATCGCCCTCAAGGGATGCTCTTGTGTACTTGTGGTGTTGCTCGTCGCGCGCTCCCATGCTCTTGTGTACTATTATTAGTCGTGTTGAAACATCAGTATGATATCTATGCTCGTTCCTGCTCAGTCGCCCTGAAGGCATATTTTCTTGTGCACTTGACGCTCTATCTATACTCGTTCCTATTCTGCCACCCTGAAGGCATAATATGCTCTTGTGCGCTTGACGCTCGGGTATATCGCTCGTCACATTATAAGATATCCCCAACAAGCGATTAGGTATAGCAGTATGATATCTAACGAGCGATGGCATGCTCTTGCGTATTTGTGGTGTTGATGCAGTAGTATGATATCTATACAGTGTGTGTTCTTGTGTACTTGTGGTGTTGGTACAGCAGTGCAGCCCTGAAGGCATAATATATATGCTCTTGTGCACTTGACGCTCTGCCATGGTCTTTCGTCGCGCGCTGGCATGCTCCAAGACTTGTGTATGCTGGTACGATTTTGATATACTGTTGGTACGGTATAATGGTACGGTTTGATATACTATATGGGAAGAATGTTGGTATGGTATGATGGTACGGTTTGATATACTACATGGAAAAAGCACGGTATGTTATATGGTATGTTGATGGGAAAAAATGTTGGTATGGTATAATGGTACGGTTTGGTGTACTATATGGAAAAGATTACGGTATGCGATATGGTGTGTTGGTACGGCGTGGTGGATGTATTATATGGCTAAATAGTGCCTATTAGTAGTGGTATGTTATGTTTCAGTATATCAGGTCCGTCAGATTCGAATACGTCGTACGTATATAATCCGTAACGACCTAATATATCGATCATTGGCACGTGCTCGAAAATTTAAGGCATGCGGACAGACAGACAGACAGACAGGCATACAATTTTGCAATTTCTTACCGAAACAGATACTTCAGTTTTACAAGCTGAGAACTACAAAGTAAAACACAAACACTTCCAAGTGTTTCGTCCCCACCACGGGGGGAGTGGAGTCGTGAAGGGAAGCGATCCCACGACCATTGCCACATGTGGAATAAGAGGTGGAGGATAATGCCCCCCGCGCCTGCATTGAGCTTGCATAACATAGTCCTGTGTGCAGCATCGCTGAGCGATTATTGGCGACTGATTAAAAGCGGGGAGGAAGTGTATAGCACGGGCGCGTGGTTGAGGGCTTGTTTCATAAAGCCTGGTACTACAACAACAGCAGCATACTCGTAGTACCTGTTGGCCTTTCTTTGCTGGGTATTCGCTTGATCGTCCTCCAGACCCCATCATACAGGCAACTTTATTTAGATAATGCAAGCATTTCCCCTTGACAGAAGTAGAGCAACAGCACTTTGGTACCACTGTGACCGGAAATATAAAACCGTTTGATATCGGTCTCAGAGTCCAAATGGGTGTGCTGTAGTTTCGGTCAGAATGATATCTTAGTACAACTGGTTCAGCAGTATATGGTACTAGGGAATAAAAGGCCCTCCCGCCCCCACGGCGGTCGGGCAAGATTCCTGTAGATAATATAGGAGCTAAAATAGGTGAGCCAATACGTACATAGGAGGGACATTAATTGTGGCCCCGTTGTTGTTGTTGTTGTTGTTGTTGTTGTCTTCACATTAAATCGTCCTTTCTGCCCAGCTTCATCAGTACACCCAGTGTCCGCCCTGATTCCCTATCCTAGAAAGATACTGATTCTGTGGTCACAGACTGTGAGACAGAGAAAGACCAAAAATAAAAATTAAATCGCGAATTCAAGTGTCAAACAAGTGCAGTGTCAGCGTACCGGGTACGAGAACACAACAACACAAGCAAGACCGGAAAAATAAGAGCAAAAGACCATAAAACCAAAAAACCAAAAATCTGAAATGAAAAAAAGAAAAAAAGAAAAAAAGAAAAAACAGAATGCAAACCACGTAAGGACTTCAGAAAGGCTGCTAGACGGACAGCATACATACTCAGGAAGGGCAGGTATCTGCTGCACCGACGAAGCAACACGAAAGAGAGGGAGATACAGGCAAAAGTCTGTAAAGAGCTAGTCGAACGGATACCTAGCCACCCGATCTATCATTTCGTTTCTGCATTCGTCGACAGCTGTATCGGAACAGCTGCCCCTCCCCCCTCCCCCCCTCCCCTTGTCGCCGTTCTTGGCGTCCTCTGCTGCGTGGCGCAGCCGGCTCTTCTGTGCTTCGTTTCTGTGCCGCCTCGCCATGAAGCAGTCCGCCGCTTCGACGACCCCCCGGTACCACTTCCCGCTCTTCTTAGCCGCCCTCGGCCATAACAACGTCTCTACTCCGAACAGCAGGGTGGAGCTTTCCGTGGACCCCTCGGTGGCTTGAAAAACTCTGAGGTCGTCTGCTAGGCATTGGGCCCAGTTCTTTTCCGGTCGGCCTCGTCCCGGGTTCTCCCCACCAGTCATCGTCCCAAACATCACCCGGTGGGTCAGCCGCTGATTGGTCGTCCGCTGTACGGCCCCCGCAAAGAGGAGGCGTCGTTTGCGGATGGTCGTCTCAACGCTCTCGCATTGTGCCTTTTTGAGGGCCTTGGCGTACGACATGAGGTGGTCAGTGCGTTGCCGGTGCTGGAAGCCAATGATCCGTAGGAGGAGTTTGTGGTGTGCCTTTCTGAGCTCAGCGAAGTGCTCCTGACCAAGAGTCCACGTCACGCACCCGTACAGCAGGGTCTCCATCACCTCGGCCTTTAGCATGCGCACATTTAGGGTGAGCGGGGCATCCTCCATATCGTACAGCTCCCGTTTAAACCGATTGTAGCATGCCCATGCGAGTCGGATCCGTCGCATGATCTCTGGCAAAATGTCAGCGCTTGCGACGACAAGGCCGCCCAGGTACAAAAGCTGCATCGTCTGCCTATACCTCTGTCCCGCTGCTTCGATGACGAGCGGTGAGGTCCGGGGTGCCTGATTCGGTGTCCGCAGCAGCATGGTCTCCGTCTTCTTTTCGGATACGGTGAGACCTGCTGCTTCGAAAACGGTCCGTGCTACAAATTAATGAAAGCCACTTTGTAAGTCACTTTATGTAGGACCTCCATAAGCGTTAAAATGATGAATTGTGCAATATTTATTTAATGTGCTTACTCCCTCTCTGGAATCTCACACTGCCACTTTATTATTAATAGTCGTTAGTTGCAGCAGTACGATGCAATACAATCTGCGGGTAATACGACAAACGCACAGAAGAGGGACCACACTCGGAGTATCGATTGTTTCCGTATCGAGGAAATTTCGTACTCTGAATACTGAGACTATTGGGGTGCTTGCGGCCTCAACATTGCGAGTGACTGGGAGTGTGAGCAATACTCAACTTCAAACCTCGAACTACTGCCTGAATGTTGCGAGTAAGTGCGAGTGTGAGTAGTACTAAATATCCAAATGCCACGGGTGCAAGGAGTGCCCGCAGGATCGGACGCCGAAATATCCGAATGAACGGTCGTCAATATTATCACTTTAATCGAGAGGATGAGGTGTGTTAAATCGAGGTGTCAGAGCAGAGATCAGACGACCGTGCTGGTAAAATAATGGAATGAAAACGATGTCGAACTGACTTGATCACAAACACGAGGATGATGGAGACGGCAGCAGCAGCGGCAATGCAAAATGTAAATGCACGAAGAACGGCTGTAATTATGGTTGTCATCGACAGAAGAGTGTGCCGGATTGGGTCGTCCTGAGCAAAGGCCAGACGATGCTAGTAAGATATCAAAATGGGAAGGTGCAGATAGATGCTCCGAGTACCTTGGAGTAAAGTAACGAGTGTCGGAGATAACTTACTTCAGGTACTTCGTGTACTCGGAGTATTTCAGTGCTCGATACTCCGGGATACTGCTCGTACTCGGAGTATTTCGGGTATGATCACTGTCAATACCGCTTGTACTCGGAGTATTTTGGGGTTCGATACTCTGAAATACTGCTGTACTCCGAGTATTTGGGGTTCAATACTCTGGAATACTCGTTGTTCTTGAAGTATTGGGGGATCTTGTACTACTTCTTTAAATTCTCGGAGTACTTGGGCATTTCATATTAACAGACAAATCGGAAAAATGGGAACGAAGCCTAAAATGAGAACCAAGCCGTATCTCCAGAACCATGTGGTGTATCAGAGAACCAAAATGATCCTGGGAAACCCCTTGGCCAGCCCTGTGAGAGGAGCTCGTCAGAACGGTCATGCTCCATCTCGTGCCTTCGGGTGGGCGCAAAAAGCGATATATGCTGGCTCTATTGTGATTTCTCTAGATGCTGGCTACCGCGGCGATGCCGAGGACTTCCAGCCTGAGCGACAGCTCATTCGAAGGCTGCTGTACAGCCCCACAGGACTGTCAACTTTTTTTCTTGGAGTTGTACACAATTGGTTTGCTTTCTAAAAAAAAACGTCCGTTCCCATTTTTTGTTTCGTTCCCATTTTTCCGTTTTGTCTGTTTATTGCAAAAACTTCAATACTCGGAGTATTTTAGGGTTTCATATTCCAAGGTACTCGGAGTATTTCAGGGTTTTATACTCCAAGGTACTCCGGGTTGGAGTATTACTCGGAGTATTTTACTCAGATGATGAAGTATTCCTGGGTTCAATACTCGCGATACTTGGAGTGCTCCGAGTAATTTAGATGTTTGTACTCCGGGTACTGTTTGTACTCGAGTATAGGTGCTGCTCATACTCTCAGTCCTCGGAGGTTTTGGCCCTTCAGTACTGCTCATACTGCAAGTACTCCGAGTATTTAGGCCACCAGTACTCTAATACCCAGAGTACTCGGAGTACGAAAATTACTCGATACTCCGAGTACGAGTATAATACCGAGAAATCGAACGCTTTCAAGCCGCGAGCAATGTCGGTACAACCCCCAGAAACCGCCAAACCGGCTGCTGCACAGGTGATGTAGGGCGAGTTTTGACGTCGTGAAAAGCTGTTTTGGATCATCGTGATTATTACTGATATTAAAGTAGTAGTAGAACTCGAGCAGGGTGCCAACAGCAGCATCATACGACGGCGAAACAACAGAAGGAGGAGCAGTAGCAGCAGCGTCAAGCCGAGTGGTAAAAATCAACGGGGATCAAACGAAGCCGGCACGAGCAAACGTGAACCGACGGAGGATGATAAATGAACCGCGCATACGCGTCATACAACCGCTCTTGCTAGGAGAGCCAACGTCTTTCGCACCGTGTAGGCGGTTTGTATTGTCTCACTACAGATGCTGCAGGCAAGCTTCTTCCTTCCGCTGCTGTATGCAGTTGAGTTGTCTTTGCTCGGGGCAAGGTCTTCGTGCCGAAACTCATCATCATCGCCACGGGCCACCAACAATGCGGTGTAGCGAGCGTCGCTCCTCATCCTCTCTATATGGGAGGTGTCGGTTGGTTGAATAATAAAAATTGCGGCGGGTTTTCGATACGTAACGGCAAAGTACGATCTCGACCAACAACGTGGCGGGACAAACAGATATTTTCTCGTGTCAAGCGTGCATGATTATGTGTGTACAGCAGTGTGCTGCGATAGAAGGAGATAGGGAGGATGGTTTGGAAATTGGGTGTTGTTGCAGAGCTTATAGAGGAAGATACTGCTTCGTTGTCTGCAGTAACCCACAGCGCGGCGTATGCAGTGTACAAAAGACGACAGAGAGGATTGCGTGAACCCCTCGGTAGCTCGAAAGACTTTTATTTCGATGGACTTCGGGTGAAGCGGCGGTAGATGACGAGGACCGGATGTTTAAAGCGCAGGAAGGCAGGAACACATGCGTGTTTCGAAGATGACGTCGCAGAGGACAATATCTTGGAACGTTGCACGAAGGCAACTTGCAAAAGGTGATTTCGGAGTATGTGAGAGATACCTTTTCTTTTACGTTGTTGCACGAAGGGAGCTTAAAAAAGTTGTGAGTACGTGAGGTATATATTTTTTAAACAAGTTGGTACTAGAGGCAATACTGCGATGGACTTATAAATTGGGCATCACGCTGTCTATATAATTAATGGATCTACACTTTCTTGTTCGTGTGGTGTTGGTACAGCAAGAGGATATACGAAGTATGGTATCTATACTCGCTCGTGCTCGAGTGCTCTGCGCGGGGCATGCTCTTCTTGAGTCCTCGTATGGCTCTGCGGTCAGAGAGCTGACGACACTCTGCCATCGCTCGTCGCGCGCTTTCTCCTCCTGCTCTGTCGCCCGGAAGGCAGTACCAGTGTGGGGCTATCCTTTTGCTCAACAGGAAGGAGCATAAACAGAGGTAGCAAGGAACCCCCCCGCTGTATACAAAAACATAGAGTGTGTTCTCCTTATGTGCTGCTGAACTATGATGGCGCTTGTACGCACGACGGTTATTAATTAATTGACAGACGAACAGACAGAAGATATCTGTACCACACAGAGGATCGCAAAAAAAAATCAGGCCCCCAACACGCAGCTACAAAGTAATCGACAGACGAGTAGACGGAAGCGTATGAGGAATACTGCCGATATACGAAAGGACATTCGGTATATATTGGAATGGCATCTACGCTACCAGGTATATTGTCCGAAGGCAAGCATACTAATAATAGACAGAAGATGTATCACACAGAGGATCGCAAAACAAAAGCGAATGACAAGGTCGCCAACAAGCAGTTCCACCATGACAGGAGATCTCTGGTCCCTATCCTATACGGAAGTAGATGCCGGGCCGTCTTTTGTGAAATAATTACTGCTGTGGAGACCATTTCGCAAAAATGTGGTGTGGTATTGGTGCCACAACGGTACTGAGTATGGTACCTGGTATCTTGGTACAACAGCAGTATGGTATCTATACTCGTTCTTGTGGTGTTGGTTGGTGTGGTGTTGGTACAACAAGAGTATGGTATCTATACTCGCTCGTGCTCGAGTGCTCTGTGCGGGGCATGCGCTCTTCTTGTGTCCTCGTGCTTGGCTCTGCGGTCAGGGAGCTGACGACGCTCTGCCATCGATTGCTCCTCCTGCTCTGTCGCCGTGAAGGCATGCTCTTGTGTACGTGTGGTGTTGGTACACCAGTATGCGGTCAGAGAGCCGACGCTCTACCATCGCTTGTCGCGCGCTCGCATGCTCTTGTGCACTTGTGGTGTTGGGTCGATAGCATGGTATCTATACCCGCTCATGCTCGGTCGCCCTGAAGGCATATGCTCTTGTGCACTTAACGCTCTGGCATCACTCGTCGCACGCTCGCATGCTCTTGTGTACTTACTTGTGGTGTTGGTAGAGCAGTATGGTATCTATACTTGCTCCTGCTCTGTCGCCCTAAAGGCATGCTCGTGTGCACTTGTGGTGTTTGTTTGTACAGCAGGATGATGGTATCCATACTTATTCAGTCCTCGCATGGTTGAGCCCCTCGGGTGTGGTGTTTGTTGGTACAGTATGGGTATGGTATGGTACGGTACGGTGTGGCATGGTGTGCGGTGTGGCACGGTATGTGGTATCGTATGGCATGGTATGATGGTACGGTGTGGTGGATGTATTTTAAGGCTAAATACTTCCTGGTGGTAAGGTATGCTTCAGTATATAAGGTCCAGAAGAGTCGAATACGTCGTACGAATATCATCTGTAACGACCTTACACTGGAACGTACTAATATAAGTTCGTCAATGTAAGGACGGGCAGTCAGCCAGACAGACAGATTTGCAGCTACCAAAACAGAGACTCAGTTTTACAAACTGAGAACTGGAGTCATGCCGAGGGGTCACCGGACAGGCAAATAGACGGGCAAATACAAAGTTCCGTTTCAGAGACGCTACAATAGTTGACACTGGGGAGCAAAGTAAAGAGCAGTAACCACGGCTTGTTCCAAGGCTTGCTCAGAGGGCTGTCGAGCGTAAAGCTTCGGCGAGTTGAGACGGAGAGTAAAAATTGATGAATCTAGTGCAATTTAACCAAATCCACTCAAATCCAGGATATAATCCGTGTCACCGATGTGTCCCCGTGCGCTAACCCACACTGCACACACTCGTCCTAAGGTACAAAGCCGGTACTGGGTTGGTCGACACCACCGCTCTTGGGCCGCAGTCTGAAGTCTGGACTACCAGACTACCTTCCTGCCGCACGAAGACACCAACATCAGGATGTGCGCCTCCCTACTAATGTGCTTATTTTGCGCTACAGTACTTGAAAATATTCTCAAGACCTTCCCGTTTTAGCAGTGTTCTGAAACGACTACTGATGGGCAATCTCCGCCTCGGCCCCTAGCTTCCCCCAGTTTGCAGATGGAAACGTAAACAGAACTAGCGAGCATTTTCATAATATTCAATTTCGGCGCCGTCTTCAAACTGCAGATACCACCCTGCCAAGCCCGCTGCCCCCTGCTTTGCACACGGCTCGACGATCAACCAAAACCAAACAAATCCAAGTGAAACTCTGCCTGCAAGCCACAGCCGGCATTCCGCCAGCTCGTTGCCCTCTCCCTCCCTCTAGAATCGCCAGTTCGATTATAAAATACACTGGTATGGTACATCTACGCCAGCAGGGGCGAAAAAACGTACCGCATTGCCGAGGTTTCTGGTGCTGTAGGATACAACAGCGAAAACAAGTATCATCCCCACCCCCCCCGTTTCCCGCTCACCAGTAAGCCACCAGTGCCTGCCCCCACCAGCCGCATACAAAACCTACAAAAAACTTGGAAAGAGTGGTACTTTGGAATACCCGCGTAGAACCTACCAACGGGTATGTATTGCCCTATAGTACCGCCCCCCATGTCGGTGGAAATCCAACATGCCCCGTCCCGGCATCGCAGGGATGCGAGGGTCTACGATCATACGGCTATGGCCATGCATGGCATGAGTACCCCCCCGAATACCATGCCCGCCTCAAAACTACGCAGTACGGTCTGATAACTCTTGGTATTGACCTCAATACCATACCCGCGAACCTACCAACCGTACTAAACACCAGAATGAAAAAACCATTTTTTACATAATAAGCACACCATTCATCAAAACGGCGAGGCAGGCAGTGCGTGCCTGCCCGCCAACACACTTCAACTGCACATTGAACACCCTCCGCGAGGAAGCAAACAAGCAACCGAGCATGAAAGCTAACCTTCGCGCTTGAAGACTTTCACAACGACCCGCAGTTCGCGCTTTCTCTTGGCCACTAGCGCCTTGCGCTCCTCGTGCTCGCGGCAGAAATGGCTCCGGCGCTTGCTCGCCTCCTCGTATCTCCTAAGTATGTCATGCATTTCCCCTCCGCGCTCCGACCTGTTGTACATCAGCCTTTCGAGCGATCGTCGCTCGCTCTCTCAAATATTGTCGCCGCCACTTTGAGCGAAGCTCAAGTCGCACACGACTTTCTTGCCTTGACCCTGGCTTTCTTATCTTCGTCTTCCGTGTTCGAATCCCCGCTGCCCGAATCTCCCCGCACCTCTTCGTACCCCGCCCATCTCTCCAACCTATACTGCTCACGCTCCTTGTTTTTGATCAGCTGTCGTTCGCGCGTAGGCCGTCCTTGGACAGACTTCCACGCATAGTACCGTAGAACTTGTCTAGGGAGAGCGTGCTTGCCTTCACCCTGGCTTTCAATCTTCATTTTCGCTGTCCGAATTTTCGCTGTTCGAATCTTCGCTGTCCAAATCTCTTCGATTTTTCGGTGTCATGTTTTAGTGTTGGAATACGGGCGGAGGGGAGAGAGGGGTGTGTGTTAAAACCCACACATGAGCAGGAGAGCGACGTGTGTGCATGTTCTTCACATTGAACATTTCTTTCCACCCGACGACGTCCAACAAACCCAGTGTCCTTGCTGTTTCTTCATTCTAGAGAGATACCTGGTATAAGCTCTCTAGTCATGAGCAACGAGACACAAATGATACATCGCAAAACTTGAGTAGTATAAAGTGAATAGACAAAGCAACGCCAACGTGCTCTGATACGAAAGGAAGAACATAGGCACAAGCCAGCAAAATCAAACAAATTTCAGGAGGGCTAGAGAGTAAGCAAGCAAGAAAGAAACAGAAAAAACAGGGGAGGGGGGGGGGGGAGTGTCTGTGAATGAGGATGTAGAATTTCGGAGATAATCGCTGGGCCGACCCTACCGATCACTGACTGGTCCTTGCCCTTGGTGTCGAGGAACGACCGTATTCATCTCTAGTTGAGTTGTGTGCGCCACGTGTTCAACCTTTTTGAAATTTAGAGGGTAAACGAGACAAGACACGTAACGATTACAACGTCGGTCGAACGGCGCTAACCTAAGTGCTCGGAGGTAGGGCCATATAAGCATGAAGATTACAGCATCGGCACCACGACGCTATGTAACGGGGCTGCTCAGAGGTACCTGGTATATAAATATAATATATACATATATTTGAATACCCGGACTATTTCACAAGAAGTTGTACAACACACGCACAGCAATGGTTTTATACTTGATTTTCTGTCCGATTCACATGATGTAAACAGTTGTTAATATCTCGCTGCTAATATGGGGGGGCATACCCAGGTGGTCGGGACCCCTCTCTTCCACAACGGGAGCGTAATAAAATCCTTGTTTAGACATTGAACAATGTAGCAGTCCCCACAAGGTGGTCGAAAACCTCTCAAGTCGGTACACCCATTGGTGTGCTATGTTGTACGATGTCCCCAGCATGACGTTTTACGCCCACATCGTGCAGGGGGGGAGGGGGGTCCCGGCCACCTGTGCAGTAATCAGCACCCACGAGCGATGCGAAAACCATGGACCCCCCCCCCGATGTTTAAACACCGTAAATGGTTGTGAGTACGATGTCCCTCCCTACTAGTGTTTTGTTGTCGGTATACCTTCTTTGCTTGTCAGTTTCGCCATTTCGCCACTAAGGTCGGCATGTATCGCATCAACGATGTCGCCCGCACCCTGCACGTGAGCACCGAGGGCAGCACAGACACCCAAAACGGCAGCGGAGGAGAATGGGAGGGGTTCAGTAAAACCCCAATGGGACTCCAAGGGACGAAAGGATCGGAGCAAGGTGACGATATACAGCAAGGGTCACACCTAGCAACCCTCGCCAGCGAAGGTCAAATACGTCAGCAGACAATGTCAAGAAAGGCAACACGTGCGCTGTCAAGGGCGTAGGCCCGAGCATTGCGCATTAACACCAAGTAGATCTGGTTGTCAGCCAAGGCGTGTCGAGGCAAAGCTGCTGTTTTGCCCAGGGGTAAACGTGCTGTATATCTCCTGACATCTGCGCTAAAGGTAGGGGATGCACCCGGGCTACAAGTGCAAGACGACCTCCGACACGCGCACGGCACGACGATACTAACGCGAGCGATGCAGCTGGGTCTGTATGAAAATATGTCGACTAACGGGTACCCATGGTAATCAGGTCCCATGATACAGACAAAAAATCTACCAGGTATATATTACTGTATTTTTACCAAGCATATTCGGTCCTGATTGCAACGTTCCCTGGGAATAGTCGGTGACGTTATAGTCAGCCAACTCACAGCCCTGGTATTCAGACAGCATAGCTATTAGCTTTTCGCACCAGTTTGGCCTCGACCTGCACCGGGATTCCGTTCCTGCCGGAAGCAAGCCAATACACGTGGTTGTTCTCCATCTCGCGCCTGTTCTTCAGCATGTACGCGAAGTGCGACCTGAGCCGCGACATGGGATCTCCGGCCAGCGCGGTTCCGATTGGGCCGTCTTTTTCCGCGAGAATTTTGGCGTTTATCAGCCTCCACTGCCCCGCGACGGTAGCAGCCTTCCTGCCGGCAACTTTGAACGGCCGGAATTCCCGGGCTGCATAAAAAACGACACGAGGATGGAAAAGTACAGCAGCAGCATTTAAGTTGTTTGTGACTCTTCAAGACCGGACTCCCGTTTGGGGGACCAAACACTTGAAATTGGAATTAAGCATTTGTTCGTTTGCTGTGCAGTTCTAAAAGGGGAAGTTCAACCCCTTTTAGAACTTCAACCCTTCTACGGCTGCAGTCCCGTCTTGGAAATAAGCTACTGCACATATGATTTGAGGGGGGTTCCCTCAAAACGGGACTGCATGCAGTTCTGGAGGGTTTGAACCCTCTCCGAATTGCACACACGCCTGTTTGTCCAAAATACTTGAAATTAGTGTGGAGGAAAAAATGTTGCAGCAGTTAAAAGGATGAAGGTATGTACGATTCGAGAACTTCAGACGGGAGCATGACAAAAAAAGTAAGGTTCAGAAGCAGCATCGATGAAGCAGCATCGATACTACCCGATGGGATTTCACCACAATACACCACCTGTGGTTCAGGCTCAGTGCTTCATCTTCGATCCAGTGCATGGACATATTGTTGCTTCCTCAGCAATACCCTCCGCGCGCATAGTTTGGGCACGACCAAAAAGGCGAGGGCGCCATAGATCGACTGGCAGCCAGACTGCTGTACCTTGGGGAGGTGGAAAAGCTCGGCCCAACGGACGCGAAGCAGCTTAGAAACAGCAAGCTGTCTGTGGGATACAATACTGATGAGTTTGAATCCTACATATCAGATGCATCCAGAGCAGGCACCAACACCTCCTAGGAGAGGTGGCATGCAGAGAAGAGATTGACACGCAAATTTTGGTGTCCACGACCAATGACGCCGTTTTCGGCCGCTGTACAGCTGTGCTACTTATTACACTGAGGGTCGTTAACGACGAGCGCAAAAATCACGAGTCATGAAAAATTGTGTCAGCCACTTTTTCCGAAACAGTATCTCGACTTTTGTCGTGTGATTGTGACGACATCTTTTGTTTTTCGTTTTTTTTCTTGAAATGTCACGATTTATGACACACATCACGATTGGCAAAAATTGTCACGCGTATTTACACAATTCTCGACATTTTATTTCGTTCGTTAGGAACGAGCGTAACGTTCTCATCGCAAGCAGCTATCAAGCTATCATCCGAGTGCCAAGTTATTAAATCGGTCGATTACAGGCGCGAAGAGGCGAGCCCTAACTCTAATGCTGTACGTACGTTACTACTGTAGCTACGACATGGCTTGTGCCCCGATACTCGCGATCGGGTCACGGCCACACGAGTCTCCAGCGCGGCTTGAATCCCGCGCAAGCGGCTGCGTAACCTCTTGGGGACTCCAGAGGGGGGCAATAGACGACAAGAAGAAATAAAAAAATTATTACTTGTACAGCAACGGCGAATGCGTGACTGGGGGGCGACATACATTGGTGCCCAAGTTACAAAGGGGTCGTACGGCGCGGGCGCAGCGTATGGCCCTACGCGTACCGCTGGTCGCTCACGCTGCGCTTGCAGACGGCTGGTGACACCAACTATGTATCATTGTTTCGTACCCTTACCCAGCTGAACCAGCGCGAACTCCGCACCCACTGTCCATCCTAGCTCCAAGGGCTCGCGTGTTATCTTCTTGGCGCGCTTCGCAACCGGGCCGTTAAAATCACGTCGCACACGGTCTGCGCCGTTGTAGACGGCGTATCGTTGCTCCTTGCGGCGGGCTGGGGGTCGGCGGCGGCGGCGGTGGGTGCGCGGTCGTGCGGTTCGCAGAATATATCAGTACAGGGGGTACTCCGAACTAAGAGCGTCCAAGATAAGAGCACTCTGGACTCATGAGCGATCAAAACGTTTCCTGTCCCGTCTAGTGGGTAAGTGCTATGTATCAAACAAAATAAATCATTCGCGGGTTTGATAATTGTTCTCGCTAGCGTTGATCTCCGGGGCTCTCCCCTCGCTACGGACTGGTTTGTGAAATCAAGAACCTTCGAGCCCTTTTCACAAAACAAAATCGTTACCAGGTACATCTTTCATAGACTACGTACCACTATCCACTAGCCCACATAGTCACTTGAACGCCACTAGGGAGGACGTCCACGAAACCTTCCAAACTGACGCGAGGATGCCAGACGACTTCTTGATCTTCACTCCCAACCGACTCAGGTGGAAGTCGAAGGGGTTTGTTGGTTATATGGCACTGCCCACTAAGCCTAAATACTGCAGTCACGTGTCTGTGTAGGCTCGTGGGCTGCGCTATATAGTCAACAACGTCCTTCAATTTCCACCTCAGTCGGTTGGAAGTAAAGATCAAGAGGTCGTTTCGTACCCTCGCGTCAACTTGGAGGAGTTTTCCGGACGTCCTCCCTTGTGGCGTCCAAGTGACTATGTAGGCTAGTGGGTAGTGCAACACCCAACAAGATGTTCTATCTGAGGCTTCAATACGAGTAATGAATCTCGCTAGAATTGATCTCCGGAGCTCCCTCGCCACAGACTGCTCTGGGACATCAAGAACTTTCGAGCCTTTTTCACACAACAAATCAGTATACGTTTTGTTGGGTGTGTATATAACACTTCCCACTATTAATAGTCTACGTTGTCACTTGGACACCACAAGGGACGACGCCCACAAAACCCCTCAGGTTGACGGCAGGATACCGAACGAACTCTCGATCTTCACTTCCAACTGAATCAGGTGGAAGTCGAAGGGATTTGTTGATAGCACTACCCACTACCCTGCATAGTCACGTGATTCGTGTAGGCTAGTGGGTAGTGCTATGTAGTCGGCTAGCTCCTTCAATTTCCACCTGACTCAGTTGGAAGTGAAGGCCGAGAGGTCGTTTGGTATCCTCGCGTCAACTTTTGCCTATGCAGGCTAGTGGGTAGTGCTATACAACCAACGAACCCCTTCGACTCGCACCTAAGTCAGCAGGAAGTGAAGATCGAGAGGTCGTTTTGGTATCCTCGCGTTAACATAAGGAAACTTTTTGAACGTCCTAGCACCAAACGGTACGGCTGCGAGTTGACTGGAAAACCTGGCTAGTTATTATTCCGGGTGGGGGCACATGTAGTAATCAGAACCCATCATCGACCAAAAACCCAGTATCTCCATATGTTTTACTCCCCATATTTGGTTCTGATTACTATAGCCCCCGATAAAAGTTGGGGTGGTCAAAAGAAAGCCACCTAACCGACGTATTCATGGTATTGTCTGAATGCACGTCGGGGCACAAACGCGCCAAGTCAGATGCATACAAAGACGCAGAACTTCGCGACATTACAGCACGATACTATCTGTAACACCCTCGCCAACTACAAACTACCAGGTACAGTTATAGTCGGCGACTTATACTCAGTCAATCACAGCTCTTCAAAAGGGACTGACCTCATAACCGTCCCCCCCTTCTCATCTGCACACTTCCTTCCGAGACCTCGAAAACCGGCAAGAGGCCGAGTTGGAAGAAGGCGAGGAGACAGAACAAGGGCGATAATCAACATGTCTGACGGCGAGACTTTTGCCAACCTGCTTTTCAGCAGCGTGGCACGATAAACCCCACCGAAGAGCGGCGTAACTTTACCCTGGCGAAACGTCCACGGCCCGGTGACGCTGGATGTGCTCTACGACAGACAGTTTCACCCGAAGTCGCCACCCACCGCGACTTTTTTTATCCTTCGTGAGGTCATATGCAATGCCATAGCACGCGCGATCGAGGCACGACACGCAGCTTGCAAGTATGAGTTTCGACGAAATTCCCTACCAGTATCTCACAGCCGAGGTGTCTTCATAATTTCAGTGTAGATATTTTGAAAAAAAAAACATGATTAAAGATACACCCTAACCACTCGAGCTAACAGTCAGCGCGGACTGCTGAGTGTTAAACTCAGTGGTTAGAATGTGTTTACCTCTTCAGTCAGCCCTGCCCCGCATGCCCATGGCGCGCATGGACCCGAAGTCCTCGGATCTGGGGGAGTCGCTCCCAGTTAAACACGCGTAGTTCCTCAGCCTGGCCATCCCGGCTTACCTCACCACTCGGCCATGTGGATACTACGTATTCGCTCGCAGGACTTTTTGTGCGCACGCCATGCAACTGACGCAAGAAGTCAAACTCGATGGAAAAAAATAGACAAGACTTTCCCCCCCTCCGGCTGTAAGATGTTCGTCTGCCGGATGCCTTGTCCGAATGAACCTCTCTGGTTCTATATTAATACCCTAGAGTCAAAAACAGAGCCAGCGAGCACGACCAGGGCAGAGTCGTTCGCACGCAGGAGGCACCTTCCTCTTCCCTAATCTTGAGTAGAGGTCCTCCACGACTTCGAGTTGCGGGCCGGCTTCGAACGATGCCGTTACGCGCTCCGCCCCCGCAGCGAATGCTTGAGCATCTGCGACCCTTTTGCAACTGTTGTCGGAGTGTCCCTTGGCGCGTGCTGCAAAGTCTAGTGTGATGGAATGATGCGTGTGGAGGCTCCTGTCTCGGTGAAGACATGTGCAGAGGTGGTACGTAAGTGACTGTGAAGAAAACTTACTTGCGTCGATTGAGAAGGAGACATTGCAATACGAGAAGCTCAATGGTATATGTGTTATGCGGCCAAATTGTGGAAACGAAAAGAAGACCGATCTCAAGAGAAGAGAAGAAGGGGAGGATAAATGATGTACATCGACCAGCGGTTGTGCTTGCAGAGCCCTGCATGAGTGGAGAAATGTTGCTCGCTCCCTGGACCGAGGTTCGGAAGTGCGCACCCTGGCTCGGGGCGTGGCGCCGTCGAAGACATCTACGACGAGCCACCCAGCCTCTTCAAACCGCCTTATTTCGATAAGCATGCCCGACACCAACGCTCTCACATTGTCGTTGAGCGCAACCTCCACCGCTACAGGGCCTTTGGATGTTGATCGATGCATGCTGGCCTGTCCATCGAAGATAATGGTGCCCACGGCATCGTTGAAGCCAACACGTTCCGATGCGATCGGCTTGAGTCGTGATAAAAAAAGCCGTTTTCCTCCCGTCGAACCGCTTCTTTCCGTGGAAGGTTTGGCTTGCATAAGTAATTATTCGCAGGGTAAAAAAAAGCAAGATGAACTTCCACAGCAGAGAGCCCCCACACCCTGGTCTATGGTAAACCAATCAATCATAAGTCGGAGCAAACGTATTGGTCATCCCTATTTTCACTCCACCTAGACTATTCGGGTGTCTCCATGCTCGTGCAAAAACGGGCGGGCGACCTTTATCGGTGCCCTTGTTTTGCTGTTTGCGCCAGAGAGGACGGCACCAGCAAACGACGATGTTGTGCGCCGTCGGGGTTCACCTTCTGAAAGCCCGGTTAAGTTAACGGTTCCTCGTCGCTTGTTTTTGTGTTCGAGTTCTCGGCATTGCTTGGTAATCTCCTACGAAAATGACACGAATAATGTGTCTACACCAAAAAAAAGACAAGAAGAAAAACTGCGACTCGTGTGCAATCGATGATAGACCCCAAGTATTGCGTTGTCGGTCGTGCGTGGGTGAACAACAGCTGTGCAAGTGCAAACGTGAAAGAGACTACGAGCAAACGGGCACTTCACGTCTAAGACGAGATCGCCAACGCATGCCACCGATTGCGAAACGTCGCTGATCTGCATGATGGCAGCGAAGCATCGCTGATCAGCTCGATGATTGCGAAGCATCGCTGATCAGCTTGATGACTGCGAAGCATCGCTGATCAGCTTGACGATTGTGCTGCCCCGTCAAGGTTGCACACGACGAGCACAAAAAGTACAAGGGGTGACCTTTCGCGGAAACTAGGAACGTATAACACCCTGGGTATCAAGATAACACTCCACCTGCGACGATTTTTCCGAGCCGAGTTTCTCCAAAGCTAGGGGGGCAGACACAGCGAAAACGACATGGCTTCGGAGGCTGTCTTTGCTCTTCTCTAGAAAAGCAAAATACGTACAAGGTATATACCTGTAAAGAGCGCTGAGTTCGCACAAGGGATGCGAGATTTGCTCAGCGCTCGACTTTTCCAGAAAATGGGAAGGTTAAGGTCACCAGTACCAAAAAAATATTTTCCCGAGAACATCTTGTCGTCGAGAGCCTTCCGAAAATATAAGGTACCTGGTACGACTTTAGCACCCTTGCCGTCGTTGTCAAGAGAAAAACTATCAACGTATACGTAGCGCTGAAAAACGATCACATCCCTGTACAAACTCAACCATCTTTGTACGGTATGCACCGACCGACGGCGGTGTGTGCGTATATAGATACACGTAACAGCGATTTCGCAACAAGGGGTTCTAATCTTGGCACCGTCGCGAAATTAGCCCATAATAATACCTTGAAGGTATCTGGGAAATGGCGTCGCGTTCAATTCCAACCAAGCGTGAACGCTGTGGGGGTATAGCTCAGGGGTAGAGTGTTCGCTTCGCATGCGAAATGTCTGGGGTTCAAATCCCCATACCTCCACCACTTACTTTTTTTTGCCCTCCTTTTCTCACGTGACAAACCTACCGATCGGATGTGTATATGTTAGTGTCGGATATTGTTTAGAAAATTCCGATATATCGAAATTCCGATCGGATGTGTACGAGTATATGTTAGTGTTGGACATTGTATCGAAAATCGCGATACATCGAAATTCCGATCGGATGTGTATATCTTAGTGTTGGATATTGTTTCGAAAATTCCAATATATCAAAATTCCGATATTTTGAAATACTGATACGAAATATACCAGTATCGTGATATCACACCGAAAGCGCTTTGCCCTCAACCCCTCGGCATCGCAGTATTATCTTTCGCTGATACTCAACGAAAAATTTAGACATGACGGTATCGAACATCGAATGGACATCAAAATCGTATCGATTCTGTTTGTTGCCCTACTATTGCGGGGGACCAAAGAAAATAGGATCACATATTGTGAGTAAAAATACCAAAATATATATATATATTTTTGTGTGCCTTAGATCATATTTAATATGGTCCCCCCAATAGCTCCTTCTCCGTGACGAAAACGTAGTCAATCGGGTGCCCCAGTGACCAGTGACCAGTGAGCAAAAGCATCAGTCAGCTAGAATTACGTTGTTATCGTACACACGTACCGAATACGATTCTGGGCGGAAACGTAAGAGCCGCTTACTCACTCTGGAAGGACATTTAAGCCGGGATCGTCTAGTCTTCATATTGATGCCCGAACGCTCCTTATGTTTCCGTCCATTGTGGTATGTAGAATAAGTCTCGCTATGTTTTCTTTGGCGGGTTCAAAATGAAACGCCGCCCTAGTTCAGGAAACCTTTGGAGTTCAGGCTGTTCTAAACCCTTTCAGAAATGTACCAAGCTTTTTTTTGAGGGGTCGAACTACTTGAAACTCGGAGTGTGGGATATCCCTTTTGCAGAGTAGAAAAAACGTTCACTCGCGCTACTGGTATATTGTTGCCATGATAGACTCACCCACCGATGGCCTTGCAAAGTTCAACGGCTCGTCGAATACGAATGCATCTATCTGCGTTGTCACTGCCGCTACTCTGCTGCTACTGCACATCAATAGCGATAAAACAGTTTAAAAAGCGAGATTGCGACAGCAAAAGGCCACCCCCCCCCTCCCCCCCGCCCTCCTCCTACACCCCCTTCCGCCGCAACCCCTTATAACAAACCCCCCTATCTTCGAGATGGTATGGGGAAAAAGGTCGGCAGGAGCCACGGCAGGCAAAGCCCCCACCCCTGTCTTCAAGACTGCATGGAAAAAAAGGCGTCAGGAACCCCGCCCGGTCCCACGCCAGCCGGAGAGGGCCTTAGGCGTCTCTCGTGTAGAAATATCGAGGTGCCCGGTCGGTCCCTCGGGAAATGTTCTCTCAGTCAATCCATATCTGTGATCAATCGATTCATCCATCAATCAATCAATCAATCAATTAGACAATCAATCAGTCAGTCATCAATCACCCGGACAGCAGACAATCAATCAGTCAGTCATCAATCACCCGGACAGCAGCAGTGCTTCAACCAACAAAATTTCCTCCCAGAACGACGCCTTGATCAATCGATCAATCTATCAGTCAATCTCCTCGACAAAGATACCTCGAAACCCGACCAGCAACCAACCGCTCTCGACGACGATGCCTTGAATAACCGATCATCAATCGGACGCATCGCGTGGCGTTTGCACCTTCTCCATTGTCGAGTAGATCAGCCTCCAAATTCGTGCGAGGATGTGAGTAGACAAGCCGAAAGTTGGCACGGAAGGGAGGTAGACTTGGTGCATGGGTTTCCTTTTGGTCCTGTCAAGGCTGCACACGCGCACATATAGCATATTTTACACAAACGAGTCGTTAACAAAAGGAAGCTTGGACCCAGCTTCCCAAAAATTGTGCTTATATACGAAGACATGACATCCCACAAACACACAGCCAAAAATCAAAATCTTAATACTGCACCCGCGTGAAAAAAACAGGTGGAAACCCCTCAATACACCATTTATATACCCCATACCTGGTATATAATACCAGGTGTATTCGTCTAACAAACTACCTAAAGCGCACCATCTCCTTACCTGGGTTTTGAGACGTGACATGACACAAAATAGTATACCACCAGAGCTTCCAATCTAAACTGCGACGCGAAAAAAAAACCTGCAACCCCTCTACATTTTCTACCAGATACATGCACCAACGAAATATTTGTCCAACAAAATATCTGAATCGCATCACCTTTTGTCTGCGCTTTCAGACTTGACATTCCACAACTTTGATAAAACCGGAAATTCCGATACAGGAGCTTCCACTCTAAATTATATAAAAAAACTGCAAACCCCCAATACTCTATTATACTGATATATACCAGGTACCTGGTACATGCCTGGTAATATATTTCTCAAGCTAAATACCTGAACCGGACTGCCCCCTCTGCTTTCTGAGACGTGACACGCCAAAAGTGCAGCCGGCCCCGCGTAGATAACTCTCCAATCTAAAGGGATATGAGCCTCTTGCTCTGCAAGGCTTCCCCTACTCTATACTACTCGCCCACAAAAAATAACTACCAGGTTAAGATACGTAAGTAGTCCCTACGTTCGCCTATTATAGAGTCTATAACCAAAAGTCCAATAAATATTTAACAGCTGGCAAACGCGTGAGAGTCACGCAGACACAACACCATTAATTGCACTCCAGGCGTGAGCGCATCGCGGAATACGCCCTTTCTTGACCACGAAGTCGTAACGGCTGACAAACGGAGAACGTCATGTTACTCATCTTACATGCTTCTGGTACTGGTGTATAAAAAAAAATCCAATCTTCCATACCAGGTACAGGATACCGAGAAAAGAACGTCCTTTCTGAGGCTATTCTCGGAAAGGATTGGAGAAAAATGGCCAGCGGGGCAGGGTGTAGTTTACCACTGCCTGCGATTGCGGTAGGGACGATGAACCAGGGATGTTGTTCCAAGGCCCCACCGACTGCTGGGCAACACCTATCTGGCCGATCATCTGTTGGTGGTATTGCAGCGGCCGCTGGAGGGTGGGAGGCTGCTGGCTCAGCTGCTGCTGCCGCTGCTGCTGCTGCTGCTGCTGGAGGGTTGGAGGCTGCTCGCTCTGCTGGAGCTGCTGCTGCTGGGCAACTAGGTGCTGGCTCTGCTGCTGTTTCGACACGTGCACCGTGTCGGGGTCGATGCTCGAGAATGACTTCGCCGACCTGATTGGAATATCACGGGCACCAGCAACATGAAGGATTGAAATATCATCAACACCAGTATCGGAATAAACAATTGACTTCGGGTTTCATTCCCGTTCATAATTTTCTCCCTGTATGTACTTGTATCGCATCCGAATGCAGCAGTACTGTTTTCCACGGTTGTTTACGACCCTCGGCTCTACAAGCGTTCGGCTACTCGCAGTTGTATTTATCAAGACGGCTAATAAAAACTGTTTGCTGGACATACACTCGGGGTTTTCATGGGCCTGCTTGGTTCTAGCTAGGCGAAAGCCCTCCCCCCGATTATTTGCCAGATTTCACGACTATGGACGCCCAGAGGACGCGCCGCGGAGCCCGGCCGGGGCCAAAAATTGCGCCTTGGTGTACACGCGAGCCCCCTGGGTGCCCGGCCGCCGAGAGCGCAACTAAATACCCGCGACCAGAGGAGAAAAGTAAAGGTATTTCGGAAAACAAAGTCCGTTTGGAACATATATACATACATCTACGAGCGTCAGGCTGTTTCCTATGCGGTTCGGTTTCGAGCTTGAGATTTGTATTTTTCGACCCCAAAAATGACAGCATCTGATTATGCAGTCCGAACATGCAGAATCCGACCGGAATTTTTTCGATTTGAGAATCCGATGGCCCAAGTCGTCAGGTTTTGGCCCAAAATCCGCCGAAGTGGGTCATCAGATTTTCAAATCGAAAAAGGGCATGGTTTCTAGATTCAAGATGTTATCCACGACAACAAGCAGCAGCAGAATGATTGATGAGTTGGATGGTGACACAGTTGTATAGCGACGTTGCTTCGCACCCGACACGTAGTCGGCGGGCGACGCGTCTCTCCGTGGCCAGACTACAGTCGATTGGCCCGGGCTCGGGCTTAGAGACTTAGAGCAGAGCACTCGACGCGCACCTCTCCGTGGATACGTACCCACAGACTACAGAAGCCGCAGCAGGCAGTCACATTGTGAAGTACAAAATACCAAAACAGGTTGACCTTACGTAGTGCACTCGGCATGTCTCCTCGCCGCCCGACCAGAGGCAGTCAGCGTGCGCTCGGACGCTTGGGTCCTGCGCGCGGTGCAGCACACTCGGCGCGTCTCTTCGCGGCGCCAGACCACAACAACAGCAGTTGATCTCGGCGTTTGCTCGAATCTCTGCACGCACAACAAATCCGTTGTTTCCGCATAGGAAGACTGTTTCGATGCACAACTGACGAATGCGATCAGGTCAAAATCTGAAGCTCAAAATCTGAACCGCATAGGAGACGGCTTCAACACCAAAACCTTCCTCGCGTTCCCATGTCATAAAATAGAACGACTCTTTCTTCAAAAACTACGGCCAAACGGTTCAGCCTCCACGTTCACGGCAGCAGTACTTTCTGTCAGCACGTCGACACTCAGCCTCCTGTAGTCTGCCACAAGGTGAACTACTTTCCGGGACCCAGACAGCCACTGGGGATATTAAAGCCAAGTGAAACACAAACAACAACGAGCTTTTCGTCAGCTCGTCCAGATATCCCACCCCACTGGCTTGTTTTTAATTGTGGCCTTTTCAGGAGGGTGGTGTCATTGTCTCTCTTCGTATGCACCCCTGACATACCTTGGCACTCGTTTACGTGCTGACATCATAAATAATGATATACCAGGTATTGTGTAATGCAGGGAGACGATAATACACCGTACCTACATGTGGTTCTGGTCCAAAAACGATCAAAATACCTACCAAGTTTCCGGCGAAAGCCAGACAGATCCTTAATTGATACTGGTACCTGGTACCTAATAACAACACAAAAACTAGAATATCAGATTTGAAATATTCTTACGGTTTTGTGGGAGGAAAAATGGCGCTTCGTTAGTATCACTCCGGTCCCGCGTGGCGCCCTGATTCAATGCTGACCAAATCAGACGTCTCCGACGCCGACCTAAGCAGACACAGTCTACAGACACATCGTCTACCACGTGATAAAAGTCTGTCTGGACAAAGCATGTATCACAGCGCTCACATTGCCCACGATGCTTTACAGGTACGCTTCTTCTTCTTCTTCATCTTGGTCTCTGGCGAGGGTGAGGGTGGCTCCGCGAGAGAAGTCCGAAGACGGAGCGTCAGACGACGCCGAGAACGCGGGAAAAGGGGGAAGGGGGGCGGCTCGCTTGCTCTTCCGTTTGACCGGCGATGGCGAGGAAGAGGAGGGATTGTCGCCGCGGTTGCGCTTATCTTTGCTTGTGCCGCTATTGGCACGGGGGATGGCAGCGGTGCAAAGAAGGCAAGCAAACAACGACGACAGGTAGCGCAGAGCAGAGATGCAAAAAATATATATATGAAGACGGAAAAGAACAACGACGGCAGGTAGCGGAGAGTACACAACCATGTAAAAAACTGAATTAGTGCACGAGCGGCGACCACGATCACGAGTACAAGGGTCAAACTTCGCGTGGAGACGACGATACTCGAGGGATCCTCATGGTGAATTTATCTTCAATGAATGCCAATGCCGACGCTAGACGGTAGACAAGGAAGCGGACTCACCACGTCCTGGCCGTTGGGCGCAATTCCTTGGCGTTCTCGTCGCACGATGCTTGTAACCCACGCAAGGCGTTGTCAGTCGATGCTTGCAATCCACGCAAAGCGTTAGAGAGCGTTTCCACGTGTTTCACCACTAACGTGTTTTCGACGGCAGTAACTTGTCTCACTCACTACCTGAACGGACTGCTGCAGCGCAGCATTGATGCAGGTGGTGAGCCGTTGGAAACGCGGGTCCAGTTGGGCGGAGAGAGAATCGGAGAGGGCGTCCTTCATGACTTCAAGAAGCTGGTCGTGTTCCGCGTCCGGCAACAAGGCCTGCTTCTCACGTTTAGCATACAAGATGGACGCAAACATAGGCGTAAAGCTGACGGCATGGTATCGTAACTCATGGTATGCGGGCCTTGCCCCGGAATGGTCACTGTTTACGTTCCACGCAGCACTGGCACGCAGACATTCGACAGCATATGATACATATCAGGCACGCAGACATTCGACCAGGCCAGCCTACAAGCGGCTTACGCTCGCAGCATGAGTGCGGGAAAAGCGGTCTGGTCCATTCACATAACAAAATACAGTGCACTAGGAACAGAAAAAACGTCCTGAAAGTCGAAAGCGTGAGTAAATCTCAGCGCATACTACGAAAGCCTTTCGCTAAGCTACTTGTTTCTAATCCTCCGGCGGATTGGTCAAATGAAGCTTACCCTTTTCATGACGGCAGTCCCGTTTTGGGGACAAGCCGCTCAAATTCTAAGTAGTTTGTCTATTATATTCCTAAAAGGGTTAAGGTCACCCCAATTTCACATTTAAAATACGTGTCGTGTCAATTTAACCGTTGGATATAGGGAGACGTCAAAACACGATATCACCCCCCCCCCACACCGAAAAACACACGCTCTCGCGAACCCTATAACTCTATGTGATCTATACGGGGGCGAACTTTTAGCGCACCAGCAATCGAACTCCCGCCTCTCACGGCCAAAAACAAAATGCGAGGCTGCCACGTTACCTCCTCGCCCGATTTTCCCAAGTGACGCTGAATTCACTCCCATGTTCGCCTTGGCCTTCCGCCCCCCGCTTTTAGCCTCCACGGGCGTGTCAGCACCTGTTTCGGCGCCTGTAGCCGTCCTGAGCGCAGCTGTCGCGTGGTCCATGGCGTCCCCCGCGGCTTTCATTTGTCGATGCCGCAGTCGATGACGCAGTCATCAGGTCCGGGACGGAAATCGCTTGATTTTTTTTCCCAACGGTACTACTGTAAGTTTCAGCCGCAATTCTCACAGACAATATATGTAGATATGGTGTGATGATTTGTACCAGGTAGCTATGGCTTTCAGAACCTTGACCCTCTGATGGGGACAAGCAAGTCGGAAAGTATACGGGTATGAATGTCTAGTTTTGGGTTTCAGAGGCGGCAACCCATATCACAACGGGTGGAAAGCGCATTGGCGTGTGCCGTGGTTGTCGGATATGGGCAGCGTAAGAGCAAGAACATCAATTGTATTGAAAAAAACACAGACAAAATCGTACACGAAGAGAACTGCTGCCGCGCCAAAACGCTGCACAACTCGTATATCAATGAAGAACCCACGTATCAACTTCAAGTTTGACCCAGACAATATAGCGAACACGAAGACACGCGAGTCCGCGCGGATTCGCACCGCCCAAGCTCAAGCGGGGGCAGAAGAGGTAGTTGCCAACACAGTCAGCATTGACACGGTATCGGGAAGGACCATCATCCGTGTTTTCGAGTTCCATGTGTGTGTGGGGGGGGTGTACCCATATCATGCATAGCCATGTTCGCATGGCCATAGACGCTTATGTGTGTGTTGGGGGGGTATCATCGCAACCCCCATACGCCTGCAAGATAAACTGAGGGCTCATAAAGGGTGTATCTTAGCCCACCTCTGTCGCTTTCTCGAGCTGGGCCCGCAGCGATGACTCCAAAAAATGCCATAAACGGTGGCGGAGTTGTCCTCCACAACCCTCTTCAACTGTGCCTTAGTTAACGGCAACTTCTTGTTCGCCTCCGCGACTGCTCCCTCGAATAGCTTCTCCTTGACTAGTCCAGCCAACGCCTTCACGAAGGGGGGGGCTCTCGACGAGACCGATAACTGCGTCATTCACGGCCACACAGATGACGGTCCTTGCCGATACCGTGTCGATGGTGACTGTGTACCTTTTCTGCCTCCGCTTGAGCTTGGGCGTTGCGAATCTGAGCGGGCTCGCGTGTCGGAGTCGCGTGGTCGCCCTTGCTGTGGTTACACCGGCCTCCCTCGTACTCGAAGGTGCAGGGGGATTATGCTGCACGGCACCTTTTAAGTTCCCCGTTCAAATATGGTGTTCACGGTACAAGAGCGGTGTAGGCAGCACCGGTTTGATGAAGATGTGTGCCTTGGATTTACCCGATACGGAATAAAATGCTTGGGCAGTCTTGTATCGGGGATATACCAATAAAGGTCCCGGCGAAATGGGCACGGGAATATGGACGGCAGAAACCTTCGAAAAAACCAGGCAGTATCATATATGCGATTAGTCAGTTCTGAAATTTAGCCACGAACACATCGGGCTCTCGCAAAAGCCGCCCTGTATATACGAAACCATGGTGGGTTCTGCTGTATGCCGTCTAGACGCAAACAGGCGCATTTTGACGCGAGGGAACGAGAAAATGAAGGGCCGAAGTCTTCTCGCGATACAAATGCAAGGCGCGTACGGTAGTGGGGAGGGGAAGAAGAGCCTGCTAATAATATACATGTGACCCCGGGTCTGAGTTACGACCACAAGGGGAGGGCGAGAAAAGAAGGGGCGGAGATATCAAATCGCATGAAAAACAGAAACTGAAAACGACGGCCACATACGCTAGCGTGCTCGCTGAGATGGCCGACGACGATGTGCGTGCCTTAAGAGCGCATACACGTGCAACCGACGTATCAATTGTATCCCTATTGCACAGGTGGAGGGGATATATTTCCTAGGGTGTTTGGTGCGACAGCCCAGCCCGTACAACATAGACATCTGAGACACTTGTTGGAAATCTAACGGAAAATATAGAAGCTGAGCCCAGGGGTGAGGAGGATGACCCGAAAATACAGGGCGCAGGGAGCCGACGCTGGTATGTTATGCTGGGGTGGAATTACTGTATACAAACAGGCGCGGAGACGCCTTCCGAGCGTCACTGTTGGGACGCTCAGAAATCAGCCGCCCCCCGTGACCCGTGTTGCTCAGCATTGCTGCTGCGATATACATTAACTCGTATCAAACGAAAAACGAGCAGCACAGCAACAGCAGCGGGGATTGTTTTTTGCCAAATATGTAGTTTTTCTCCATTCTCCACAACGGCTGTACAAAAAATACTGCTGTAGTACAGACGTGTACAGGCACAACATATGTACTTGTCTCGATTTGGACGTGTACGTACGCCGTGCTGCACATGCCAGTTGCTTTTGGTCGATTCATAGTGCTGCAAAAAGCACACGACAACCAATGGCAAACCACTTTGTAAAGGTATCCGATTACAATTTCACCTGAAAAAGTGGTAGAATTTACAGCGACTGATATCGGTTCTCAGTGACACGGACAGCGAAGGAAGTCGGTGCATTCAGTTGACCTACAATCGGACCATTCAGGGCGATTCATCAGGACACAGCAGAGGTTTTCCCGAAGTCATGTCAACCGCTCTGAGGGGTGTGCTCTCTCAATTGGCCAAAATAAGACACGTGCATACGCAACGGCTCCGAGATCTCACAGCTGTCGTTTTCAATATTTCTAAATGTCAACCGTTACAAAATAAGTAGACGACCAAGTTGGTAGACCACCGGGTCGGGTCGGCGAATGCCACTCTATTTTTTTTCGTTGTGCTTCGGTTTGCCTATGATTTCCCTGGGGTCTTCGTCTTCATATTACTCTGTTTATATGTAGTGGTACTCTTTCTCTAGGTTGTTCTATAGTGTCTGCCACATCCCCTGCGGGGGGCACGACCGTCCAATCTTTCTTTTTCCTTTTTCTCTCTCGATTTTTTTTTCTTGCTTATTATGTTTTTTTTGTTTTCTCTATTTCATAGAACGTGTGTGGCGTGCCTGTCGTATCCAGTATGAAGACATGACATTGCATTGTCTACTCTGCTTACTGCATAGCAATCTAATATCTCTGTGGCGCAATTTTATGACCACATCTCGTAACTCGTATCTCTCTAGGATTGAAGAATCGGCTCCCGACACTGGTTGTGCTGGGTGTCGACGGGTAGAAGGAACGGTTTAATGTGAAGAACACACACTCTCGCAGCGAGTGCTGATAAGACTGCAACTACCAGAGAGCTTATACACAAGACGTAAGCAGAAGTCCCTACTGGCAAACACGCGATACAGGAGCAGTACCAGGTACGAGCAGGGTACCGTTGCCATCGGTCTGACCTTCGTCGAAGCCACCTTGGCGTTTTTCCTCCTCCCTCCTCGTCTCGAACCTCGTACGTTTTGCAGGGTAGTTTGACTCAGGAGAGGTGGCACAGCCGTTGGCAAGCAGGCCTTCGGTACACTTGGGGCGTTCCGCACCTCTCACGGGAACACCTCGACCCAGCGACGCAGTGGTGGAGTTGTCTGTATAGCGCTTGCAGGCGGGTGGGCGGCGGGAGGGACCCCTTTCTCCAGGCACTTGCCGTCGAGACCACAAACAAACCGCCATCAGGGTGGTCTTCGATCCCAGCTATTGACTCAAGGCACAGATGTGTCACCGAACCAGTCGTAACCCATCGAGTTGCGAGCTCTTGCATCCGCCAAGAACACAGCGCAGGGCCATTGCTTGTATCGGGGACGTCTTACGGAGAGTTTAGAGGGATGTTGAGAGACGCACGTGGCATGCAGGGGAGCCTCCTGGTTCATGTTTCCGTCTAAATAATAGTGAAACGAAAAAAAGTAGTTTTTTCACCTTCCGGAAGGATGCTTGCTCAAGGGGATGCTTCAAATAAGATAGAAATCCCGGACTTCTCGTTTGGTCTATCCTTGGAGCCGAAAACAATCGCTTGCTACGAAAATGTTCGGGGTGTCCGTCACATCGCGCTTGAGTGCCAGTGAATCTCTGACGGATCCGAGCGCTATCGTACTGGCAGCCAGGCGAGTACCCTCACGTTGTTGGTGTGCTTCGTCACGCCGTGGTATACATAATATCAGCTACTCAGCCACCCGTGAACTTCTGTACGACGCACTACAAGCTGCCCTCCTGTGCCCGTCCTCTGTCGTAGAACGCGGGTCACAGATCACGCCAGCCCTGTCGGTCCCGGCTGGGCATTGCCCTGAGCCGGTACGACCCAACCAGCTACATGTATCACCGCGCCCTCTGGGACCGGGTTAGCACCTACTCCAATTTTTCGTTCGCTGCTGGTTTTCTCGACAAAGCGGTAGCAGTAGGCACCAACTCCTGACAGGCTCCCAACTTTCAGGACGCGAGGATGGTTACGAAAGGGTGGTGCTTACGATTGAGCGGTAGTAGACCGGCAGGCATCATGTCATGCCTTCTTGTTGGTCGCACCTCGGTGCAACCCCGAGGGCGAAGCGCGCTAACGCTACCGCGCACGTTGTTAAAGGACACAATCTGCCAGGAACCAACCCCGCCCCCCCCAGAAATCCTGGATGAACCGTATTCTTGGGGCGTTTCACCACTGGAATACGACCGAAACAAACTCCCCTCCCGCGCAGGTAGTTTTTTTTCTTGTCCGATTGCAAGTGGTGGTCTATTTATGATACACTATCGCTATGGGCTTCTTTCTGTACGCTTCATTCAACCCTTTCTTCACTGCGGCACTGCGTATGGCGGTGGAGCGATTTAGTATCAATGGAGATGAGGTGAAGAATATGGTGTGCACCAAGCTACAGGATAAGAGGGGGGGGGACGAAGGAGGCCGGAAGAAGGGCGAGAAAATCCCCGAAACAACTGTGGCGGGACCGAAACCCATTCGGGGAATGCTGTACGCAGGGCATCGTTTCCAGATCGAGGAGCAGGCATGCGAGGATGATGGCAGAGTTGTGTGCGCTTCGTTTAGATCGACAGTTTCGGAAGCCAAGACGGAGATAACGTGTCTGATGACGAAGGCTATTGACGGGGTTACTTCCGATTATTGAGGCAGCCGGACCAGTTTGTACAAGCAGACCGCCAAGTTTGTGCCCCTTCGGGCAACTGTGTGGGGGAATGCCGGCCTTGCTGTCGAGATCAACTGTTGCGTGCTACGGCCAATCTACGTCTCAGACGGTATGGCCAATGCCACTGTCCGACCAGTTCACCGTACCGCTCCGGCTCAAAGTACGGATGCTCACTGCCGAGGTAGTGGAAACCATGCTGAACGGCTGTGCCACGGGGAACCCCACCGTAGCCCATCTCGGCATACTGCCAGCGCAAGGCTCACCACCGATTGACCCCCCGCCACATCGGATGGAAGAGAAAAATCGCGACGGTTACCACATGTTATTCTGCACAGACGCGTCCGATGAGACTGGTTGTGAGAGCTTCGGGAGACGGTACGAGAACGGACGATATTTTTCGCGAAGTTCGTGGCTCGTATGGGTAACGAGAGCTTACCAGCGAGTGATACTTTAGGAGCTTAACGGGAGAAAAGGCTCATCTGAATAGGTTGTCTCGAACAGGATCAATCGTTGTTCAACTTGTCCACCGAAGCCAAACACTAGGCGCTGGCGGCGAAAACCGGGCAAGTTGTTCAGACGTGTTGAGGAAGCGGCAGAGCAGCACATGGAACGTTGGTTCGTCACGGAGAAGGAGCAGGTAGCAAAACGGCGATCGCTTGAGGTACAAACTGAGCAGCAAATTAAGACTTCGACAATCTAAGGCCCGGGGGGGCGGGGGGAGAGAAGAGTCGCGTTGAAGAAGGCCAGGAACAGCAGCTAGGCCGGTTTAGAAAGCGAAGGGACTCGCCGAAACGTGGCGCTGGTCGCCTTTCTAGTTGAGACGTCCAGCGACTACTGCTTACTGTGTACAATCCCTGGTGTTCTTGCTTCTTTGTTTCCTGCCAAGCCGACGATAAAAAAAGTCGATGGTACCCCCCTGTACTCTGCAATTTTGCCTCGGCTGCGTCGTTTTTTTTTTTCACTTTAGCTTAGTTTTTGCGACTATTTCGTTTTGAGCCCCTTGTCTCTGCCCTCTTCTTGTCTTCCGTCTGGTGTTTCTGCGGCGTCCTTCGGTTGGTCCATCAGCAGGATATAGGTTTGATCGTATCAGCAAACAACAACATTGTCTTCTCGGGACTCGGCTTGCGCCCTGAGTGCATGTTTGGGTTCGTGCTGCTTTGTCTTGATTTGTTTTATTTTTTATTATCCCTTTATGTTTCCATCCTTCGTACTCCTCTTATTGTTTTGTTTTTCTTCTTCTCTTTTGGTGGGTACCATATATTTATTCCTATTAATAGTTGGGTGCAAGTGATTTGGGATGGTATACCACGGCTCGATAGTACTGTTCCCTTGAGTACTACTACCATTCTGGTTTGTTTCCTTCCATCGAGACGCTATTTCTTAGCCTGTTTCGTGACCGCGGGCTACATTTCAGGGGAATCAGCTACCTACAGTAATACGTATTGTGAGAAAATTCAAATCGTTCACGATGTGTTTCATTCGCCCTTTCGAGCGAGCATTGCGAAGCCGCTCGCGGAGCGAAGCGCCTCATCTTGCACCATACACCGGTATGACGCATCACACTTACACCATTAACAAATCATTCGTACAAGGTTCCCCTTCGGGATCGCGGTTGACTTCAAATCCTGGGGATGACGCAAGGTGAAAAGGGAGAGAGAACACAGCAGGCGTTTGTTCCTCGTACCAGCCACTCGTACGTAGCGACCGGGCAAGAACGAAGAGCATTAGAAAAACTCTAGCAAGCTAATGAAAAAAATAAGTACGCAGCCACGGAGCGAGTAACCGGGCTATTAATATTAATAGTGTATAACACCGACCAGGCCAAAACGAGTGTATAGTAGTTACTGCTGTAGTGCCACGTTATTTTTTCCAGCGCCATACGTTGAGCCCGGTATGTACCTGGTGATAACTACGCCACACGACACGCCTTACACATTGTATCACAATGGGCAACGCAGGGCAATATAGCCCAGGGCGGGGGCGTTGCCGTACCGCTACAGGTAGCACGAGCAAATATGCCATGAGACAGCAATTTCACCCCTTGACAGACAGACAGCAACTTTACCTTGACATGCCTTGACGGACACCAAAGTACTACTGTACGTACCTGGTAGGGTTTTTAGTGGCACACTCGGCCCTTGACAGCGTACGTTTTGGGTTGCTTGGCTCCTGACATCTTTGAGTATGAGTGACAACATCAGAACTACTGCTTGCTGTGCCTCGTGCGAGCGTATTCAAAAATTCAAGACGCACGTTAGTACATCGTATACCTGGTAACCGAATTTTCAAAAATGGGCAATAGCCAAAAATAGGTATACCTACGCCTTTTGGGCCATTAATAGGTACACTGTGCATTGTACACCGGAAAAAGCTTCCCGGCGCCGCCTGATATTTGGCCTGCGCTCCATCGCACCTACGAATGGCTCAGAAGGTCAAGGTACACCTACTATCAGCTGTTCAACTGCCGTGTCGCCTGCTTTTGGCTTCAATGGTACCTATAAATGGCTCGAACGATAATTTTTTCGCTACTGAAATATAGACTCTAGACTGCGGAAACAGTAGCAGAACTTTCCGGTATATACGTGTACAGCATACGGGTAAGGGGGTCTGAGTTCCACAACCGTTGGCGCGGTCCGGACCAACATTCCATAGCAAACGTGGGTGATTGAATGTGTGTGCGTTCGTTCTTTCTACCCGTCAACATCCAACACAGCCAGTGCGCGTGCCGATTCTTCAATCCTATTAATAGAGAGCTACACGTTCTGTGGTCACAAAACTACGCCACATCAGAGATACGACGCTGCCACGTACGCAGTGAGCACAGCAGCATACAATGCAATACCATGTCATCATACTGGATACGACAGGCACGGCATACACATTCTATGAATACGCGATGACGATTGCGGGTTCACACACTATTAATTGAATGTGTGTGCGTTCGTTCTTTCTACCCGTCAACATCCAACACAGCCAGTGTGCGTGCCGATTCTTCAATCCTATTAATAGAGAGCTACACGTTCTGTGGTCACAAAACTACGCCACATCAGAGATACGACGCTGCCACGTACGCAGTGAGCACAGCAGCATACAATGCAATACCATGTCATCATACTGGATACGACAGGCACGGCATACACATTCTATGAATACGCGATGACGATTGCGGGTTCACACACTATTAATAGACTCTTCTATTTTTAGTATTATTCTACACATGCGGGCCGCCACTAGCTCTGTTAAGAACTAGGGCACCATAAGAACACGAGACAAGCCGAGCTTTTCGAAGAAATATAAGAAGTTCGGATACGTGGATAGGTATCGAGTTCAGAAGAATGGGCAAATCTGTGTTGTCTCCGGCGTCACCTGCGTTCGTGCTGTTTCAGTCTACTACGGGGGACCATAGTTAATAGGACCAAATATTGTTAGTAAAAAGGTTAAACATATAGGTTTGTATGTATACGATAGGTCCTATCAACTATGGTGCCCCGCAATACTCTATATTTCAGTAGCGAAAAAGTGATCGTTCGAGCCTTTTATAGGTGCAATTTAAGCCAAAAGTAGGTGACACGGAAGTCATATAGCTGATAGTAGGTGTACCTCGGCCTTTTGAGCCAGTTATAGGTACGATGGAGCGCCGGCCAAATATCAGGAGGCGCCAGGAAGCTTTTTCCGGTGCACAATGCGCAGTGTACCTATCAATGGCCCAAAAGGCGTAGGTATACCTATTTTTGGCTAACGCCCTTCAAAAATTATTCTCGCATACCTGATATTTTAATAGCATCACAGCAGCAGCAGAAACTACAGCAGCAGCTCATCCCCCGGAAAAATTCAACAGTTAATCAATATCTGTAAAATGAAAATATTTCAACATATATATTGCAAAATCATATTACCCTCCCTTAGGGTGTGTCTTAACCCCTTTAGAACCGCAGTCCCGTTTTGGGGACAAAGTACGTGAAATTTGACTGGTATGTCCCCACAACGGGACTGCGGTTCTAAAAGCCCAAGAGACCAGAGAGCATTGGAACGAACCGAATGGAATATTACAAGTTGGAATATTATTTGCCGCATGAATTGGTGTTGATTGGTTGTGGGAAACGAACAGGGGAAGAAGAAGTGTTGCACCTCTTTTTCTTGTTTGGGAAGACCTACCGGCCCGACCGAACGGGAACAAATAGCAGATTATTTTATGTAGATGGACATCACCGAAGATGGATGTGGACACCAATTTGCCGTGGCACGTGCAAAATATACCGTTCGTGCCGATTCGGCTGGCGAGGCCCAGGATTCTGCATGGACCCAGACACGTTTTTTTAGATAGGAACGGAACGAATGACCACGAACAGCCTCGTTCCGTTCCGCTCGTTCCCATGCTCTTCGGTGGGAGTTAAGACACTTCCTCACCTATACGAGTATATATCCTTGACAAGGAAATACAGAATACGCGCGAACGGCTTATCATACATTAAATATTTGTAGATCCAGTACTCGTAAAAAATGGGATATAGACGAGACGTATTGCGCAGCTGCAAAGTCGAGTATCAACTATTTAATCAGTTGAACTCACAGCTGACGTATTTCATAATTTTATAAAAACATACCAGGTACCTATATCCTTGACAAGGGAATACATACCTGGTATAGAATACGCGCGAACGGCTTATCATAACATTATTTGGAAATTCAGTAAAAACGGGATATAGACGAGACATATTACGCAGCTTGCAAAGTCGAGTACCAGGTATCAACTATTCAATCAGTTGAACTCACAGCTGACGTATTTCATAATTTTATAAAAACATAAATAGAGCAGTCGCACAGGCTCGCAACTCGCAACGCGCAAGGACAGCAGTCGGGGGTTGGGAGTGGTGACGTCAAGCAAGAATAAAAAATGTCGCGCGGACGATTTTTTCAAGATCGAGGATTCCAGCGAAACTCATGTTGCAACAGCAGATGAGCAGTATTAATAGTATACTGGTAGTGTATCTTTTGAAAACCCCGAAAAACGCTCCAGATTCCAGACTCTCTTACCTAGAGTCTATAGACTGACCTAGCTCATACGAGAAGCCGCCTTGACCCACTCGGCTCACGGCTACGTACTGCTGCTGTACTACCGCATACCTCCACACCCAGCGGCACGGCATGTAACGGTACTGCACGCACAAGCAGGCAGCCGTTGTTGTTGTAGAATAGAAGGCAAAGTACAACATACTCTGGTACAAAATACAGATGAAAAACATATCATACGTAACGAAGCCGCATCGTCATCGCCTCCCGAAGTACCAGAGAACCACAGACCCCTATGGCGCGAAGCCATAAACATCGACGCACAGTGGCCACTGACCTTCCTCGTCCTCACGGCTTGTCCGGCGACTATCATCCACGGAACGAGAAGCCGGCCGGTTTCCGCCGGGAAGGACAGCATTGCCTGCCGCATCCTCCACCCCAGCTGCACCCTCGAGAGTTTGCTGAGAGATCACGCTGCTTCCGTGACCGGACTCGATTTTCACGCTCGCTGACATCGTGAGTGTTGCGGGCCAGACGCGGCACCAAGTGTTGTCCGAGGCGGCCGCCCACGATATCGAGGTACTGCACACTGCACACAAGGACAGACCCGTAGCGTGTACCAGGGCACTTTCGTATTCGGTGGGTACGTGTGTACTGGGTTCACTCTGCTCTCGTCGCTATCACATACATTTACTTTGAATTTTACAATTTTTTCAAACAAATGAGAGTTTTCGTGGGACGTTTTTTGGCGTTATTTTGAAGGGGCCAGTGGGGGTTAGAAGTTACCAGGTACCTGGTAGGCAGGAACCCACTCCCAGGACAAGATGGATCGTTCTCGCGAGGAATATCAAAGTCAGAACAGCAACGTTAGGCATGAGGGAACTCCAAGCGTGGGTTGGCATATCCTGCTTAGGTGCTGATACGATCCACGACTTGAGGTGTTGGTGAGCCAGATGTCGTTATGCTCTCACGGTGTAGATTTTGATATCCTCGACAAAAATGCGAAAAACATAACGGCCACATATTTTCTTTTTTATGGTCCTGCACCGTTACTTTGTTTTTTTTTTTCACCACACTACGAACTGCGAGCACGAGACTCCGAGTACTGAGTGCAGTCTGCACTGTGCAGGAGTACATCAGAACGTATAACGCGAGATACCATGCTCGATACGAAGTCAGCACTCCACCCAATCCTACACCTAAAAATAAGAACTGAAAATCTGAGGATGTCACCCTCTTCGAGGGTCACTAGAAAAAAAAAAAACGCCACGACTACGTAGGTACATCACCCCCCCCTCGTACCGCAATGGTCTACAGCTAGTGCACTTGGAAACTCATGGTCCAGCCATGGTTTACGATGGTATATATAATGGTCACCCATGGAACAACTCACGGACACACCCGCTATGGAACGACCCACATGGCATGCTGTAGTTCTTGTTTGTATAGTTCATGGATGAGCCCATGGGGTACGCCACGGTTATAGCTCCGTAGCAGCTGTGTGTCATGGTTCACCCCACGGACTGACCCATGGGCCGATGCCATGTTTCACAATAATGGACCCCACCGAGACACATATTTTCATTTCAATAAACCGCCTAACAAGCCTCCACACAGTCGAATAAAGGTGGTGCACTGCCCCATTCAGACACGCACAAGCCTGCCTGCACGTTTCCAAGCACCGATTTAATCTGAGGTGAGATTTCTGCCCTCCAGCAACAGCTGAAGAACGAGAACATGCGCGGTCGGGTTCCTCAGAAATCACGAGACGTTCGCGGGGCAGAAGATGAGTATTGACAACCCCCTACTCGGCATATCACGTTATGTTAGCGTGGCCGAACCACCTGAAGAAAGGGAGTGTTGGTCTTATTCTTGTTTTCTAGGGACCCCTGCCCCCGTGCATACGCGTCGACGAAATGACTTCGATCTTCGATGTGAAGGAAATGATCCGGAATCCAGAAACGTGTCTGACCGCTAAAGACTGCTGGACCTGATGAGGTTCCGGCCGCAAACTATATGTTAGTGCTGCTATTTATTTTGCCCCCCGATACAGTGTAGGCCCACATAAGAACAAAATAATTGGCTCCAGGAAAACGGCTCAGTGGTGAACTCTACACTAAATCCTATATAATAGCCTATGCTCAAGGCTGTTTGAAGATGGCGCCCCTAAAAGAAGCTCAGGCTTGCCCAGATTAGGTGTTTCTTGTTGGCGGGTCCATGCTGTAGTGTAGCGTCTATGTTCCAGTCCGAAATGAATCGCGTACTATCCTCTACTGTGATACCGCAGTACATGGCGCAGTAGTCACTCCTTCTATCACTCTGAACCAACACATATCCCTCTTTCTCTTATCGAAAGCTCCTCCTCCAATCGATTTCGTCCCGGATCCTCGATGGAGACGGCAGTGGGTGGTCCAGCAAACGTCTCGTTGCAGCACCTGTAGTTACACTACTTCCCTTCGGTAATGCGTCCCCTTTAGATTTATTGGAGCCTGTCTTGTGACCACAGGGCAGACCAAAGACTACTTCGAAGTATAATATGTCGATGAGCTGAGGTAATAACAACAGCAACCTCAACAGCTGCGCTTGCACAGTATATAGTACCCGGCGGTCATCAGTGGGGGGGTGCGTGCGATAATAGTTCATCAATTTTATCAAGTCCAGGGGTGAAGTTTAGGGTTAACCCTATAGAGACATGTTTTTCAACATCACATTCGTGGGCAGGAGGAGGCCGATCCAACGTAGAACCAAAGCTAAAATAAAATACAACGGTGGCAGCATCACCCACAACGTACAGCGGTGACAACCGCAGACTGGCGTAACGTAATAGATACGACCGAAATTGAACGGCGTCAAGCTCATACGTGCTTAATGAGCGTAGACCCAAACAGAACGATGACAAGCCCCGGGGGGCAATATATACTATCGTCACTCTGCAGAACGGTGACAGTGCGAGAAGGGCGGTGTCTATCGCACATGAAATGTGCTATTAACTCAAACCCTCTCGACGATCCCCCCCCCCCGAATGCCCCGGACCCCTACCATTCCTTGCCTGTTCCTGTTCCTCCTCCCGTGTCTGCCCCCCCCCCGCCCCCTCCTCCTCCTCCTCCTCCTCCTCCTCCTCCTCCTCCTCCTCCTCCTCCTCCTCCTTCTCCTCCCCCGTCATACGATTACGGATATGCATGATATCGAGTACACACTCCCCCACTCCTCCACCTCGGCCCCTCCGACCCTCTCTCCTCTCCCCCCCGCTCTTCCTCCTCGCCACCACCGCTGCCACTACCACCACCACCTTTCCCTTTTCTGTTCATATTGGCCTTGAAGCTGCCATGGCGGTGCCATAAGGGCCCGTGAATGCCGTGGCACGCACCGCCGATATGCCATGGAACCACCATAGCATGGCTTCGGCACGGTATAGGGCTTCCATGGCGGTGGCATAAAGGCCCATGGCACGCCGCGACGGTGCCCGCTTATGGGTGGTCGTGGCTTTGCTTCCATTATGTTGTCTTGGTAAAAATCCATCATGTCGCTGTCAACCCACGGCTGCACCATAACACGGCAGTGGCAGTCTAACGGCACCGCCATGGGACCATGGGACATGTTCGTGGCATTGCCATGGCATGCTCTATAGGGTGGCATGGCCGTCGGAGCGATGAAACCCCATGGAAAGGTCATGAATGTCTCTGGTAGGCCATGACATTGCCATGGAAGCCCATGCCCATGCCATGAACGCGCAAACAATACGGTACGACCTCCGTGACATCGTCGTGAAGGGGCCATGGCACCGCCATGGGATCCCATGGTAGCACCCTGGCCGTGCCATCGCCATAGGACTGTTAGGAACGTGGAAGTGTGGTGAGCTTAAGCTTTACTTTTACCAATCCGCCGGAGGATAAAAACAAAAAGAAATCGCCATAGGACTGTTATGGCGCGCAATGAAAAAATCAAATACATTACACCCCCCGGGAATCTTCATGTGGCGGATGCTGTAATCCTCATGTAAGTCTCTCGCTCCAAAACCGTGCTTGGTGTACGATTTCGCCGAAGAATTCCAGTTGGTCGACCTGATCCAACGGTGCACCCCCCCCCCCATCCACTCTGTCTGATGTTTTGTGCGCCGACGATGCGAACCTCCGTCGACGAAGTCTGACATTGATGTTCTAATACAAGTTGAGTCGTCGTGGTCGTCGCCGCCCTTGTCGTCATTTTGACCATACGACCGCATAACAGCCACAAACGCAGCTTGTCCACGCGACGGCGCTTCGAGCGGCTGTCTTTGCTACTGGTTTCCTCGGCGGTCGCCTCGAGCACCCACATATATACGAGCACAATTGGCATTGTGTCACCACAAGAAAACGGAGAAGCGCGCTATGAAGTAGCGCTCTTTGTTTTTTCGAGGTCGTCTAGACCAAGGCGCAACACAGGGCGGAGCGGTGGCCCCACCGAAATAGCCGGGGTGACAGCGAGGTCTTCATTGCAACTCCGCGTCCTCCTCTCCTTTCGATTTTCAAGAACGCGTACCAGTACAGTTCCACCTGGTATTGCACTCCACGCGTCGAACGGACGATCAATTCCCACTTTTTACGTCGTAGAATCTTCCAGGGGAGATAAATTCCTGAGCTGTATGATCTATGTAGCTCATGTTGTCGGGTGGAGCCGTACAGTCCACATATCACCTACCGTAGGGCAGGTTTCCTAGGTTGGATCTGCATTATACGGGTCCGGCACAACACCTCATAGCGGCAGGTTAGGATTTATACAGACGATCTAGATCGTGATCTGTCCGACTTGTTCTGGTATTTCCGTGGATCGCCTGGAAATGCCGGTGACTACCTGGCTGCAGATATCCAGATCGTACTTGTAAAGCTTGGGGACGGGTGTATCTTAGATGGGAGGCAACTACAGCCTTCGTTTTAGTGTGCCATCGTGCTCTACAAAGGAAGCAAGCTGCTCTTCTTCTATATCTAAGCAATCAACACGCGCGAGAACCAACGAACACCTGCTCTATAGGCAAACCTGGCATGGGATACTCTGTGTCCCGACCAGCATCTCACTACTACTGTCAGTCCGGCAATGCAGCAAAAAAAAACCGACCAATGTTATGGTAGGGGCGGGGCCGCACTTTTAGGGGCCCATATACAAGCTGCGCAGGGGCGATCGAGAAACCTGCTACCTCATCTTATTTGCAAAGTGCACTTTTTTTTTCTTCAGCGACATGAAACCGCCATGGGAATATTTGCTGCGCTGCGCCTACACAATCTTCGGAAAACAGACACACAAACGTTTTGGAACGCGGCAGAGGGGCCGCTCCTGCTAGTGGCCTAAACGCGATAGTACAAAGGGGGTACAAAGGGGGGGTACCCCCCACGCCGCTTACCGTAGCTCACCATCCATTTCGTGGCGTGACCTGTGCTCCTCCGGAGGCGGAGATGGTGAAAGGTCAGGCACCGAGATGTTCTCGATATCTTGGTTCCCACGATCAGCGCCCTTGAAGTCGAGGAAATACGTGCGAGGTATATCCGCGCGAATTGCAGCGACCGGTAGAGGGAGCGGATGCACCATGTTTGTTTATGTTTTCGTCGCCTGTTTTGAGTTTTGTGTACTCTCGTTCCGGACCGCGCGTGTTCAGTGCGGTCTCGCAAGATAATTTTGACTGAGGAGAGCGATAGCACACTTCGCCCCTCGACACTCCTGTTGTAGGAGATAGTTTTTTTCGCTGCCGACGATCACTCAATGCGCTTGGACGAGGCCTCCTGCCTCGGTCGGTCGGTGATCCCACCCATACGCCGTTGCGCCTTCAAGCTCCCCCATTAATCGCCGGCCTGGTACCGAGTCGTCTCACGCAAAACAACACATACCCTAGGCAGGCGTACTTCGGCGCGCGAGCAGATACATCTGACGCGAAACAAAACGACTGGTGGCAACCCGATCGAGGTCGTGTAGTCCTCGTCGCTTTGCCTCCTCGCAGGCCCGACCCGGTTGCTCGTGGTTGGCCCGATATGAACTACACGTAAAGTAGTGTAGCACTTTTCAGCCGGTACTTTGCTACTTTCTCCGTCTTCCACCCCCCCCCCCCCCCCCCCCCCCTATCCTAACGATCTCGCGTAAGCCAGCCAGTGACCTGCTCAAAAGAGCCCCCTACATGAAACCAGTGCGTACTGAAAGGGTCGGGTAATCTCGCCGTCAGCGGAGGCGTCCCTGCAGAGCGGCCGCCGTGCGGCCACTGCGGCGGCGGACATGGCCACTGGTCGCCGGCGCCCGTCCGTGAGGACTACATGGGATACCATTTACCAGGTAACATGTTTACGCATGGTAGCACACCGCCTGAGACGCACTTCCAACTCGGTCTTCACCGTGCCCAGGGGCGCGCGCTTCGAACTACACACTGAAAACGGTGGCTTTGGAGAGACCCCCGGCGAGACGTGTCGGCAGGCGCATCGTTCGGCGTTTGACATCACCTCCTGCTGTCGAGAAACTCAGCTTGAACACTCATCCGAGGCGGTATTTTATTCACGTGGTGCATGGTAGGTGGCCCGTGGTCGGCTCCCAACCAAAGTTCTGGCATGAGGAGCTGATGCTACTCGATAAGCCGCGTGTATTAGAAGCATGGCCAAGGGAAAAAACCGGTAAAGTCCTATCGCGACGGTATATCCCAAAACATTGTTACGCCCATCGTCTCAACAACGATGCGTATGGGTATAAACGCGCGCAAGAAGCAGCGCATGCAAGAACCGTTTTTTTGTATCGTACGGCTTCCGCGAATCTCATCCCAATTATTTCTCCACTATCTGTACCAGCAGCTACAATACGTAGCCACCTGCGCTGCTTTGGTGAAATCGCGTGGCGGAGCGTTGGCTGGTTCGCCGCTCAACACCGTGTGCTTCGCAATTCATCGCGGCCGTACGCATATATCTATGTCGGGGAGGTGAAGCGTAGGCGCCTGTGACTACACATTTCTCTGAAAACGGCTCAGTATAAAGCTCCCGCGAGTTGACATGGAGCGCAAAACAATAGGAATCTAACCCATTTCAATCCAATCCAATCCAATCCAATCCAATCCGATCCAGGGCCTATTGCGTGCAACCGGTGAGTCCCCGCGCGCTAACCCACAGTGCGGACCATCGCATGGTACCGCCGGAAACGCGTTGGTGGGTGCCCCCATTCCGTGGACACCCGAACTATCTTCCTGCGGCACGAAGACACAGACAAACGAATGTACGCCTCGACATGAAGGTGTTCCTCTTACCCGAGCGCGCTTTTCAACAAAAGCAAGACCTTCCCGTTTAAGCAGTACCATGAAACGGTTTACCACTGTGCAAGCTTCGTCCACGTCCCTCCGCCTCCAGCAGATTGCAGACTGAACACTAAAACACAAGCTACTACTAATACATTCGCAGGCAACGCTGTCTCACAAACTGCAGCTGCCACTCTATCATGTGAAGTGCCCCCTTCTTTGGCACACGGTGCGATGATCGACCGCACGCAAATAAATCTAAGTGAAGCCCTGTCTACAAGTTACCTCACACCCCACACACCCGTAAATAAATTACCCCAATGAAGCTGTCATCCATATGCCAGTCCGCCTCGCAAGCTGTTCTTAGTAGGATGCAGCTCACCCTTCACGCGACTCGCCAGACATCTCGCGTTTCGCTTCACGCTTGGTATCAGCAACGTCTGCCTGGTGGGCGAAAACACGACGTGCTCCGTCCCGACATTGTACGGGTGCGAGGGTCTATGGTCATACGCTACATGCATGGCATTGAGTAAACTCCCCCCCCCCTCATTTCCATCCGGCCCCCTGACTGCTCCCTTCCCTCCCTTGTGCACATCCCGAAGACAAAACAAGAACGCCAGTAGTACGACGATAAACAACCACCAACCATTATTGTGCATGAACCACGGGAAACGGCGAATTTGACGCGAGCAAATATCGAGGCGTTCGTTTCGGTGAGATACATGACTACACCTACAGTAGCACCCCCTACTTCAACAGCGAAAAACAGGTAACGACGCACGCTGCCGCGGGGGTGCAACTAATGTTTCTGATGCCCCCTCGTTCGGGGAGTTCCTATTTACCCTCAGCTGAACGAAAAAAAAAAACTGACTTTTGACAGACACTGTACGCTGAAAACATGCCCACGATCTAGGTACACAACGTAAAACAATCACCTTAACACAAAATGGGATCCCGGCGTGATTGGGGAGTTCCTCGATCGAGGAGGCCCGCCAGTCAGTTAAAGTTTGACCAAAAGTCTGCTACGAGGCATATGTCCTATTGTGGCACGTGTCTAACTCCGCCCCAAGCGGCTTCCGCCCGATAACACCACTACGGTAGCATCTCCCGCCAGCTGCATACATTATGACCACACGAGCGGAAAAAAATCACGAGGCGGCGAAGCAGGCAGCGCACAGAAGTGCACGCACGCCCGAAAACGTGATTTCGATCGCACGAAACGTCCCCCAATCCCCCCCTCCCCTCCCCCTCCCCCCCCCCCGCCGTGGGCAAAAGCAGGCTAAACGTTCCGCGATTCTTCAGTACTCTCACTTCGATCTGCATCTCGCGAGCTCGATCTGGGCCGCCAGCACTTTGAGCTCGTGCGCACGACGGGACTCTTCGAGCCTCCACGTCTCCTCGTACTTCATTTTTCTGTCCAGCCTGTCCTGCTCGCGTTGTTCCTTCTCGCGCAGCCTGACAGCGGCTTGGCGGGCGATGAACGCGTCATGGTCGACCCTCTTCGTCTCCGCCCTGACCTTCGCGTCTTCCTCGCGCTCCCGTCTGCGGGCCCTGTCGGCGTGGTCTCGGTCTGCTTGCCAGCGCGCTCGGTGATCGATTGCGTTCTGCTTGACCGATTCCTGCAGGAAGCTGCCACGCGGGGCGCACGGCAGCAACGAAAAAAAATATATCAAAAACATGACGCTAGGTGTGAGTGAGAGCTCCTGCGATGAGAGGCTTTGAGGCAGGAATGTATGCATGCGACAAGTATGCATGCGACCAAAGCTGTTGATACCTGGTATGGGGTAGTCCCTCGGTCGAGGACCCCCATTCGTCAAAAGTGTTGGCATGCAAAAGTACTATTAATAGCGTATGGTGTACCCCCCTTTTTTATCGTCCCGTTCAATATCCTTTCTTTTTTTTCTCTCCATCCTATTGCGCGGGACCATAGTAAACAGGACCGAACATTATTTATCAAAAATAGGTAAATATATACCTGGTAGGCTTTTGTGTGTAATGAAGGTCCTACCAGTATTTACCATGGCCCCCCGTAATAGTGTACTCTCGTCTGTGACTGCAAGGTATACACCGGGCGAAATATGTATCAACAGCCCAAAAGCGACGCGTCGGCACAATCGCATTGATTTCGGCCGTCGCCACCGGTCTCAGAGGGCGAACTATATACACAAGCACTCAAAAAACGATGTGCCCACAAAATCGAACTTGCTTTCCGTCGTCGCCCCCCCCTCCCATTCTAGTGGTAAACCTATTGCGGCAAAATTGGACAAGGGGGAAATTGTCGACGTCAGGCCTACAACAAAACGAACTTGACCGAAAAATCCTTACAGCACAAAAATAAAACGACTTAAAAACGATGACTGGCTGTACGCGCACCTACATCAGTAGGGTTGGAATATTCGAACGGAAACACGAACTATTCAAGAGGCTGTTGGCGCACCGATTGAAAATGGCAAAACGAGGTTCTGACACAATTGATGCAAAGCAACAGGTCTGCGAGCGGCGTAATATAATATATATGTATACCAGGTATATATATATATGCATGTGCATATGCCCGCAGTACGCGCGATCGAAGTATCACAGCCAGCTTGCAGAGACAGGTGAGTTTTTGAAAAAAATCCTCGATCTCACAGCTGACGTATTTGAAGGGGGAAAAAACTGTTTTGCTGCTAAGACACGAGATGTATTTACAGTAGTATACCGTTTTCAAGACGACCTTTTTTTGTTTTGTTTAGTTTTTTTTCAGCGCGAAATAGACACCAATAGCAACTTACGCCAACAGGCCGCCCTCCCCCTTTTCTTCGTTGTCGAGGCTACGCAGGTTGCGGGCCGCCTTGGGAGTGCGCATAGCAGCCGTTCGCCCCTTCGGCCCCGGCTTCCCTTTCCCCTTCTTCCGGTCGACGCCCTCGCCCGTCTTCGCTTCACGCGACTCTGCCTCGCCCTCCGCGTCCAGGTATCCTGCCTCCGGATCGCCGGTGTCTGAATCTTCGTTGTCCGAGTCTTCGGTGTCCGAATCTTCGGGTTTTGTTGTGTTCGAAGATGGAAGGGGAAGGGGAAGGGGAAAGGGAAGGGGGGGGGGTACTCATTTGTTGCTTGCCTTAGTCGTTTGACCATCGACCACGCGTCCCTTTTAAGGCGGCGAGGCGTTGAAGCTGTAGGACCCTACGTCAGCAGGCGAGCGACGTATATGTGCTTGCTTAGGTGCACGAGCGCAGGGTCAAGCTCGAAGCCAGTCCCAGAGGTCTGTAGAACCCTTGATGAACGTGTCAGGTTCATGGGGGGGGGGGGGGGGGGGGTAAGTTTTTATGGGAGGGGGCTTTTTACAGTAGTTGTCGGCCCCGTACATAGCGGGAGAAAAACACGTCGACTAGCCATGCCAGCCATGGTAGAGGGCTGCTTCGGGGCCCAAAGCGTTCTGCCTGCGTCGTCTGTGGGTTCTTCATATCAAACCATTCCTTTCTACCCGTCCGCATCCCGCACGACTGAAGTTCGTGCCGATTCTTCAATCCTAGAGATACAAGCTCTGTGGTCACAAAACAAGGACACAGAAATACTACATTGTTCTGCAGTAAGCAAGAGTAGACAATGCAACGCAATGCCACGCCATCGTGCTGGATACGACAGGCACGGCATATCGGGGGGGGGGGGGGGGCTGTGCCACGGCGGTACGGATATAGCACCAAAAAAGTCCGAACCTTCTCGCTTGGGGAGCACTACTGTGTTCCTCACCCAAAAAAATCGAATTTTGATGAAAGACATACAGACTCCGAAGTATTAATACTGCCACATAGCGTGCCCTCTTTTAATGTCGGGGTACCCACTTGTACGCAGTATAACGACAACCAACGCAAAAACACAAAAAAAGAAATTATGTATCGATATTGGTTAGTTCCTCGATGGAGGAGCCTATCGGTCAGAAATACACCCGCCAGAAAGAGCTACTGTACGTACACTACCCCTATCATCGTGCGCACGCGTCCCAATTGCGCCTGGTGCTATGATAGACTTGGCTCCTACTGTAATTTTTCCGAGGCTCCTCACTCGGCCTTAAGGAGCTCCATGCCTACACCCTAAAACGTGTGTTTCAGAAAGAGATTGAAAAAAGTGCAGGCCGATGAACCATCCCAAAGCCTACAAAAAAAAAATCACGAATCTTCTTGTTAATTCGTTTGTTAAATTTGGCTCACATTCAATTTATATTTTTATTAGCTATCTTCTTTTTTCCGCGTTTTTCATGTTTTTCCATTTATTACGGTTTTGTTCCGTGCGTTTTTCTTAACCCCTTTAGTACTGCAGTCCCGTTTTGAGGACAAACCACACAAAATCCACATAGTTTGTCCCCAAAACGGGACTGCGGTCCTAAAAGGGTTAAAACGCCACTAATAATAGCATACCCGACGGCACACCGTATAAGGTTAAGGAGCTCGGTCGGTCAGAAATAACCCGACCAAAACGAGCTAAGTTACCCTTATCGTAAGCGCGCGTCCCTGTTCTGCTGTTGTGTCGCCTTTATACTCCGTTCAAGCCACCCCCGAGAGAGCGACGGCCGACCTACCTCCGACGACCTTAGAAGCCTTGTCGAACCACTCTTCGCCGGAATTCCCTCCTCCGCTTCCGCTTCTGTGTCGGCTTCCGCTTCCACGCAAACCACGAATGACGGACCGGTCGAGCGGCGAAGCGCTTGCTCCAGGGCTACGGATTCCCGAGCAGCTCTGCGCCTCTCCGCATGTTGGCCGGTCTTCTCCCGGTTTGCTCTCCTCTTCCGCCATCTTGGCGTTGAGGTCGGCCTGTATCGCATCAATCATGTCGTCGATGGCCTTGCCCCGGGCGTCAAAGACGGCGTAGACAGCAGCAAGGCAGCAGCGGAGGATGGATGGGTTACTATACGGGGGACTATAGTAAATAGGACCTACGTTACACACAAAAAACTGTATATTTACCTATTTTTCCTAACAATATTGGGTCCTGTTTACCATGGTCCCACGTAAGAACGAAAAAAACGATACCTGGTACTCGTACTTCATATAGCATGTTGAAACCCTTTTAGAACCGCAGTCCCCCATTGGGGACAATCCACTCAAAGTCGAAGTAGTTTGTCCCCAAAACGGGACTGCAGTCCTAAAAGGGTCAATAGAACCTTTCAGAACTGCTGAAAAAAAACGTCTCTACACCAACTCCAAGGCGACGTTTTACCCAAAAAATTGTGCGTGCTTTCGTAAAGGGAAGAATACGAGCGATGCCGAGGAAACCAACCCCGACAGGAAAACAAAACAAAAAACGTTGGACCCTTCAACGTATGGGACGCGAGATGACGAGGGACGGCGATACCGAGACGCTTCTCGCGATAAAACAGGAAGGCGTGCACCGTAGCGGGGAGGGGGGAAGAGTGCCTGCCATGTGTGTGACCCCCGGATCTGAGTTGCGATAGGGAGGGAGTTGGAGAAAGTATGGGCAGTGCTAAATACGATACGGCACTCGGCGCCACCACTTAAAATACTCTTTTGGTCCTGACTCGATTTTTTTATGAGAGGCAAGGCGTGTGCTACACGTATATACGTCAGCATGTAAAAAAAATAAAATAAGAGATCGATGATGTCTCGAGCACACATCGAGCCAAAGTTGGAAGATTCTTAATTTTCCGGCACGTATTTAATTGCTTGTTTTTCTTCCATAGGCACGCTTTTTGGCTCAGCCTGTTTTTGTGACCGCGGGCCATCAACCCTTTTAGTACTGCAGTCCCGTTTGGGGGACATATGTACTCAGAATTTGACTGGTTTGTTCCCAAAACGAGATTGCGGTCCTAAAAGGGATGACACAAATCAGGGAGATTTTCAGCTATTCATGTGAGAACATCATTATCATCATCATCATCATCATCATCATCATCATCATCATCACGAACTCCCAGCTTCTCAACCGCGGGTGCGTACTGCAGATGGGACGAAAATAAAAACAAAGTGGGCCTTCCGGCGACCTTTGACAAACCCCTGAGTCGCGCTGCAGAGCTGCAAACACTGCTGTCTCGTCACACGCAACGCCAGATTCACGCGAGCTCAAGTTGGAGCTTCGCGAGACGCGCGTGTGTCGTTTGCTACAGGCCCAAGCACCAGGCCGGCGAAAGGTTCCACGCAGATTGCAGTTATTGATACTACCCGGGCACCGTGCACGATGGACAAAAGTAAGCATTTTTTTAGACGCGTGCCACGGTTGGGGTAGGTTTTACTTTTCTGAGGCTCCTTAAATTCGGGTGTGCTCCTCAATTCACCCAAAATATGGCAACACGAGGAACAAAAAAAAATAGCCGCATGTCTTAAGGCACGCAGATAACAAAATTAAGTAAAACACTAATAACAGCGGCCTTCCAACGATATTGAGCATGTAGTTCCTCAGCGCCCTTGAGGGGCCCCGTCAGTCAGAATATGTTTTGGCCAAAAAACGGTACACCGATGTCTCGATCGAAGCAGGGGTCTTCAGCAGCAGTGCAACCCCCAGCATACCACTATAAAGATACAATTTACAACATCAGCGTGCTGCTGCCGAGTACATTCTCCTTAAAGTTAATGTTGCTGCCCGAGTTACGTTTTGACCCCAAGCTTAGCAGTTCCTGCACGTGCGAGCTCAGTACAGCATGACCTACGTCTAGCGGGCACAATACTGCGCATGCAAGCTTAACCTCAGCAGCGCCGTTATGATAAAGCGTCGGCTACCGCGGGTGTGTTGCGCGTCAACAGCTTGCAGGGCTATCAATTCTCACCGGGATGGCGTCTCGCCCCTCGACCTCCTCCAAGTCTCCGCCGGAAGCAAGTCGTGCTTCACCGATGCTCTTGCGCTTGTATGCCAGCAGAAGACGGAAATGTGACTTCAACCGCGACTTGGAAATTCCCGCTAGCGCGACTCCGATCGCGCTGCCTTCCTCGGCAAGGATTTTGGCATGCATCAGCCCCCACTTCTCGGCGACGCTGCCTTTCCTGCCGGCAGTCTTGAACGGCCGGAACTCCTTCACTGCGTCATCGAAAATAACGTGGATGGAAAATAACAAGATGAGTTTTGCAGTACCATTATCGATAAGCTCAGACAGGCAAAAACAACGGTTAATGGAGCAGCACCGATGATGCTATCGGATGAAAGATGAAACCTCCTCAATAGTCTACGAGTTGAGATTGGAAGCATAAAGAGATACAAAAAGAAGGGGTAGGAAAAAAGTGGTATTGCACTACCACCCATCGTTCAGGTTCAGTGCTCTTTATGCAGCTTGAAACATGTTGTTGGATCAACAGCGATAACCCCCCCCTGCCCCCCCCGCACCCGCGCGCAAGGTTTGGGAATTATCGAGTAGGAAACGCCTACGCCATTGTTCGCCTGGCAGTCAGACTGCAGTGTTCTTGAACGTTTTGGGGGACCACAGGTACCGTGCCGGGACCACAAAGACGAGAGGGGTGATCTTATCAATCGGCTGCAGACAGTGTGAGCGTGAGCGCGCAGCGGTCCGAGTAGTGTAAAACATGCTGCTCGTGTGTCGCTCGTGCAACTAGTTGCATCGTAGTTCGAGCACTCCATGCACCACCCCCTATCCCAGGAACCTGCACGGCTTTGTCCTTTTCTCTGAAGGATCAAACGGGTAAATAACAATACAAGGGTGGGTGCCTATGGCCCAACGAAGACAAGACAAGTGTGATGCGCTCCTCGTCGGACAACTCTGGGCTGGAGGCCTACACGCTAGTAGCAATAGCAGGCACCGACAGCTCTTAGGAGGGGCGGTACGCCGCTTTTTGATGCGGGGGCATAACTACAGTAGTAATGCTCCTGCTTGACTGGTGATACTACCACACATGCCCTACTGTATACATTAACTTCAGAATACCGTCAGCAGTACGAGAGAAGCTATCAAGCGATTGAGCGCGTAAACGCGTGAAGCCGAGTCTTGACTCTACTGCTGTATAGCTGGGACACACGCTAGTAGCAATAGCAGGCACCGACAGCTCTTAGGAGGGGCGGTACGCCGCTTTTTGATGCGGGGGCATAACTACAGTAGTAATGCTCCTGCTTGACTGGTGATACTACCACACATGCCCTACTGTATACATTAACTTTAGAATACCGTCAGCAGTACGAGAGAAGCTATCAAGCGATTGAGCGCGTAAACGCGTGAAGCCGAGTCTTGACTCTACTGCTGTATAGCTGGGACATGGCTTGAGCCGCGATAGATTGCACGGGGTCACGGCCACGAGTCTGCGCAAGTGTGCGAGCAGCGGTCACCCTCTCGGCTATGCACGAAGGTGGTTCTTAATCTCACCCAACTGAATCAGCACGAGCTTCATGGCCAGCGTCCATTCCCACGGTGCGTTAGTTCCGGCAGGCTCCAGAACCGTATCGCCGTCGGGCTTGCCCCACGGCTCCTTTCCGTTCTGGTTGTTTGGAGTGCCATTATCCTCGTTTCCTTCGCCGTCTTCGCCGTTCAGCTCAACGACCATCCCGCGGCGGACCATCTCCATCTCGGCGAACGACTCGTCTTCCACCTCCTTCTCCTGCTCCTGCTCCTGCTCCTCCCCCTTCTCCTCCTCCACCCCCTCCCCCCCCCCCCTCCTCCTCCTCCTCCTCCTCTTCCTCCTCCTCCTCCACATCCTCCACCTCCTCCTCCTCCTCCTCCTTTCCCCCCTCCTCCTCCCCCTGCCCCCCCTCCTCCTCCTCCTCCTCCTCCTCCTCTTCCTCCTCCACGTCCTCCTCAGCACCCTCGACTATCCTTGTCGGACTCGGCATGTCGACGTTGAAGCTAGCGCTGGTTCGGACACCAGAGCCAGCGCCGATTCGGACCTTGAGAGACGGCACCCGCGTCCTCGCGCTCGTTCGCTGCTCGACCACGACCTGCTGCATCTTGCGGCGGACCGTCTCGGTGACCGACACGTGCTCCGCCTCCTCGGCACCCTCTCTTCTCTTTTTCCGGCGGGGCATGTCGACGTCGGAGCCAGCGCCACCGATTCGGAGCTTCAGGGACGGGACTCGTACCCTCGCGCTCATTCGCTGCTCCACGCGGGTTTCACTGTTACTGTGGGGTGCTTGGTCCGCTGGTCGGCGGTTGCGGGTGGTCGTGCGTTGCGGTCGTGTGGGTCACAGCAGATATCAATCAGCAAACAGGCCAGAAGACGGCAGTTCGGGCCTCTGGCAGACCACAAACAGGCACGACGCTGTGACGTGTGGTGCCACCGGAACGGCTAAACAGCGGGCACAACACAATGCCATCTTCGATCCCGTGGAAGTGCGTTGCCACGCCATTCTAAAAGTAACGTTTCGACGTGCTCGGCGCTTAATGCAGAATTTTATATTTACAGTGTATATCGCAGGCGTACGACACAATAACAGTGGGAACAGAATCACAGCATGCATGTACCAAGAACAAATACCATAGCATGCATGCGAAAGGGCAGGGGTTTCCATACACATACGGAGCTGTAGGGGATGGGGGATCGCCGTATAGAAGGTTAAAAAAGGTCTCCGACAGACATTAACCAATCTAAACGTGACATCTTTGTACAGGAGAGGTTCCTGATATAACACGATGCTGCCCAGATCTGAAAGAGGAACTTGATGATTCAGAGGCAGCGGCACAAAAACAATAAAAATTTGATGTTTTAGGTTGAAGTTGCAACGAATTTGATAATACAAGACCCCCCCTTAGGTTATTGATTTTATTGTTATTACGGGGGGCCATAGTTAACAGGACCTATGGTACACATAAAAACCTATATGTTAAACCATTTTTACTAACAATATTTGGTCCTGTTAACTATGCCCCCCCGTAATAGAACCTACCGGTATTCATGAAGGTGTCTCTCGCAGTCATTGCCGGCCGGCAGCGTGATCGCGACAGACGTTCTGCGATATTATTTCCGTCGTTGGTGCGGACGAAAAAACAGAAAGACGTCCTATCATACGCACCCCCCCCCGCACGGGCGAAGGGGGGGGGGGGTGGGGTGGGGGGTACATTTTCTACCTTTGTACATAGAAGGGAAGATTAGTGGCAATGTTGTTTCGGTCTGTGGGCCTATTACGGGGGACCATAGTTAATAGGACCAGATATTGTTAGTAAAAATGGTTAAATATATAGGTTTTTATGTATACCATAGGTCCTATTAACTATAGTCCCCCGTAATAGTATACCATCGTTGAAAGTATTCGGCGAACAAATCGTCGGTCGAATCGACAAGAGCACCCGACTTGGTACCTACAGGCCTGCTTTTTATGCGCACGGGAACGTTGGAGTTGGGATATCATCATTTTCACCGCGTACGCAGAAGAATGTGAAAGGGTGTGTGTCGAGTGTTGGGGGCAGGAGTTCTTAAATTCTAGTGTGTTACGTGGAATGCGTGGCGTGGGGTACCATGATGGGAGCTACAATTGGGCTTAAACCTGGAATAAAAATGAAAAAGGACTCGTCGTGTACGAGATCAAGTCCAAAACAAGACACACGGCTGTTTCGCGAGATTTCGTGCCTGGAAAATACGCTGCACGCAATGCTGTGCCTCAATTTCGTTTCTTCGCAGGCCGCAGAGCGCTTCACGAAAGGTGTGCCACGTGAAGCAGCGGATCGCGTGAATGTACAGCAGCAGCGTGCAACCTGTAACAAAACATCCTCGGGCTTGGCATCAGTTGTTGCTTTCGACACTGGCTGAACAAGCAACCTCCGGCACGCCTGATGTCTAAACTTGCATCGACTCGCAAGTGAACGGCCGCATCGCCAAAATTGTACAACGCGCGCCGTCGAAGCGTGTGTACGAAGCGTGCCACCGCACCGCAACGCAACGCAACGTTATCCTGCTTATTGCTCTTCTGTGCGTCCGACACGTAGGTTATCACGCAACCCTCGTCACGCCTGTCGAAGTAAACTTTTCAACGGTTCACAAGAAGAAATGCGCCGAAAAGCCAAGACCACATGTGGACGAAACCCCAGCTCACTCAGGCCGCCTTGGTGTTTCGTCCCCCCCATTGAACCCACTCTTCCCGCAAAAAACGCTATATGGCACATCGTGCATGAAAACATGCATGACCTCTCTGAGGACACTTCAGCGTGGAAAATTGACGGTAAAAAAAAATCCCGGTTACAGCAACGGCCACTTCATGATTGAGGGATGATGCAATGGATGGTGTTTGAGTTAAAATGCCAAGAACTCGTTCGGTATGGGCGCAACATAGTCCTCTACCCGTATTGCCGGGCGCACACGCTGCTCCTAGAGGCGACTCAATGGTTGATAACGCCAACGTTACCAACCGTTGTTCTGGTCGCTATCGAGGGGGTCCCAGAGGGGTTAACCCATGCTGGACACAGGTGTCGCGACCAAAATATGTTCAGGCGTGGATTTTACAGTCGACCTATTTTTGTTTCATACCTTGCTCTACTGTTTTTTCTATTGATTGAGCCTTGCTCGAAAACAAAAGAAGCAGCAGAACAGAAAACAAACAGTGATCCGACCGCCCGCACCCAGCGTCGGCCGAAGCAGGAAGAGAGAGAGGTCGACTGCGGAGCGGGGCTAGACGCGCGAAGGTCTGGTGGCAGTAGTGGAGGTGGTGGTGGTGGTGTTCGGGCGTGTTTGGCGGTTGGGTGTGTTGTTGCTGGTTGGATGCCGGCGCAGCAGCAGAGTACTCGTAGTGACGGGCCCAGGGGAGCGATAGCGCCAGCCAGCGACAAGCCGAAGCAGGAAGGGAGAGGGTTTGACTGTGGAGCGGAGCAACAGTAGACGCGAAGCCTGGTGGTGGTGATGGTGGCGGCAGAGGCTGTGGTCGTGGTCGTCGTGCTTGATTGACGCCACGTACTCGTCTACTACTTTCCCACCTTACTCTGGACTTTTATGTGTTGCTTTCCTTTAGTATATGTCGATACGTGCCTCCTGAGCAAGGCACACGCACCGCCGAGGGAAGAGAAAGCACCAGTCAGCGACGAGCCGAAGAAGGAAGGGAGGGGGTTTGACTGAGGAGCGGAGCAAGCCGAAAAGCCTAGTGGTGGTGGTGGTGGTGATGGCGGTTTTAGTGGCGATGGCTTCGTGGTGGTTGCCGTGCCTTCCACCACGCACGCCTATGGTACATTTCCTGCAGGTTCCTGATGTTTGCGTTTCGTTTCCTCCGTACCTGGTACGTAGGTACGAGTACGTGCCTTTTGATGATGGCGACGAGACGACAACCAACAACAAAGTATCCACTGCGGTCCACCATCCACGAACGAACAAAAGTTGACGACAGTTCCAAATATCCTGCTAGGCGACTTCCTAGCGACAGCGTATATCAATCTTCTGGGTCTACACGATCCACGCTCGACCTACCACGCGTCCTTCCATGGCCACCGGCAACTGACAGCCACCGTTACTGTACCGAAGTCTTGAGTTTTGAGTTTTGGGGGTCGCTTCAATGAGAGAGCAGGGTCAGCCGCAGACACCTTGTACTCGCATTCAAATAAATTAGCCACAGGGTTTGATCGACTGCTGGCTCCAACATGTTGCGAAGCCATGAATGACAACGCAGCGGCCACTGACCTCCCTCGCTCTCAAGACTTTCCCGGCAGTTATCATCCACAGAGCAAGAAGCCGGCCGTGTCCCCCCGACTAACACGGCATCGACATTGCCTCCCGCACCCGCCACTCCAGCAGCGTCCTCCAGAGTCTGCTGAGAGATGCCACTGCTTCTTCCATTTTGATTGTTATCAACCTCGATTTTCACTCTCGCCTCCATCGTGCAGTGTGGTGGATCGGATGGTCGAATCGATTGTGCCACTGGAGCCAAGTGATGTCCGATCCAGGTGCTCACTTCGCCAAGGCAGGGCACTCACTGCAAGGGCAAATCCGTCGTAGTGTATGTCTCCACAACTCCGCAAAGCGCATGTGTGCAGCAAGGTGTGTCTGTAGCAGAGTGAGGGTTTGTGGAATATGGTGCGGCGTTTTTCTTCAGGGGCATGTCGGGGCTATACTGTTGGCATCCCCTACCTGTTGGCATGTTTGTTTGTGAAACAAACTGGCGCTGCTTCTAGCGAAAGCTTACGTATGCGTACAGCAGTGGTGTTCCCCTACGACTGCACTACTGCGAAAGGAAGCAAGCACCGTGAGAGCAGGAGTGGCAGCCTTGCCGGGCAATCAGGTGCGGGCCGGTGTGTCTCGTTTCGGTGAACTCGTTTTTGTGTCTAGCAGGACTTCAGAATTGCAGAGCAAAAGTAGCAGATTCAGATCCGGTCCAACATTTCAATCTTGTCAATCTATAGATACCGTCGATCAAACGGTCAATCGCGATCGTCCATTATAGCACAACAAAACAGTTACAGAGCAGAAGACTCTCCCGGGGGTGGCCATCTCCACCGCACCTGCTCCTCTCGGGGGGGAAGTCGGGTCAACTTGCCCAAGCGCCAGTGGTAGCAGCAGCCTGCTCTGTTGTTGCAACGGGAGCTATGCAAGGTTCGAACTCACGACCCGCTGCTCGTGTATCATACCGTATCTAATGGATAGTGCTGTACTTACTGTAAGTTAAGTACAACCACATCTAGTGGGTAGGTATTGTATATCCACCAGGATTGGATCTTCTTGTGCTTCGCTTCTAGCAGACTCTACGGACCGTATATACGAAGTGGGATGGGCTCTAGAACCACCAAGGTTGAGTCGTGAGTGCGATTATCGCAGACATTCATATTTGTTACCAGGAAAATTCGAGCCTGCGCGCTGGAGACATCGTGAATGCTTACGAAAAATGTGCTGCTGGGTATCCTAGATTGTAATATGAATAGTAGCAGCAGCAGCAGCAGCAGCAGCAGCAGCAGCAGCAGCAGCAGCAGTAGTAGTAACATGTGGGGAGGGGTTCGCCCCGAAGGCCAATGCCGAGAGACCGAGCCGGCCTCACTCACAACAGCAAATTTTGTTGTTGGTTGGAAGCGATAGCCTAGCCTATTAATAGTCTACCCAGTCAGCGCTGACTGAGTACCCTATTAATAGTAGACTAATGACCCCTTGGGGGCGCCCTGTGGTAGTGACTGAAACAATGACTAATTTCGGTGCCACCCATCGTCTACGAGCAGAGCATGCGCCCAGCAGCACAGAAATATCATGTCGCGGCCGTGCTATACTATACGAGTCGGCTCCTTGCATTGTGCTTCGGACACCAATTTATTATATCGCCCCCCAACCACGCAGTGACCGTCGTTGCTGTAATCGTCACTATTCACCTACATTTTTTTCCCTCTGAAGTCCGGGTCAATACTAAGTTGTCCCCTCCAACCAACGCAGTTCGCCCCAGGTATATATTTTCCTGGGCGTTCCACAATACACGCATGTTTGAGATACTGCTGCTGCCGTGATCGATGCTGGTCTCCGGAGCTCAGGAGTTTACATTGTGCGATGAGTAGCGATGGGAAGGGTTTCGGTGTGCGTGTTCAAGTCGTTCCTGCAGCCCAGGCGGGAGGTTTTTGGATACATCCCACCAGCACCCACAAGAGGCCGGAGATGGCTTTTCGGACACGAACTACTCGACGGAAGACGGTATACTCGCGGCGTGTCGCGCCAGTTGACCTAGATAGGAGACGGTGTGACCTAAGCTTTGTTGTGCCTTGAGGTCGCCGATACAAAGAGCCTTTCTGTGCCGAGTTTCCTCTATACCGTCAAGTGGCGGGGGGGGGGGGACCGGTACACCGTTTTGAGGATATTATCGAGTCTAGCGGACACAATTGGGGATTTAGCGGTGCTCGCCCGCATGAACACAACCCCCAGGTGCTGACTGTAACAAGCATTTTGTCCCCGGGGTCAACCCTAGAATGTAACAAATATCATGTTTTGAATCGGGCGCGAGTGATTCGCGCTCCAACACTTCATGCGCGTGTCACTTCGCGGAGGGAGGGCTATCCGTTTCTGCCCCTCCTGTACTGCTGTGTGCGAAAACAAAGGGAGACATCCATGTATCCCTTGGTACAGAATAACGCGGGCACGAAACCCTTTTCTCAAGTACCGATCGCATCTCAATCCTGTTAGAACTGCACCTATGTATTTAGGGCGAATAAATTGGAAATAGAGTGGGGCAATGTTTGCAGCCTCTAGAAACAAAGAAAACCCTGCATGTCGCACAAACGTTCAGAGTTGGTCCACAGAGCCAAGAGGGTAAAATGTATTACTTTGAGGTAAATGAGAACTCCCGCCCGAGGCACCTCGTAGACGCCCCTTCAGCAGCAAACCACTCATTTACACGCGGTACAGCAGTATGCGTGGGCCAGAGTATTGTGTAAAAAGTTTTATATTCCCTCCCTCCCTAGACTCCGACCGTTCCTGCTGTACACAGCAGTCTCGGCCTCAGACAGCACGTGGAGTCCCGCAAAAATGTACTGCTGTATGTACCAGTAACTACGATTAGATTCCTTCTCCTCCGACATGGTAAAACATGTTAAGAAAACGGGTAACAATTGGTCTACATGGTGTTGAACACAAGTACAGCAGTAGCCGGTCTCCGTCCCCCCCCGCTCTTTCGAATTGGTGAGCGACGAGTGGGCGGCAAGAAATCACTGGCGGCCAGTCGCCATTCTCAGAGTCTGGGTTTCACCCCCTGCTCCTCTACTGCACAATACCTTATAACCGTGCCGGCCGTCGGTCCTATACAGCAAGCGCAACGCTGCTGCTGCTGGCTGCACGTACATCAAACCACCGCAGCAATAATCTTCGCAGATTACCCACACTGCGCCGGTATAACGTCCCTAACTAAGGGCCCGCACTGAGCAGCAACTCAAAACAACGTGTGTCACAACAAGCGAAATCGCCTAAAAATGTGCAGGATGACTCGCCTGAAATACATGTTACCTGGTACTTCGGTAGAGCATAGATTCGTTACTGTGTCAACCTACAGTAAGACGATAAACCAAACAAAAACACTGCTGCCTGGTGAACAGCTTTAGAGATAAAAACATCAAAGCCACACTTACAAACACTGCTGCTGCGGTACCCTCCCCAGCTATTTCCTTGAGGTATTGTCGCTGTCAATACCGAGCCAACAAGGGAAAATAGTGTATCAGACAACAACTGTAGACTATACTATAGGCCGAACAAAGCAAGAAATGCGCAAGACTATATATTTTAGGTATGAAACCCCACGCCAACATACATGACACCATGCAGATGTGGCGCAACAAGCGCAACTCCCTTAAACAAAGTGACGGCACAGGCTACCGACGTGAAACACTGCTACGTACTCTCGTAGAGCATACACTACCAACTACGTACACAGCCCGAACGAAGCAGGGACACGGCCGCAATAGCTGTTCACAGCAAAAAAGAGACCATGGCTACAACAATTCGCGCAAAGGGTCGCAGCGGAAAGGGCTGAAGAAAACTTGAAGGTCGTCGCTGTCGAAACTCTGCGGCAGCCGGTCCATTGAAGTGCCGACGCACCCAACACAAACCATAATATGATGCAGGGTCGCTACCATCTGGGCGGGAGGGGGCTGGGTCTGGATGATTTGCTGGGGAACGGGCAGCGAGCGAGGGCAGACCGCAGAAGGTACCGTGGCTGACGCTGACCTGCTGGGAAGTGCACCGAGTGCACGTGCAAGGGCTGGGTTGCATCACATTAGAATGGACGTGCCATGATGACCAAATTTGCGGCGAAATTGTGCCGCACGCCGGATTTAGGGGAGTCGATATGCGCGCAATGCGCAAGCTCCAACGTTTGGCCTTCGGCACTACGTTAACCACCTACATCATTGACAGACCTGCTAGCAGACTACTAAATTCGCAATCACATACTAACATACTGATACCTATCAGATGGCTCTCGTTTCTTGCTGCTACTCCCCTTCCCGGGCTCTGGCGATGGGGTGGGTGCCTCGCCCGACAATTCCACGGAAGACCCCACAGAGAAGAATGCCTCGGAGACTGGGGCGGGCCGCTTGCTGCTTCTTCCCTCCTCTCCGCTCTGCGCCCCTTCACTGTAAAGACGGGAAAAGAGAAACCAACACGGACACAAGCAGGGCGCTGGTTTCGAGGGTGTCTTAAAACGTTAACCAAATACTCTCGGCGGGATCTATATATAGACTCGCAGAGAACAGGCTCACAAGTATTATTGCCATTGCAAATCCAAGTCCATTCATACCTGGTATACGCGTAGCGCTCGAGCCATGAATATTTCATCGCTGGAGACATCTTTGGACGCTTTACTAAACATACACAGGACTCTACAGTAGACGGGGGGGGGGCTTACCCACGCTCGGCCTGTTCTTCACGTTCCTGCTTGTCATTGGAGTCAAACGCTGTGAGCATGGTGCTGACGGCTGATTGGAGTCTCAACTGCAAGTCGTTACGAAAGTCCTCCTTTCTGTTTGTTGTGACTCTGTTCATGATCTTGTCCGTGATCTCCTCGACAATCTCGACGCGGAAATCATCCGGCATCGCCATCACCTTTCCAGGTTCATGCCCGATAAGGCAAAGGAGCGAAAACAAAGCGAGAGATTCCGGGTCGAAGGCCATTTCGACTGCATGATGCCGCATCACATACGAAATACCACCCAGCACTTCACTGCAGGCTACGTAGTGTTTTTTCACGAAGCGTACACGGTACACAGTACGTAACGACCTACTCACACCGGACAACAAATAAATAGAGGCAAAGCAAAGGAGCGCCCCCCCCCCCCCCCACCAATCTCTTCAGATACACGCCCATACCAAATTTCACGCCAGCACAGAAATGTCAGTCCCTTTTTCAGGCGAGACGTTGTTGAGGCTGTAAACGTTCGGAGTCGTTTCGCCCAGGAAAGCGGGCAATTTGGGCCCGCTTTCCTCGGAAGAAGTCCGACTATCAGTCTCTCGGGAGAGGTACGTAGCACGTTTCCCGCTTCGCGAGGGTCGCAGTTGCAAGAATCTCAGACTAGCTCCTAGTTGAGGATGCTTTGTCAAAAAGCAAACGCCGCTCAATCCGAGACCCCCTTTTTGTTTCACGGCCACCTTCTGGCAACAAAACAAAAAAAAACTGCACATATTGGGAAAATATTACAACTGTGACCTTTGAGAAGCGGGGCGTTGATCTGCTTACCTCCCCGGACGTTATCGGACTCGTACTGAGAAGAAAGGGGCCGATCTCCTGGATTTCTGGGGCAAAACGGAATCGAAACAAAGAAACACTCTTTTTCTTGGAGCCTGAAAAATCCAACCTCGCATAAAAAGCGGCCTACATATCATAGCACGACACTGGACTCTTTCCTCGCTCTGCCGGAACTACAAAAATGGGAAGTGCGCTTTATTTATCCTTCGGCCCGGCTGCGGCAGAGCGGCGACTCTCTAATGCTTGTTCGACTTCGTCTGATGCCCTCCCTTCGTGTTGTTTCCGTCATACCGGCGCCCGAGGATGCTTTGAGCTCGGCCGTCGCGGTTCCCGTGGCCTGCCGAACATTGCGTTGCGTGAATTATAGCGGCATCGGGCTTAGCGTTAACGCTAAAATGATAAAATAAGGTGCGGTCACCGATCAAGTACTTTAGGCGCAACGAAACGGGCAGGAGAAGCAAGAAGAATTGCCCTCGCCACGAAAGAAGCCAGGCAATGCTGAGAAAAAAAAACAATATGCATCCGCGTGTGGACAATACAAGATGCACATCGCTCTCGGCCCGGAAGCCCCCATAATATCGTCGTTTCGACACCACGAAGTTTCAAAATAAACAAAATAACGAGATTCGGGCGCTTCGGTCACTACCAATATTAACACTGAAACGAGAGCATTTGGAATAATCGAGCACTACTGTAAATGGACGACAAATACTCTGAAGCATCCACGCAGATGTTGACATAGCAAGATTCCTCGTACGTGCCCACCGCCGTCGCTTAGGCGAGTTGAGGCACTAAGGCCGTCTGCGAAATATTGAGGACCGTTGCCCCGTTCTCCTGCTTGCCTTTTTCAGCTGCGTCTTGTATACGGGAACCTTCTTGCTAGTATCCGCGACGGACGTTTCTAAGGTCTTCTTGGTGGCTATAGAGGAGATGGTCTACTGGGACACGCTACTGCCGACGAGCTCGTTCACGGCGTCGTGGACTGCAACGTTAACCGTGGCGCGCATTTCAACCCGGTCGGCCGTCTGTTTCTGGCCCTGTGCCTCAACAAAAACCCCTTCCGACTGCTGGGAGTCTCGAACCCTCGCGGACCCGCGGGCCTACGTCGCAGCGCGATTCCTGGCGCCTTTCCCGGCGGCAGGATTGCCTCTTGCCGTGGAGCCGGGACCAGATGGCTGCTGTTGTGCCACACCACGAGGCGCTCCATCACCTGGTGTTTGCGGTACAGCAGCAGTAGCATATCATCACAACACCGACCCTCCATACATATCAGTCACCAGCGAGTAGGGAATAAAAACACACACAGGGTATTATTTATTTCATAGTCCAGTTGAGAACTGCTGTACAGCACACATAAAAAAAAACCAAGACAGCACGTTGTTTTCGTCGATAACTTTGAATATTTTCATTTGTTATATGAATTTCCCCTTTCTAACAAAAGCTACATCCTCTTTTTAAACATTGTCTTGTATGGGAAACAATCGAACGGGGGTGCCCCCCTCCCTACCTAGCCAAACAGGGGGTTAGGAAAACCCGTTCGCGGGAGGTGCCCGCGCGTGCCTCAGCCTGCCACAAATTTAATTATGACGCGCTGGCAAGAAACCCACAGCCCATGCAGAGCACGTACGCACACCCTTCTTTTTTTTCGGGCAAGTTGTTGGGGCTGACGGGCACCGTGACGTATGAGGGTGCCCAAGGATGCCCCCTTTTGACTACAACTTAGGGGGGGGGGGGGGGGTCCCCGAAATTATACGGTGCCAGGTACTTAATTGGCACCCCTTTTGTACTACACTATGATGCGACGTTCTCCCATTTGATCGAAACATGCCTTTTTTTTGCCACTCTCGACAATTTCGAAGTGCCGCCGTGAACGTGTTATGAACAGACAAGAAAGAGCTTGAAGAGCTCACAATTCGTTCGGAATGGGCACATGGACAGAATCAGACAAAAAACACGTCATTAAAAACTAAAAAATGGGATACAGACGAGACGTATTGCGCAACTTGCAAAGCTGAGTATCAACTCTTCAATCAGTCGAGCTCACAGCTGACGTATTTCATAGTTTTATAAAAACATAAGCTGAAACCCGGACTCAAAACGTCAAACATGAACCTCGGGCGTTGATTCTGAATCCTCATTTCTGTTCAGACTGGACAGACAGGGTATACTCTCACGTTCGCATCACAACTTAGGCACATCGATCGCGCGAGTGGTACATTCCTCGGGAAGGAATAGGCCGGTGACTGCTCTGGATGCCACGATTTTGGTCAATTTTCTTTCTGTGCGCGGAATCTGGGCAGCCCTTGTCGATGGGGACAAAATACAGTTTTTCGTCTGTGATAAACCAGGTCCCAAGCAACGGTTATATTCCGTGCACGGGACACAGCTTTACAACGTCATCTCGCGGGGCGTTTTCAGCATGGGTGACGTAGAGCCGCAACAAATTAACAAATGGTGTCCCGTGCGTCTACTCCACGGCAGCCCAAGTATCCACACCTCGGACAGAAAACCGGTTCCCACTTCATGGTCTAGGTTCACCAGGCAGATGCAATCCCGTTCTTGCATTGTCTAGCTCGTGTTGCCGGCTGGGATAATCCGCATGATGTAGAACACGTTTCCGGGGTTATCGTTCCGTCATGTCCTACGGCCCGCCGTAGCGTACGGTTAGTATGTAACATAACAATATCCGTAAGTTTCGTCTGCCGGAGTAGCTCAGTCGGTATGCGCGAAACTCTGAATCTGGGCGTACCACGAGGGGAACGATTGATTGTGTTGCGGAGATACTTGGTCATGTCAAGACAGTAAGATCAGCCGGAGTAGCTCAGTCGGTAGAGCGCAAGACTCTTAATCTTGTGGTCGAGGGTTCGAGCCCCTCCTTCGGTGCATCTCTTTATTTTCTGCATACGTTATCCCACACCTCTCACCGCCTAATCTTGTGGTCGAGGGTTCGAGCCCCTCCTTCGGTGCATCTCTTTATTTTCTGCATACGTTATCCCACACCTCTCACCGCCGCGACGATTCCCATTCAGCTACACCTCGGATAGATCGCATGATCTACAGTAGATAATCAATCTGGTTCCTCACCGCTCCCGTTGTGAGAGGTCGTGTATGTAGCATCTGTGTACCACAAATCCAACCCCGTAAACATGAATTTTGCTAGATATTGCAGAACATGCGGGCCTCACCAGGCAACATGAGCTACAGCAGTAGAGTAGTTCATATCAAGTACCCGGTACCTGGTATCGTATGCACAAGGTCGGGGATATGTCTGCCTTGAAGTATCTAGCTCATGAAGGGTGGATCGATGATCTGGCTGACGTGTGGAGTATTTTTTTGTCGTACATACCGGGCACAAAAATACGTATATATATGTGATAGTCTAGGAGCTTGCCTAGGCTCAGCCTCAAAATGATTCGATGTGCTTTTTTTCAGGAGACGTAGAGGCCCGGTTTAACTATTCGTAGCCTATCTACAGTAGTAGCTTGTCTAGGCTCTGCTTTCACATAATTCGTCTTCGCCTTTTTACGAGATGTCTGGGCCCGTTTGAACAAAGGACACTTTCGAATCGAATGGATTCATGGTTTATGAATACCAGGTATAAATTAAGTCGATTCGGTTTGGTGGAAAAGTAAGAATTTAGTTCCCCAAGATACATATTTTTTCCACTTCGATCCGATCAAATCGATTCGAAGTGGAATGAGTACATCCAACTTGCATGGCATGCCCCCACTGTGCCAACGTCCCCCAGACAATCCGTCGCTGTTCGGGTATTATCGACGACCACCACCGGGGCGATAAATCGTGAACCTGGATGAGTTGCAACCGGGGCAACAGCCGCGCCCACAGCCACAGACCATAGCTCAGCGTAACCCGACGGTGGCTCCTAGAACAAACTCCTGGTGGTCTCTAACCCAATTGTTCCACCAGATGGTTTGGCCAAGCGCCACGAGAACCAAGCGATCAACCCAAAACACGGAATAAAAGTTAGAGACTCCGATAGTTGCATCGCCGTCGCTGTCCCGTGTGTGGCGCTTGGCGTGATAGCTTCCTAGCCTGCGTCGCCAAAACGAAACAGAGGCTGGCGGCGGGGCGACGATGCACGCTGTCGCTCTCGTCTGCGCTTGTCAGCCGGGTGTCGTGTGAGATTATGCGGTATTGCGACGTCATAAAAAAAATCGAGAATACGCTGGGACAGGTGTTTCCCCGATAGGAGCCAAAGCACATTCCCGCCAAATCGATTTAAAATCGATTCGATTAATAAAAATAGTCGTTTGAAACCGATTTGATTCGAAATCAAAAATCGATTTGAAATCGATTCGAAGTACGAGCATATATATTGTTTAAACGAGTCCCTTACGGTATACCGATACCGAAGTACGTAGAATATGTACCGTAATTGCCAAGACTCTGAATATGCCACGTGCGCCACGACGGGGACGATTGTTGTAACGACGACGATATATTGAAGTACAATCAGCCGGAGTAGCTCAGTCGGTAGAGCGCAAGACTCTTAATCTTGTGGTCGAGGGTTCGAGCCCCTCCTTCGGTGCATGTTTTTTTTTTCCCCCTGCGAACACTATCCTAAGTCTCCCACTACCGTGATTCCAAGTAGTTCACACCTCGGACAGATCATGATCTATCTGCCTGCAGATAGATCATCTACGAATAATAATAGTTCCCTACCTGCCGTTGTGAGAGGTTGTGCAAGATCTGCACACCAGGATCTGCAGACCACAGATAGATCCAACCCAGGAAACACGTGCTGAATCATGCAGAACATACGGGCCCCACCCGGCGATATGAGCTACGGTAGTAGCTCATATAATACAAAATCGGGAATAGAGCTGCCTTGCAATATTTAGATCAAGACGTGAGCCCTCATACCTCTGAGTTCGCCCCGGGGTGCCATTTTTTCGGCTTTTGTTTGGCCGTCCTACGGGGCGTTCACATGAACTAAAGGCATACATTCCGGCAACACTGCTGTTGTTGCTACTGTCGTTGCCGTTGTTGTTGCCGTTGTTGTTGTCGAAGGGGGTTTCATATACCTTTGTGGCGAGCGGCGCAAGCTTCCCCAACCGCCCGCCTTCTGCTTCTTGAATGCTTGCTCGTAGATGTTGTTTAGGCCCGACATCTTAGGTTCCAGCGCGAGAGCTCCGCGGCAAATTATGTGTTCGTGTGTGTCTCCGGTGGGTGCCCCGAACAGAACAGAAAATAAGAGACCAACACCCCGGGGGCTTTTCGCCCCGTGTTTTTTTTTTCTCGGTATTGTGAAAAGATCATCCCTCTACCTCTGGGTACGCCCGTGGTGTTACTTTTCGCCAAAAACGTGTATGCGCCCCGGGGGGTGTTATCAAAGGACATTACGGTATACCGATACCGAAATACCAGGTACGTACGATCTACGAGGCTGCACATGTTTGCAGGCTGTCGCTGGCACACATGCCCCGGGAAGCGGTGAAGGGGTTGAGAGTTTGAGACGTCACTTGGGACATAGCATCATCATAATCACTGCGTTTGTTTTCGAGGGTTTTAAGTGCGGAGCCAATGCCAAGTGATGGGAAGTCAAGGGCACACACATGCCCGGGGAAGGGGAGGAGGAGGAAGAGGGATAGACAAGGAACTTGCAAGATATATAATCTTGACAATTTTACCTCGATCTCCAATGTTATATTGCATGCCATAGAGTTCATGAAGATGATACCTGTCTCTCGTCGCAACTTTGATCTTGAGGAAACATAGCAGGTACCCCTCCCCACGGCACGACGCACGTTCTTCGTCGAATCGCGTCGAATTGGTTCATTTATTGGACAACTTCAATTCAAACTTGCTCTGTATTCGCCAATCTCCAAGCTGCTCTGCATGGCAAATTATAGCTGCTGTATGTTCTGTGCTGGGAGACAAAAAACAAATGCACGGTAGTTGATTTCCCGGAAAAAAAACAAAAAATAATTTCTGACGCAGCCTGAGGTTGATTGTTCGATTTTTCCGAACACAGTATTTTCCTGGCGCTATCGCTTGAAGAGAACGCCTTGTTTCGTCCGTGCATCACGTTGCGATTTGGAGCAGTCGCCTTGACTCTATGCTAGAAGAAAACGTGAACGAGCCATCCGCAGGGCCATCTCGAATGGGGATCGCCCGTCGATGTCTCATCACGGAAGAGGTGTCCGCGTTGAGCTCGGCAGGGCCTTCGATGTGATAGAAGTAACAGTTCCGAAGGCAGCAGCAGGCAGAAGGCAGTGTAGAGTGTACCACAACGACGACAGACGACAGGCAGCACCCCATAACCTTGGGGAAGCAGTAATGCAGTATCAGCTCTTCAAAAGCAGCGAGGGTCCAAATAGCGAAACGAGCATAGTAGCCCAAGACACATAACATGTGGCCTGGGGCGTGCGTGCTAACACGCAGGTTATGTGCACTCTCGTGCGAACATGGCATACATGTGTGCGCGTGACGTGGCCAAAATAAGAAAGGAGAAGGCAATCGGATCAGAACAAGTCCGACCTACAGCCACAGCGAGTTCACCCGCTTACCAAACTTTCAAGCGAAGCACAGCAGCTACATTCACCTTTCGAGATAAGGTGTAAAAAACACCTCAATCGCCAATACACAACCCTTCATCCAGAGCTATATTGTACAGCTATTCATAGCTGCTCGGTGTCGGCTTAAATACTGCCGATACCTAAAACAGGAAATAGGACAAATATTCGTCTTCAATAATGGTTTGGACTCTTCTAGAATGTGGCAATTACTATGTGCCGGTTTGGGCTATCGGAATAACATGGCATAATATGGGTTATTCGGGTCTTAATTTTCGTTTTTTATGTGATGGGGTGATGGCCTGAGAGAGCCCGGTGAGGGCACTCCTGTTCGTTTATTTGGGATAAACCACTGAGCTACTTTTTAATAGTCAGCCCTGACGCAATAGCTCAGTGGTTATCCCTAATATTCGAATAGAAAAAGTAGTTTTGGACTCGATACGTTCTTCCGCCGATAACATCCTCCGGATCCTCCGAGGTTAATCAAACCCCTGATAAGCGCCTGGTTTTTCCTTCAAAATGCCCCCCTCCCTGGTCGTGCGTTATTGTATTAAATCAAGTGGTTTATGTTAAGATCCAGGTCGGGACACTTTGTATCCCTTGCTAGGTTTGCCTATTCAGCAAGCACTCGTTGGGACTCACATGTGGTGTTTGCATAGAGATAAAAGAAGAGCAGCTTCATCCCTTTCGTGCACGATGGAGACTAGGAGCAAGACTCGTGCCTCGCTGGGAAAACCCCTACTTCTCCATCTAAGATAAGTCTCCCACGTACAGCAAATACGATTCCGATACCTGAACCCAGGTAATTACCTGCCTTTCAGTCTCATACAAAGCAGTACCATAACACTAGCCCACTCTGATTAGCCGTATATGCAAAATTATGAGAAATTCACGGGAACCCCGATTCCACGAGCCAGAACACCAGTTGAAGATGCGGCTCCTCAAAACCCACTCCCACACCTCTGAACGGCAGGGTTACGACGACGCCACTTGTTAAGATCAAGGTCGGGACACTTTGTATCCCTTCTTAGGCTTGACTATTGAGCAGGTACTCGTTGGGAGTCACTAGAGGTATAAGAAGAGCAGCTTTATTCCTTCTTCGTGCACGATGGAGATTGGGAGCAAGGCTCGTGCCTCGCTGGGAAAACCCCTGGGTTTTCATCTAAGATACGCCTCCCAAGTATTACAAATCCGATCCCGATACCTGGACCCAGGTAATTACCGGCCTTTCAGCGTTATACAAAGCAGTACCATAACATTCACCCCACTTTCGACTCTCTGGTCGAGAGTTCTTATATCATCGTGGTTCTCTCCACTTGTTTTCCCTTTTCCTACCCGCCACAGAAGACGCAGAAATACGACGTCTGGCGGCACCCGAACCCCGGACTTCATTGTTCAAAACATTTGGGATAAGCCACTATTAATACTCAGCCGGGCAGCTGAGTAGCTCAGTGGTTTATCTAAAATAAACGAACAAAAGAAGTACCTTTTTTGGGGTCGATACGACCTCCCGCCGATAACATCCCCCGATGTTGATCAAGCCCCTAATCGGCGCCTGGTTTTTCCTTCATATGCGTTTTAGTACTTTAGTGGTTCACTCCACGTTCGACTCACATCCTTGCCGAGTGTTATTTTATCATGGTTCTTTCCACTTGATTCCCCTTTTTTACCCGCGGTAGAAAAAGCGGAAAAGCGACGTCTGGCGGGACTCGAGCCGGGGACTTCTTTTACTCAGCGGCCGTGACTGAGTAACTTAGTGTTTTTTTTGTTGCTGGATTATTTGGGATACACCACTTACTGAGTTACTCACTCAGCGCTGTTTTTTCCCTTTATATGGTCCCTCTTTCAAGTCGTGCGTTACTTTGCCCAAGTGGTCCAAAAGAACGTACGACTAGGGGGGGGGGGCAGACGAAAGATGAGCCGGGCGCTGATTAGGGGCTTGATCAACCCTGGATGATGTTATCGGCGGGGAGGCCGTATCGAGCCCAAACATACTTATTTGGTTCGTTTATTTGGGATAAGCTACTGAGGAGCAACTCAGTCAGCTGACGTGAGTAGCTCAGTCTGACTGAGTCGCTTCTCAGTGGTTTGCCCCAATTATTTTGTGCTGACTAAGTAGCTAAGTGGTTTATCCCGAATATCTCGAATCATTCCTCTTCTCTGCCCCTGCCCTGTTGGGACGACTATAACTTTGACTTGAAACCAATCTCGCCTAGAGCCTACGAACATTCGTGCATATACCGGTCTCACGTGCAGGTTCGGGTCCAGCCGACGACGCCACTTGTTAAGATCAAGGTCGGGACACTTTGTATTCCTAGCCAGGTTTGCCTACATATTGAGCAGGTACTATGTAGTTGGTGCTCATTTGTGTTGTTTGCTAAGATATAGAAGAAGGGCAGTATTATTCATTTCGTGCACGAAGAGACTGAGGGTAAGGCTCGTGCCTCGCTGAGAAAGCTCCTGTTTTTCCCATCGAAGAAACGCCTGTCAAGTACAGCCAATACGACCCCAATACCTGAACCCAGGTAATTACTGGGCTCTCAGCCTCATTCAAAGCAGTACCACAAAAAGGTACGTACTTACAGTACGAATACAAGTATTTAAGAGCAATACACAACAGAGACCATGCACTATACAGCAGTAGTAGTATAAAATGATAACATGCGAGCAAACGTGAAAAACTGCGACGACAGACGACACAGACAGCAATCCGTATCCATGCGGACAGCAGCAGCGCAGTCTCAGCTCCACAGCAGCGGCGAATTTTCAAATGGTGAAAAGAGCGTACCGTAGTAGCCATATCAGATGGCCTGGGGCGTGGTGGCCGCGCAGGTGCTGTGCACTCTCGAACGAACATGACATACACATGTATGTGCACACGTGAAGTGGCGAAAAAAATGAGAAGAAATAAGGGAATCGCTCGGTCGACAGAATAAATCTGGCAAACAAATGTTGTAAGTAAGGCTTAGATTCGGAAGGCGGTTTACCAGTAATCCAACGGACTACTGATAAGACCTTAACAAATGGCGTCGTCGGCAGGACATGAGTCTTAGGTCGTGAGTTTGAAACTCACATCCACCCTGAAGACGCTTTTTTAAAGAAAAGTGAATTTCCTCGTGTCAAGAATCTGATAAACGCTCCTACTGAGTCCCCAGAGATTGTGTGAAGAACTGCGGACTAGGCTCGTACGGCCCCATACGAAGACCAAGGACCCAGCTGTTCCGAACGGGGTGAGAGTGTTATATAAAGCTTGTGTTGGGTAGGTAGTTTGGTTAACCTACCTATAGGCCAGCGGACTAAAATCCTTTCAACACAAACTCAGCAAGTGTACCGGTTTCTTCGAAGTAGAAACACATCAGCTACACCTTTATTTCGAGATAATGTACACCAGCAGGAGCTCGATCGCCAATTACATCCCTCCACCCGGAGCTACTGCTGTATATTATACAGCTAGCTGCTCGGTGGCCGATGTGAGTAGCGGTTGGAATGCTGTTGCTGTTGCTACCTAGAGTACGTAGAACACAAAGTAGGAAAAAGGGTCGTCTTCGTACATACCGGCACAAAAATACTCTACAGGTAGTACCGACGCAGTAACTATCAACAGAGAGCAGGCAGGAGGATCACGAGATAACCTGCGAGCACTCGCATAACATCACTGCGACAACCGGCGACATGGAGTTACTCCAAATCTACGCGCACAGCAGCAGCACAGTCTCCGCTCAACAGCAGCGGCGAAGGTCCAAATTGTGAAATATATATGCGTACTATTAAGAATAGTAGCCCAGGACAGATGATCTGGCGCGTCGTGGTTTGGGTGTGCTGCTGTACCCTTTTGTGCGAAGATTATACTGGTATACTATTACGGGGGACCATAGTTAACAGGACCTATGGTACACATAAACACTTCATGTTTAACCATTTTTACTAACAATATTTGGTCCTGTTAACTATGGCCCCCCGTAATATACTGTTTGTGTGTGTGATGGCCTGTGGGACAACTTTAACGTTGATCGAAGGGGTTGTCCCGGCTGCCGTTCATACCGACGTACCTCTAAGAATACCGTATTTTTTTCTTTATCTTGATGCTGCTCTTCAATGTTCTCTCGCTCGAGGGGCTTCGCGCGCAGAAGGCGCACGCCTCGGGTTTCCGCCCCAACTTCGAGCCTCGGTGGGCGCCGCGCGCACGTGAGGGAGTCTCTGCTCCCCGCCCGGGGGCGCCCACCGGTCAAGCGAGCGCAGCCTCGACTTCTCACGATATTTTCTCGCGGTCGTCTGCTTTTTTATCGGGTTTCAGAGGGAGCAAATGTTCCGAACAGCGTTCTCTCAACGAAAATAATAGTAAATACCTGGTAGCAGATAAGTTTGTATGATATGCACCGCCGTAATAACTTGGTGCGAAAGACTCTGAAGTAGCCGCGTGCACGACGAGTGGAATGACTGTGGTGGGAACGACGCTTCAAAGCGACATGACCAGCCGGAGTAGCTCAGTCGGTAGAGCGCAAGACTCTTAATCTTGTGGTCGAGGGTTCGAGCCCCTCCTTCGGTGCATTTTCATTTTTCTGCAAACAGTATCGCACATCTCCCACTACCGCAATTATTTGTAAGTATTCATATTACGGGGGACCATAGTTAATAGGACCAAATATTGTTAGTAAAAATGGTTAAACATATACCAGTAGGCTTTTATGTATACCATAGGTCCTATTAACTATGGTCTCCCGTAATAGTATTGATTTATTTACCCGTCGTACATACCGGACATACAATGTGCAGTCAAATAATTGGTGTTCTAGGCTGAACCTGGAAGCCATTTACGTGCAAAAAATGTAGTAGGCGCAAATGAGTCGTGCATAACTATTTATTTATTTACTGTTGTCTATTTTTTTTTTCTTTTTCTCCTTCGATTTGTCTACTATGTTTTTGTTTTCTCTTTGATTGTTTCTTTTCGTTTCACTATTTCATAGATTGTGTATGTCGTGCCTGTCGTATCTAGTATGATGACATGGCTTTGCATTGCCCACTGCAGTGCATACTGCACACGTGGCAACGTAGTATCTCTGTGGCGTAGCTTTGTGACCACATAACTTGTATCTCTTCTAGGACTGGAGAATCGGCACGGACACTGGTTGTGCTGGATGTCGACGGGTAGAAAGAACGGTGAAGAACACACACATAGGGTGTTTGTGAAAAACCGTCGTCAGGAATTTACTTTCCTTCCGCTAAAAAATGTGAACTCCCTTCCCGTCATGATCTTGGTGTATTTGCGGATGAGGTAAACCAAATCCTGTAGGCGAGGCCTCCCGCTCCGCATTGAGGAGGCAAGTGGGGATGTGCGGCAACGCGGCAAACCAACAAAAATGACGAAAAACAAAAAAACAGTGTGCGAGCAGCAACGACAGCCCAGCAACAGCGTCGGCGGCAGAGTTGATCGCAGTGCCGCCACTGTCATCCCACGACCGCCAACAGCAGCACAGCAGGCGGCAGCTCGCTAGCGCTAGCCGCAGCTAGGGGCAGCATCAGCTCGAGCAACAAAAACTTGATATGAGGACCAGGACATTTAGATTTGCTGTTGCTGCTTCTGCCGCTACTGCCGCTGCTGCTGCTGCTGCCGCTGCTGTTGCTGCTGCTGCTGCGCTCGGCCTACGCGCGCCACAGCGCCGGCGCGCTCCGCTCCGCCGCCGTCGTCGCCGCCGATGCTGCTCCTACCGCAGTATGGTGGAATTAATATGATAAACGAGCTGTCATGCTGTCGCGCTCTACAAGCAAGGCGGTACAAGCACTACCAGTACTAGTACGAGCTCTTTCGGGACGACGCATCCCCCACGACACCAAGCGGGCGAGAGCGTACCTTAGCAGCGGGCCGACGGCCGCCCGCTGGCATATATATTATTCCAACGCAGTTCGTCCGCGTTGTACTCCAGACGCACCTCTCGAGCCTCTGTGCTCTCAGCGGTTGTCGTGTTGTGTTCAGTATACAGCATGGTGCGCAGAGGCATGGGAGGTGCTCGGTGTTTATAGGCCAATCATACATGCATAGAGAGCAAAATTGTACTACATTTCGTCAAACTCCTGACTTCGTTAAAGTAATTTGTTGCCTTTTTTTCAAGATTTTACCTCAGATCCTACCTCCGATGTTTATTTTGGGCAAGGGGCGTAAACTAAAAAACACTTTCGTTAAGCTTTTTAGGAACTTTTTTTTTTTACGTGACCAATAGGAAGCGTGTTCTGAATTTATTTGGCGGGTATCTTTGAAATTCAAACATTTTATTGCAACTTCGCTGTACCATTGGCATAGGACTCTATTTATTTATTTGACAAGTAAGTGGCTAAAATCGGGTGTACCCGACGACGTTTTGGCCAAAATCGGGTAACTTTCAGTTTCAGTGACCGCGAAGGCCCCAGGACGCCATTTCATTGGTCAACGTCGGCCACTACCCGATGCTGGCCACTTTGGCGCCGGGTATCCCCGAATTTGGCTACTTACCCCCCACGAGGTACCCGATCATTGTACCCACCTACCCGAAAATGGTCAGACCATTCGACCACAACGACCAACCACCACCTCGGGGCTCATTCCTCTCGTCCCGACCAAGACGGGCAAGAACCATCTGCGTGATGTCCAAGATAGGTTCATTCTAGACTGTTACGGGGGGCCATAGTTAACAGGACCAAATATTGTTAGTAAAAATGGTTAAACATATAGTTTTTTACGTATACCATAGGTCCTGTTAACTATGGTCCCCCGTAGTAGTCTATTCGCTTTCTCTCTGCTGTAGTGCCGAACCAATCACACACAAACCACCGCTTTCCCTCACTCTCCTCTCCTATCTTGCTAGACCAAATGTAGCACAGCCCTCTCTCTCCCCTTCTCCCGAACCAAAAGCAACCTAAGCACAGCAGTAGCGGTGACGGATCATGAGCAACTCTACCGACTTCGTGACGAATATAAAGTGTTATCCAGACACAAAAAGTGGGCATTGCTATGCAGCATATTTGCTTACATCTGGCCACTCGCTGAAATTCTTGTGTACAGGGTGTGTCCCAAGTTATTTTCAGCACTCGAAATATCCTCCTCTTATTTTCGTCCAGCCCTCGAGCCTGAAATTCTCAGCTTTGAATTCGTACGGGTAATTATTGCTGTCGCGTTGTATTAATAGTCATCATGCATCTTTTTGGCACGCACGCGCCGGTGCTTTGTTCGGTGCTTTGGGCAGCATACATACGTACGTATCTGGGATGAAAACATTCGTATACGAGTAAAATTGTCCTATTGCTATCGTACATGGTCGAGCATGCGAGTAAATTATCATGGCGACACGATACGGTCATCATGAGATAAAGCCTCGGGCAATAAATACGATACGAAGAATATGCCCCGCAAGGCAATAGGTAGTGAAATCTTGGACGATGACGGACGAACTAATGCTGGGTATCGTCAACTATTATTATAATAATAGCTGACGATACGCAGTACGATTCACTCGTATACGAATGTTTTTACTCCAGATACGTATGCTGCCCAAAGCACCGAGCAAAACCCGGCGTGTTCGTGCCACGAAGAGATGCATTATGACTACGACGCGACAGCAATCACCCGCACGAATTTGACTGTGCTGCAGCTGCTGATAATTTCAGGCTCGAGTGCTGGACGAAAATAAGAAACTGACATTTTTGGTACTGTACTGAAAATAGCGTGGGACACACCTTGTCTTACATAAGAATTCCAGCGTGTGGCCAGAAGATGCAGCACAGCAATGCCCACTCTCGTTGTGTCTGAATAACACTCTATTTGTCACGAAGTTGGTAGCGTTGCTTATGATCCGTCACTACTACTGCTGTGCTTAAGTTGCTTCTGGTTCGGGAGACGGGGAGAGAGAAGGCTGTGCTAGATTTGTTCTGGGATACGAGAGGAGAGGGAGGGACAGCGGTGGTTTGTGTGTGGTTGGCTATGCACTACAGCAGAGAGAAAGCGAATTAACTAGTCTAGAATGAACCTAATCATGGACATCACGCAGACGATTCTTGCCCGTCTTCGTCGGGACGAGAGGCATGAGCCCCGAGGTGGTGGTCGGTCGTTGTGGTCGAATAGTCTGGCCACTTTCGGCTAGGTGGTTACAACAATCGGGTACCTGGTGGGGGGTAAGTAGCCAAAATCGGGGATACCCCGCCCAAAAGTGGCCAGCATCGGGTGCTGGCCGGCGTTGACCAATGAGATGGCATCCTGGGGCCTTCGCGGTCACTGAAACAGAAAGGTACCCGATTTTGACCACAAAGACATCGGGTATACCCGATTTTGGCCACTTGTCTAGTTATTTTTTAATCCCATTTCTGGTTTCGAAAATGCCTCCGAACTACTGTAGGTACGAACGTGTTCGCAGTGATGGATACCGAAACCGTACCGAACCTACAGTAGATAGGGTGTTGGTATGCTTTACCGAAACCGGAAAAAAATGGGTTCGGTGCGTGTGGTCTTCACATTAAACCGTTCTTTCTACCGAACTACCAGGTACATCGGTACACCCAGTATCCGTGCTGATTCGTTATCCTATTAATAGAGAGATACAAATTATATCGTCACAGACTGTTAGACAGAGAAAACAAGAAAAAATAACAGCAAACGAATCAAGTAAAGCAAGTGAATTGGCAACGTACGGTGATCGAGGACACAACAACAACAACAAACAACAGAAAAAATAACCAAGTTACAATAAAACGAAAACAATTACCAGGTATGAATCAAGACAGCAAATAGAGTAGACAAGCCGAAAGTTGGCACAGAAGGGAGGTAGACTCGGTGCATGGGTTTCCTTTTGTTTCCGAGGTTTTCTTCTTTCGGGAAAGTTATGAGTGATCCATGTTGAAGATCATGCTGCACATTGTCGGATGGCAAGAAGAGAAATAATAATTCTGAATGACGCAAGAATATCAGAAAGGCGGCAAGATGTAGGTATTTGTGTATTTACTTCTACCGAGACCCAAATACCGTACTCGTAATATGCAGACTCCGTATATATATATATGCGGGCTGCGCCACGACGGGAACGATTGTGGTGGGCACAACGCCTGTTTATATTATCTCCAGCCGGAGTAGCTCAGTCGGTAGAGCGCAAGACTCTTAATCTTGTGGTCGAGGGTTCGAGCCCCTCCTTCGGTGCACTTTTTTTTTTGTCTGCAAACATTATCCCACTTCTGCAAACACTATCCCACCCCCCCCACTGCCGCAATTCCAAGTACTTGGGATTTACTCGTCGTACATCCTGGGCATACAATACGTCGTAAAATACGTAATCTACTTTGTAGCTTGTCCAGGCTGTGAGCCTACGTAGACATTTGTTTTTTTCGTTAGGAGACAGGCGTAAGAGTCTGTATTAACGAGGGGCTTTTTTTTCTCTTACACATACATGTCGCATAAAAAAAGTTGAATTTAATTTCGTGAAAAATGTTACTTTGGGCTTCCCCTATCGAGGAATGGCAAATTTTATTAAAAAAATCGAATAACGCGTAAGGGTCAACGAATACCCCAGGGCAACCAGCGAGGCGGGCGATGGCTCGCGTCCTCCCCGGGGCACCGCGGCCAGCGGCTGTTTTTCTATGCCGGCACCGCCTAAGAGGCTATCGCTCTTGGGATATGTCTTGGCTGGCTGGCGCAGCCCCGAAGACCCACGCATGCAGCAGCGACGGGGATACAACGATCGAAGTTCTGAATAAAGTCGCGACCTGGTCGGTGCTCGTATGATTTGGGAGGCAAAGAGGGATGAAAAACTTGGTTTGCGACGGTCTTGATTTTTTTTTTAGGCGCCGCGCGTGGTTTACTCTGTGCTCGGGGCCGTCGAATCTCGCACTGCGGCTGCTCCGGTGGTCCTGCCTCTCGGGAATGATGGATCTCGCCTCAGAAGCAGTCGACGACACGGCTCGAATTTGCGTGGCTTGCTTCGATTTCATGGCACATGCCACGTCAGGATGGACAAAACCCCCAAAATGAATAACACGAAGAGCAAAAGAAGTTCTCAAAGACTCCTTGCTTTTTCGAATTTCAAATATAATCGTCTGCTCGGTGATTCAATTTTCGACCAATAAGATTCACAAATCGAAGAAAAAAAAAAACATTTTCGAATTCCCATAAATACTAATCCTCGTTAATACGGGCCCTAAATGAGTCATACCGTTCTTAAAACTTGGTTATGGAGTCGAAAATGCCTACCAAGTTTCATATATATTATATATAGGGCAAATGCCAAAATCCGTTGTACCTGATCCGTTTGAGCCAAAATCAGGTATATACTAAAACCAAGTAAAAACGCGCGCCACGAGCGGTGTTCTGTTCATGAAAGCCCGGTAAAAAAGAAGCGTGCCACATGGCCTCCAAAATCTAAACCATTTTGTCTCATTTAGGGTTTAGATACCACGGGCTTCACTTGGACCTGCAGAGAGTCACTATTAATAAGCTTCGTTTGTTTTGCCATGGCGGGGGCGCCAAGAAGACTGATTGTTCTGGCGCCCCCCCCCCGTTGACAGCTTGAAGTCTTCTACTGTAGGCCGTCCTCGCGGAACCGCCTGCTCGGCACGAATTAATCTTGCCGTACCAAACCTGAGACCACCTCTACGCGGGGTGGTCCAGATAAAGACTATGGTGCTGTATACCAGGTAGACCGCTGTGACTATAGAACACAACACAGCAGTACCCATCACAACAACTAACTGAAGATCGTCGCACACCCCAACGAATAAAAGTGAAACCATTAGCGCACGCATGTATGCATATCTAAATACGTGCTTTCACGTACAACGTACCAGTACAGAGTTTATACGTTAGTACAGAATAATTTCAACCGTGGGAGGGCAGACGGATACGGAGAGAGAAAACAGTGCACGTATGGCCTCTCTGATTGGTTCAAAGTTGGCCGGAATCAGTTGAAAGCTAGACAGAGTAGAAAAAAACAGGTTTATCTTGGCCTTTACGAGCCAAAATCAGTTACGATGTCAGCCTGGCCAATAGCAGGGCTCCTGGGGTGTGTTTTGTACCTGTTTTTAGAATGTAACTGATTTTGGCCGAAAAGTTGCCAGATATACCTGATTTTGGAAGAAACCGTTTTTAGAATGTAACTGACTTTGGCCGAAAAGTGGCCAGGTATACCTGATTTTGGCAAAAACCCTCAAATATACTGGTATGTGTTTGCGGTGAAGGACACCGAATCCGTACCGTACCGAACATATCGTAAGTACGGTGTCGGCGTGCTATACAAAAAGCAGAAAAAATGGAATATACCGATACCGAACTACCAAAGTTCGGAGTACGATACTTCGGTATGTTCGTCTATAAAGGTTAAACCGCTGAGCTACTCAGTCAGCCCAGAAGTACCTCTTGAGCGAAACACAGCAGATTTGACTTACTGCGGGTACTGAGGTCGCGCCTCATTACCACCAATTACTATTACGGGGGACCATAGTTAACAGGACCTATGGTATACATAAAAACCTATATGTTTAACCATTTTTACCAACATAATTTGGTCCTATTAACTATGGCCCCCCGTAATAGTAGAAAGTCTGACATATACACACTCTTGACAAAATCGCATGCGTACGTATACCTTGCACGCACATACCACTTGTACCGTGGGCTTGCCGAGTCGCGCCAGACTCCCTACAGATGTTAACGTTCACGGAATAAATGTGGAAAAGGTTACAAGTCACAGAGGGTCCACCACATTATTTTCCTTTTTTGTAATTACTTCCATGGAAATGAAACTTCCACTTCCATGGAAGTAAAATTTACTTCTTTCTATGGAATTTTGTTCGCTCCCATGGAAGTGTGAAGGTGTTACCTACTCCAACTAACTGAGCTATAGGGGTGAAAGACCGATCGATTACCCAGCCCAAGGTAATCCTTCTAACACTCTCCCCCCCTCTGAACGGCGGGGTCTTTGGGGCGTCGGAACCGTATACGCCCGTACGCTGACCTACCCGCTTCGTTTCATTACCTGGGGATCCAGGGAGATGTGTTTTTTTAGGTGTGCACGCGCAAGCGTTTCTGTAAAAGAAACGTTCGAAGTGAGGGTCGAACCCGTGACCTGGACGACGACGTCAAATGGGAAGGTGTTACCTACTGAGCTATAGGGGTAAAATACCGATCGATTACCCAGCCCAAGGTAATCCTTATAACAGAAGTTTGTTTGCGTGCATGATTCCTGGGATCAGGGTGAGTGGTGGGCCTCCGGCGGTTCCTGCGGAGGGTTAATTAATTTTCTGCACCTTGCAGAGTGGCAACTGGGAAGGGCCCACTGCGGGGTCAAGGTACCAAGCGGGAGCAGGGCGGTACTCTAGGGAAGTTGGAGGAGTATCCAACGGAGGCACGGAGGCAGATGGAAGCTTACACAACATCCCTGAAAGCAAATCCAACTTTTTTATTGGAAGCACCATGTCCTTCCATGGAAGTCGATGAAAGCTTCCATGGAAGTTGCAGGGAGGTTCCAGGAATCTATTATTTGCTTCCATGGAAACAAGTCCAACTTTCACTAAAGTTTTTCTACTGGGAGTTTAGTTTTTACATGTACTTCCATGGAAGCAAGATGGGAGTACACTGTTAAACTCGCTTCCATGTAAGTATTTTTACGTCCATAGAAGTACTTTTTACTTGCTGCATGGAAACTTCCATGGAAGTAAACTCAAAAGCGAAACGAGGTGGGAGATCGGTCACAGCAGACATGCTGTCCAAGCTTGAGGTTGTTTTGAATAATATTTGAATCCACTCTTTGCTTGTTGAATATTTTGAAGAGGTCAAGACAGCAGTACGAGCTAGCCATGGTATAGACAGACCACCCGAACTAGGGCCTCTGGTAGTATGCCATGTGCGAACAACCCAATGTGGCGCGGGCCCATAAAATCCGGCATAGCAGTCACTGACCTGCTTCATTCTGAAGACCATACCCCTGGTTGTCGCCCATAGAGCAAGAAACCGACCGTTTCCAGCAAGCAGTAGTATTGCTTCGCGCATCCGTTACTTCAGCAGCATCGTTTTCGAGAGTCTGCTGAGAGACTACTGTTTGGTCGAACTAGATTTCCACTTTCGGAGACATTGTGAGTATGGTGGATCAGACTCCAGAACTCTGGTTAGCTGTACCCTGGAGCCTAGAGCCACAAGCGTTGTCGGACTCTACCGCGCCTCCCTTTTGAGGGAAAGCGGGTTTCGTGGAATATAAGGGGTCACTCGGGGCTTTTTATATCTTCGTTATACCCACCGCCAACTACAAGATACGGCGCTCCCCGCAGCCGTTCCAAAAGGAAGCCACAGCAGTAGCGAGAAGAAAAACGGTACACTTGCCGGTGTAGACAGATATGTACCACGGGTACATCATGACTGGATCTCTACACGGGCAAACACAACGGTTACTTTTCTTTCTATGAAAAAACGTACCAGATACAGAGGTGGTACGGTATATACGACCGTTTCACTGATGTTTTTTTTTTTTTTTTCTGGGTCGTGCACGGCTGCGTCGTTGGTGGCTGGGCGTGGGTGTACAGTACGGCTGCCACAACAAACACCCGTCAGAGCGCGAAGGATGACACGGGCGCTAAGGTCCTCTAGGCCAAACTCTCGCTCAACTGGGTGGCCCTCTACAAAGTCCTCGCCGTTGGGGACCTCGCTCCTCCGCGGACACCCCGGACGGATCCCCTTTTCCTTTTGGCGCCAACTGCATTTATTTGGATCTGCCGTTCGACATGCCCGGCGCTATGCTCGCCGGCGGGTATCGGTACAACGCTGCAAGCCCTGTGCCAACCCCACGACCGTGGTGACATGCCGAAGTATTTGCCAGCGGGGTTGGCGCAATATATATATGTGCTCAACAACTTCTCCAAGAAAATCACCCTGTACCACGTCGCCCAGGACGACGTTTCGACTCCTCTTCAACGACTCGAAGTCAGGTGGAGAAGATAACCGGACGGCATCAATTTCTTCCTGGTCGAGGTGGGGTCACCGCGGTGAGGTACGAGTCGCACTCGACAGGACTCTCTCGACTGTCCTGGGAACGGGAAATGGCCCTTCAGCTCTCTAACCAAGAACAATGCGCTACTGGGTCGGCACCCCGAACTAGCACCGCTATACCAACCGCTTGTGCAAGTATACCCCAGGATGCGAATTGGCGGAGCACGACGGAAGCTTTGTCGGAGTACCGGCGAGCGGTTCCTTGCACCCGGGTATGGCTGCGTACCGCACGCCGATTGGCTTCGCCGACACAGCGCTACAATGCTTCTCAACGGGGCCCACTTTTTGAGTATAGGCGACTACTGTCTGTGGTGGCTTACGAAAATCAAAGCGTGTACAACGTGACGGATGGGGTCTGTTTGGTTCGATTTTAGGATGACCCGGGACCGATCTAGCTTTCTCGTTCTCCGACGCGCTACATGACTCCAGCGGGAGCTGTACGAGGCTCTTGGTGTCTGCAAACACACTCAGCTATAGTAGCGCGTTTGCACGGGGGGTCCAGCATAACATACACTACAAAATGAATCCCGAGGGGCAGCCGCAGATAGCTGACATGCGTGTCGCCGCTACACTCGGTAGTTTTCTGTTTCTGTTGGTTTCGGGGGGGGCTCTCTTCACTTTCGGGGGGGGGGGGGGGGGGGTCCTTTGACGTTTTCCGAGCTTTCGGGTCGGGGTTTCTCTTGCGGGTGCATTTTCTTTGGCGTTTCTCAAATGATTTTGATAGTTATTTTGCGTTCGTTCTGTCTACCCCTCCCGCTCAGTGCCGAGGCTGGTCTGGAAAGTCGGGCCTCACTTGTGTCACAGGACACGTGTTCCGAGTTCTTGGGGCCGGGTTGGGGATGTGCTTTTCGGCGTATTTCATGTATGTACGGTAATAACTTTCTATTTCGTCCTGCCGGGCGCGATTTCGGTAATATGTTCAGTTTGGGAGCCGAAATTTTCTGTGCATCGTTACTGTCAGCCGAGATGCACCTGGGTACTCGTAGGTTTGCCTGGGGCTTTACCTTGGTGGGGGGCGTTCCTGGAAGAGAACCTACAGTAGTGCCCTGAGGGCGAAGGTCTAATTATGCGCTGCTAAGGCGGCGCATCGTTCAAGCGGAATAACGCCTTGAGCATGGTAAGCCGTTTGCGCTCACAGCTCGTTCGAGCTTATTCAAGCAAGCGACTCGGCAAATTTAGAGTATCAGTCTAAACCACACCCCCTCTCTTGGGCCGGAGCGTCGAGACGCACGAGCAGATAGATGTCACAGCCAGGGCGCTGACCCCGGCACCGGGAACGCAGGTGGCACCCAATGCTCGAACCCGGTAATCTTTCTCCCCGTGGACAGCCTAGAGGATGGGATGGAGACCCTGCTTTTGCGGCCGGGATTCGTACAGCGTGTAGGGCCATGCTAGGGAGACGATACCTATTTTTCGTCAGGTTCCCAGGATGAGGTCTAAACCTCGCCCAAGACCGGGTTTATATGAGGACGATTGTTCCCGCACCCCGCCAAAAAACGAATAGACTTGCAAAACATATTATGGGATTGCAAATTGTTGCAAAACATGATTTAGGACTGCAAATAGGTTAGTTGGGTAGTTCTTCGGTCGAGGAAGGAGAACCCCGCCAGCTAAACAAAATAGTGGTCTAAAAGCCCGCCCCATCCCCCCCCCCCCTAGTAGGATGCAGCTCACCATTCATGCGACTCGCCGGGCGCCTCACGGCGCTTCGTCCTTTGCGCACGCAATGTTTGTCTCGTCGGTGAAAACCCGACGTCCTCCGTCCCGGCATTGTAGGGGTGCAAGGGTCTATGGTTATACGACTACGGCCATGCATGATATCGAGTATACCTCCCCCCCCGCTACCACCGTAGCATGGCCCTATATGATGACACATACATGATACTTGAAGCGTCTGTTTGGTGAGAAGCACCAACAGGGCTACAGCAGTAGACCCAATAAGAAAACACGCAACAAAAAAGAGGGACTTGTATTTACAGAGAAAAACGCAATTCGGGAGTCGCTGTGCTAAAGTCGAGTGCGGAACGCACCCATTCCCAAACAAGAACATCAACCTGGGCCTGGTTCTTACTGGGTGTCCTCTACTTCAAGCTGGTACAGAAGTCTGTTGCATGATGGCCAATCCGAGAATCGAAATCGGGTTATGCCACACCTTCGACTTCATGGCTCATGACGATCGCCACTAGTACTGTAGTATGAGACTTTAGTGCCCGCGCGTCGGTGCAAATCAAGCCTTAAAAACTTTCTAGGTGACAGCCTCCCGAACTTCGCTATGTACCTTAACCCGGTCCCGAATCTCTGGTGAAGAGCGGCCTTCTCTAAATCCTCAAAGAGCTCACAGGGTTGTAGTACGGGATTCGGGGAATGTCGTGTGACCCTCTTGTGGTTTTAGTAGTCCCGGTATATCATCAGGCTATGTGAAAAATGCCACAAACCTACCGTAAACCCTGACCGTAAGTCCGGGAAAAATCCAAGAAAAACATAACTGTGTATTATTGATAACACGATCGAAGTATGTACAGTGTAAAAATGCGCATATACCCGGCATGCAGTTCCCCTTGTTTTGTACGCCCCATTACTATTGAACAATATACTGGAGTATAATTTGGAGTTGCAGTGAAGGATACCGCGTCTAAACCAATCGAAAACAACCTGCCCTCGTTTACCCTGCGACCCATCCTACCCGTAACAGAACGCACTAACAAAACATCATCGTATCATCCGTTCGCCAACCTTTGCGGGTTTGCTCGAACCCATCGAAAACGGCACAATTGTGCACGTGATTAAACTGAGCTACCACGCGTACCCGTGTCAAAGGTTACAGAACACCACAGGGGGATCAGTGCAACCCCGAGCACAGCTTTGAACAATGATAGAACACCGTAACAAACCAACCCCACCCTTGCTCCGCCGTGGCAGATGTTGCGATAGCCCTAAAGAGCACTCGAAAAAACCAAGTACCGTCCGGCGAACAGAGAATGCCCCCAGGTGCTCTCTCTGCAGAGCCGAAGCACTACACCGACTTCGCGTTTTTACGATGTGACCCCTCTATCGTCTATTTCACCAGGTACCAGCAATATACATACAAGGAGGGGCGTTACTCGTATCTAGTTGCGTTTGCACGTCTGTGCGACGTGGCCGCTCTGGCCGCACTTGTAGCAAGTCGTACCCGGGCACACCCGAAAAGAGTGATCGGCGGGCGCGCCTTTGCGAGAACACATGGCGCATATCGGCTTCCGAGGGGCACCCGGTGCGTGACTGTGCCCCCCCTTGGGGTGACCTCGGGCTGCCCCGCCGCCCCCGCGTGCTCTTCCCGGCGAGCCGTTGCCGCTCCCGCGTGCTGTTCCTGGCGAGCCGTTGCCGCTCCCGCGTGCTGTTCCTGGCGAGCCGTTGCCGCTCCCGCGTGCTCTTCTCGGCGAGCCGTTGCCGCTCCCGCGTGTTCTTCCCGGGGAGACATTGCGTCCGGCGGTGTATTGAGTGCTCGGTCCCGGCCCACGCTGTATACCTCCATAACCCTCGGAGACCCCGGAATTACGGCCCTGAGCGCGATAAGACGCGTGGGTACCGGAGCCGCCCCCGTGTGGTGATCCTGCCGCGGGGGCCCAACCAAAAGCGGGACCCCAGTCCCACGCGGGGTAGTCGTCGGAATCCTCTGCGGCAATCCCCATGGATTCACGCACTCTTTCGAGATCAGCCGTGACCTCAGCCATGAGAACCTCTCGTTCGGGGTCGGCTATCGAAGACACCTCGTCGTGAATGTACAAAGCGACTGAAGCTGGCCCTTTCCCCATCGCGTACGCATCGATGCCTCCCAGCAAGTCGCGCATGATTCGGTTCTCTTCGGAGAGTGCCGGGTCGAGCTGTGACACTCGCTGTAAGTTCTCCACCTTGGTCCTCGCCTGTACCACCAACTCTGCGGCTTCTTGCGCAGCCATGAACTTTCCTCTTTCCAAAATCTCGCACAAAGCTAGCAATGAGTTGAACTGGCTGGAGAACTACCGCATTTGTGACGTGCCACAAGAAACAAACCAAAACGTCAAACAAGGGGAGGGTGGGGGGGTGGGCTCGAATAAACCAACATTTTCTGAGTGAGTGGGTGGGTTCAAGATAACGAGCGTGCATAAAAGGCTGGGGGTAAACTTAGAGGCCCGTGGCTGTGCTTGATTGTACCCGGTGGCAAGCGTGACCACTGCTGCTGGTGAGCTGCACCGTGCACGTCTCTGCGTGCGCGCTCGCGTGCCGCTACCGTGACTGTATCAATCCGAACAATTGTGACACGCGCGGACATCTGTTTTGAGTGAACGGCGTGCGAATGTGCTCGACTTGCCCTTATGCGAAAGAGAGAAAAAACAAAGTGCCCAAGGGTATATACATCAGAAGGTCAGGGTCCCAGGGTTGGCCCGCCAGCCCCAGCATCAAAGGCGTTGGTAGTATGCCTGGTATACAACGAGATAGTATTGCCAAATCAAGTAGTGAATACCTGGTAAAGAAATACAACAAGGATTGAAGCCAGGCACCACTTGATACTTAACATCCGCATCGTTTTCGCAGGAAGACATACATCGACGTGGAACGCTGCTCGATCTAATGTGACGTTGGGGTGGGCGTACGACGGGACACCTACGACCGCAGTAGCTTCGCACCTCAAGGCACGATGCAGGCCAGTGGAATCAGGTGGCTACAGATCAACACACCCTGCCGCCTGCTTGGGTACGGCCACGGCAGTGGTCGGCCAAGAAGGCAACCCGACCCGAGGGTGAGTGAAAACGCGCGAAACAGCTTGTACTGCTTGTATGCTATTGCGAACCAAAAGGTACGATGCCGGGTCAGGGTGGTCGGGTGGCTGCAAACTCTAAAAACCAGCGGAACTTCTCACCTGCTTGGGTATGGTCACAGTCGTCAAGAGCGTCTTGGGCGGCGGCCTGATCGCTGCTCTTCCTGACCCCGTTATCTCCCGGACGCTCTTCGCCCCTGAACCCAGCCCTAACCCCAGCGGACCGAACCCGCCGACAATACTCTTCATCTTCTTGTCGTCGTGTTCGTCGCTGTCGACACGAAATCGCTTGGTGGCGCTATCGCGGCGGCTGTCCTCGCGGCGGCATTCCGGCGCTTCCCTGCGGGATACCGAAGAGGAGTATCGGGAATCCGCCGGAGCCGAGATTCTGTACGGGTCGGGGGGGGGGCGGGCGGTGGGGAGAACCACTAGGCCCGAGGCTAACACCATCCCGCCATGGTCGGCCGCCCGCCACAAGTATCCCACGGTCGCTTCCAGCAGCGAGCGCTGGGTTCGGAGGAGGATCGTCTTTGTACCCCCCCCCTTAACAGCCGCCACTATCGCTAGCGCTGTTATCGACGGTGGATTATCCGCCTCGGTCGAGCTGACGAGATTCAAACAAACCCGCAGGATATTGTCGGTGTCTAGGGACGTCCCCAGTGAACCAGGTGCGGCCAGGATCTTCTGCGGGAGCCAAACCCTGGCGTCCCTACCTATCTCGATCGTGGTGACGGTGTCGATGAGGTCGCCGAAGGATTTGATGGGTGACGCCGTCGAGAAATCGACCAGAGGAAAAATGGAGCCCGACGGTATGTGGGCCGTCGAAGAGTCGACCAGAGGAGTAATGGGGCGCGACGATTGGTGGGCTGTGCGCGGGCCGGGAATAACCTGGACGTCGAGGGAGCCGCCGTCCAACGGGTAGAAAACCGGCACCGAGGGGTCCGCCGAGCCGACGCGTGCGCACCCTAAAATGTTTTTTTTTGTTTAAAGCACAAGATAGCGAGCAAGCAGCGGCGCAAAGGGCAGGCGAGGAGTGGGGCGGAGGTCGAACACCACATGTTTATTGCATGGTGTGCCTCGCTGTTGTCTGTGCAGTTAACCTCTTATAGGGGCTTCAGTGTGTGAAAATGTCCGAAAAAAAAAGAAGATTCGACCATCGGCCACACGAAGCAGCCTATGATAGGCTTCTTTTTGGAGTCGGGGATAGGGACTGGATGCGTCCGAACTGTAACGTAAGAAGCTGCTGCACGACACATACGCAGCCTCGCGACACCCGCACTGCTGCTTGCCCACACCTAACAGCCGAGAAATACCGAATTCGTCCTTGTTTTGGTCGCTATACCTTTGACTCTAAAAGGAAAAATAAGCCCTTTGCTTGCAACACGACCAAGCCACTGCTGCACGCTCACGCTGTGTTGGTCTCTATATTCTGGTTCCGGAAAGGGTAAAGCCCTTGCTTGCAACACAAGCAAGCCACCCCCCGAGGGGTTGGCCACCAGAGGGGAGGAATGGACCGGCTCCTGTAACAGGACGCACTTTGTACATTGCCTGGCGAGGTCGAGCAGATTGGCATAGTATTGTCTGCGCTACGGCAGCCAACAACAGTTCCGCAGCGACCATCGAGCCGCATTCTCACACCCAGCAAGCGGAGCACTCGCAACATCCGTATATACAAGGTACCTGGTAGACCCGGCTATAGCAGGTATGTATGTACACAAGTCAGGCTTAGGCTTCAACAAGCCGTGGCCTCCCGCGTCACCCCGCCCCCCTCCCCCCACAGTCTGCCCTCACCCTGTGCTCACCGTAGTCGACTACAGCGGCCGGTCGGAGACGCTCAGAGCTCCTGTCCGCGCTGGACGTGTCGTCGAAGATATCACTGTCGATGAATATTACCATCATGCAACGTCCACTCTTGCCCTCTCTGCGCTTCTTCCTCTCCGTCTCCAACTTTCGCACCCGAGTTCGAACCCCCCGCAACACCTCGCGCGAATCACAAAGAAGCTGGTCGGGGAATCGCAAGGCCACCCTTTGGAAGGTTCCGCTAACAATGAACGCCGAGGCTTCGTCGACCTGGCACGGGAACGGACATTGAAAAGTGGAGACGGGGCAGCAGGCGGCACGGTGAAACAATATATCCTTCCCTGATATGTTACAAGGGAATTTCACCGCGGCGGGTCGACGGCCGCCAGCGGCTTCGCGCACGCCCGAAAAGCTCGACGATGTGTATGTAAGAAAATCGAGATCGTAAGTGCGACAGTACTGCAAGCGGTGCAAAATCTGGTTTGAGGAAAGAGAAAGAACACCGACTACAGTTCCAGAAAAACGTACCTGGTACGTCTCTTTTCATCGATACGGGTGTTGATATTAATATCTCAAAGTCCACACAAAAACGTAGGGGAGCTGACTACCTGTACTCAAAAGGCAGAGCGGAAGAAAACAGGCGCAAACGTTCCGAATGATGTCACCAGGTATCCCTCTCATACAGTTCCTTTGATGTTTCCCCCTCTGGGGCCTATTTCTCGTGCGCCTGTTCGGACTGCTGTGGTTACTTTTCAAATCGTAGATAATATCCCCATTTTGGAATTTGCTGCTGTACTCGTTCGAAAAATATCTCGGGGGTGTGAGGATAGATTCCTGATGCACAATATCTGCATGATCTAGATATGGTTTACTGGGTGCGATCGGTATGACAAGGCTCTTGCGCATTTGTTTCGACATGCATGAAATTCATTTTTTAGCGCAATTGGCAAGGATTTCGCTTCTGGCCGCGGGTCGTTTCTCGCAACGCCGGCTGCGGGGCACGCCGGAGGACTGCGTGTACACTACGGTGCGAGTTGGGACCCCGTCCGGGCTTCGTGGCGCATGCTCTTGGCGTTCGCATCGCGCGCGAGCTGGCTCTTGTTCACGGGATGCATTGCGCGACGCCGAGTCGCCCAGGACCAATTGCCATATTTCCAGTTATTCGCTCTGCTGCTGCTGTATCACATCGTCCCTCCAGCTCTCAAGCTCTCTACTTTGCGGCGGCCACGGTCCACGATACGAAAACAGTGGCATGTCAAGCTCTTCCCCATATGACGGCCACGGGCGGTGCTTCTGCATGTGCGTGTGCGCTATGATCCTGTCGTCCTAACGTAGGAAATAGAAACGAACACATCATCTCAAGAGCGGTGCTATTTTTGCGGCAAATAACTACTTCCTCGGAAACACAAAACCAACAGCGCAGCCACGGTACACACTATTAATACAGCGCGAGCAGCGGTACAACAGCAGTACAACAGTACGACAGAACCCGCGCTTCATGCGCTGGTCTTTGTGACAGCCACGGTGCTTTTGCGTTTGTGTGCGTGCACTGTTATTGTTCACTGGGAGATGCAATCGTGACTACATACAATTTTATGGTCAGCCAACACATCGTCGAACCTTATCCGTCACGTTTATTTGTTACACATAGCTGGAGGGATGCCCACCACAACACAAAAAATATCCTTGACATTGAAATCAACTGACAGTAAAACAACACAAAAAATAACCTATTAATAGTTTCACATTGCAGTTTGAACAAGAGAAAGAGAGGGTTCGGACACAAGAGGAAGAGACCCACAACGCTCTGAACAGCTTACACAGTACCTGGTACAACGCTTGATTGAGTATACCAACGTCTCGCCAGGACACATCCTGCACCATGTGTTTTTTTTTCACCCAATGGGACAGCTCTCGCAGCCTTGAAGCGAACCCTGCGTAATGCGTAACAAAACCTCTGTTCTGGCAGGTTCTGGGGACAACCTTTATCAGAACCCTCGGCAGATATCGATCGACAAACCGAACGACTCCGTCATGAATTCTGGACGGCTCGCTGGTTAGGGTCTCCGGCCCACCCTAGTGTCACAGTGCTCACACCTCAGTCGGTTATATCATATGTGGCGTGGGCCGGCTAGGCGTCTGATACAAGAACATTTGGCCGCAGGTGTGTAAAAAACAGACAACAACAAATCTCGACCACTCTCCGAAGGCAAGAAATTGATATTTTTTCAGATTTGACACCAATCTACTGCTGTACAAACCCAACGACTGCCTCATAAAATCTGAACGAGGCCCACTCGTTTAGGGCTCCGACCCACTCGATAGCAGTGCAGCGGTTGTACTGTACGTACTGCTGCTGTTGTTGTTGATGTTGTTGCTGTTGTTGTTGTTGTTGTCGTTGTCGTTGTCGTTGTTGTTGTTGTTGTTGTTGCTGTTGTTGTGGACCGGTACACCACGCCTCGCACGAGCACACCACAGAACCACAGCTACCTGTTTCTCTTCGCCCTCTTGATCATAACGAGCACAGTCTCGCAAGCGAGTATTTTATAAAGCGCTTTTGCACGGATACAACGACGATTTCATTCTCCTGATCACGAAAACATGAAACAAATTGGTGGCGAACAAATGTTTTTTTTTACAAACGCGGCGCACTAATGTGATCCAGGTACCAGGCAAGACGGTGCCTGGAGACGCCATAGCTCTTCGACGACAAAGCATGTTCAGAGCGATGCTCACGCGATGCTGTACGTACGTGCACACAGTGTGCCTGATGTACGTATTATACGTACATAGAACTACATACTTAGATCACAACCCCTGAGCGTGCTCGGTTGGTGCATCCCTGGCCTCTCAGAGCTCCCACTTCCAAACCGCCTCCTTTCATTACTTGCCGGACCTTTCCAGCAGTTCTTTGTTTTCTCGGTCCTTTATTCCTTTTTTCTTCTTTCGTTTCGTGTGCGTGCGTGTTCTCCGACCACGGCATCGCGGGAGGACCCGGCACCGTCGCGGGTGTCAGCGGGTGCTGGCGGGTAGAGGGGGGGTTGCAAGGAGCGCGGTCGCCGCTTTCGTGCCTAGGCGTCGCGTGTGCCTCGAGACACGAGGGATGCATGAACGGGCTTTGTCTGGCTTCGATTTATGGTTGTTGATAGAGTATGTACGAGTTATGAAGGTCGTTCGGGAGGGCAAGATAATATTCAAGCGGTGCTTATTTTTGAGACCACGCTAAAGTTGAAGAGGGAGGTGTGCAGTTTGAACACCAACGTTATCGAGCTGGCGAACGACGGCCACGGTGAGCACCGGGCTTCACGCGAGACGGGCGACGGGGCTGATTGTGGCAGAGAGTGATAAAAGCTTTACCCGGACCGAATCGGTAGCGAGGTGGTCGCGAGAGGGGCGGGCGGCGTACGAGGCTGAGAGAGAAGCTCTTCTGTGCGATTTGTTTCTTTTCTTCTTTTCGACCGGGCTGCGGGTGTAAGGTGTTCCAATCAGGCAGAAAAATATTACACGAGAGGGGACGGGGATTTTTTTCCTTTCGGAGTTTTCGGTTTCATTTTTATTGTTTTTGCTGCTGTACCGTGCTGTGCTTTCGCTTTCTTCGTACATACAGTACAGACATACCAGGTAGAGCATATCGAAAGAAGAAAATAAGTACAGACAGTAGTACCCTACCTGGGGTATGTACGTACGTACGACATCCGCGACGCGAAGCGTATATGTGGCATCCAAGCTGACGTCGGAGCTGTTTTTTCCTGAAGCATGGCGGCGGGACTCTTGGCATTATCAAGTCGCCGGTTTGCAATTACGATCCTTGAAAAAACTAAACTCAAACGTGGACCTCTGTTCGCTTCGCATAATTTGATGTACTTTTTTCCTTCCTGAGCGAAGCGCCTTGTACGTGCATACAATCTGTGTACGTTTATAGGTAGTATTATACCAGGTATATAATACGTACGTATTACGACCACTGCTGCCGGGGACACGATCAGTGCATCCCCGTATTCCCGAGGACACGCAATGAACCCTTCCCCGCTGGGAGGATAATATGTCATCCCTTAGTAAAATGTCATGCTCTTCGTGCACGTATGAACAGTACGTACGTACATGCGGGCGCACCAGCTGGTGCGTACATGCGTCCAATGTGCCTGCTGTACGGTCGTACACACCCAGCAATCAATTCTGCCGAGTACCAGATACCTGGTAGTATTTATGCCCAATTATATTTCTCACGGAAAATTCGGTATGCACGCATGCACGAGTCAAATGCTCTCGACCATCAGCACAGTCTCCCGAGCGATTTGGCAAGCTTCTTCCGCAGAGACCACGAGACGGGCAACCGGCAACAACAAATAACGTGCTCTTGGGAAGCAGCCAGGGGTCCCCCTTCCCCCCCTGCTAGCCATCTATTATAGACATCTTTTCATCAAACAACCCGCATTGATTCGGAGTCAATCCCCATCGTTTCTATTTTCTTCACCATTCATAGACCTATGCCTTCGAATTTCAAAGATACGCGCCATAATTTTTCAGACACAGCTTGCCATAATGAGCACGATTCTTCAAACCAAAAGTTCCCCGAAAAAAACAATTCTGGGACCGATGTTGGGCGAATAGTGGCTTCAGAAAAACTCAGGCGGGTGTTTACTTCGAAGCGGCAAGATTCCGAGCCCTCGACAGACATCGATCGACAAAACCAACAAATGCGTCATGAACTCTGAACGTAGTGCGCTTGTTAGGCCACTTCTTGTGCAGTCGGAAACTAGGATTGAAAAAGCCGGTTTCCGATCGGTTGTTTTTCCCACTGGATTGTGAATAGCTACCCTGCTTATCGTCCGTCGGATCGATTTTACAGTTTTTGTGTTTTTTTCTGGGGACGTTTGTTGGGGGAGTGACTTTCAATAAGATTACTCCAAGAAAAAAGGGTACGTAGGGCAGGCGGAAATCGGGTCGAAACAGCTTCGCCGTAGTGCTCGTGGGGTCAGAGAGGTCTTCATCCTCCAGCAGCTGCGCCCAACTCCACAAACATCCTGATGTCTCGCTTCTTCCTCGAGCAGCGTGGTGTGAGCTTCACACGCGAGGCGTTCTCCTCCACCTCGTCCTCGAGCCCATCGCGGCGCTGGATTTCTTCGAGAGTCGCCAAAGCTACAGCCAGCGCAGCAGTTAGCGAAAGGTCATCGATACTGCGCACTGCGACCATTGGGTGCTGTCACGTGCTGCTGACGGGCGTAGATAAGGATGTATCACGCGGACTGGCGCTGAGGAGCAGCAGAAGTGACTGCAGCCGAGCCAGCGTCGCCGATGCTGTGGTGTGGGTTGTTGTGTCGTATGTGGTGTTGTTGTGTGGGTGTGTGATACTCGTATTATACGAGTATGCGGTGGGACTTGATAAGATTTCCGATTCATGAATCCGACTGACGAGTTGGATCGAAAATCTCGGTTTTCCCGACTGTCTGGTCCAGTTGGAAATCATAATAGAAAAATCTTGGATTGAAGAGGCGTTTTTCCAACTGCAGAAGAATGCCATTTTTTATCTCCGATCGGAAACCGGCTTTTTCAATCTTACTGTAGTTTCCGACTGCATAAGAAGCGGCCTCAGAGGCTCCGACCCACCCTACTTCGTAGGGTCATCGTGTTCACACAATGACCGGTGATATGTGGCGAGCGCTGGCCAGGCGTACAATAAAAAAAGAAGGGATTTGGTCAAAATCAGGTATACCTGGATGCTTTTGGGCGAAAATCAGTCACACACAACGTGCGGGCGCGCAGGCCTCTTATTCCCGCAAGTAAATAAGAACGCCAGATGACGATATTGCCCCTTTTCAACATGCGATACCCCCGGGATTTCAAGTCAAACATACTCCGAAGGAGAACGTTGCATATGGGGTCTAGATGATCTACACAGCAGTAGTAGATCGTAATCTGTCAGGCGTGATAGTTGCGCCCACTTCAAGGCATCTGCCACGCTCCTCATCCTTGCGTACCGTTCTTGCGTGATACGTACCAGGTACACGCCAGGAGTAGTCGTGGTATATACCTGGGACGTACGAGTATGAGTACGAGGTACCTGGGTTTTGCCAACTGCACCCTTGGGAGCCTGTCCGACCAGAGACCTGCCTCACCAGGAAGAGAAACCTGCCTCACCAGGAACCTGGTGTTCTTGTAGAACAACTGGGCTGCAAGGGCAGCAAGTATGCATGCCAGTTAGACCGGGAGAATTCCAGGATACGATGGGGATTTGTCACACCAGCTGGCGATGGGGACGCGGAAAAAGGGGTCGATAGAGTCACCCGCGACCCGCGACCGGCGTTATCTCGCACAATACTCGCAAATAGCACAGATGCGTAGAACATGTTGGTTCCGCCGCTGAGCATCCAGGCCCAGAACACATGGATTCAACACGGTGTGGAGATACGAACCCAGACACTGTGACATTGTTAGATATCAACGACGTCGTATGCCGTGGTTGATCAAGACTTGCCTTGAAGTATTCGTCCACAGAGCAAGAGGCCGGCCGGCTCCCACCAGGCAGCGAATTGCGTCCCCCCCCAAATTCAATTTTGGCGTCCATCGCAATCGTTAGTGTGGACCAGAACCCTACGTTCTGGTTCACTGGTGGCCCCACCAACGCCTTCGATAGTGCTTCCCGACACAGGTACTCACAGTGTCGTGGCACGTAATGCACTCAAGGATAAAGCCTCAGCGTACCACTACTATGCTCTCACACCCGCGGGTGTCATGTGTGTGGAGGATGGAGAGTGGGTTTCAGTGGAATTCGAAGGGATTTTTTAGTTGGGTACTGGGGAACTGTTGTCGGGCTGCGTGCCAATCGATTAGCGACCAATCGTCCAATCGTACATCTCTCGTCCTGCTGTGTGTATAGTGTATAGTGTGTTATCGTGTTTTCAGTTCTCAATATGTGTCAGCTGGTCAGTATGGTCTACCCTTTCATCGTGCCGGTCGTCTCCGTGGAATATGTCATACCAGGCCCTATAGGGTTTCCCCGTAAAAAAAGAAAGTCGTGAAGATCGTCGTCTCGCCAAAAGAAAGTCGTCTCGAGGTTACGCCGCTAAATTATACTGGTACGTAAAAATTCAAAAACCTAGAAATTTTACCACGACGAGTATTTTTTTTCGTCGTGAGAGGATGAACAGCTGCGAACAGACCGCAGCCAGGCCATCCCCATCTCCCAGCCTTGGCATCCCTCATCTCCTGCGCTGTAAGCAATCCACAGCAGCAGCAGTGCACCACGACGGCATATACCGCTTCAACGTGTGGCCGGCCGGCACCGCGGGAGATAGATACTGCTTTCTGTTTGTGTGAAACCCATCTACAGCTCTGCGCTGATCGCTTGTTGAGTTTCTTGTCGACGAGAGGAAACATGTCCTCGGATGCACGCAGCCAGGGGCATGCAACCACACCAACAGCGAGCGCAAAAGACATTTTCCATTTGCACTGGCACCCCGCCGAGCCGAGACCATCGCCAAGGCTGTGGAGAGCCGCAGCATGCCGGACTGGGGGTCGAGAGGGGTGGCGTTGGGCCTCTGAGGGCGACCGGGAGCAACAGCTCTCCAGTGCGTCTGGATGATAGCTTTGGCTCCCTGGGACGCTCACCGGAGATGGAATTTGTGGGCACGAGAGGTGGGGGAGCTGCTGCTGTGGTTGGAGATCCGAGCGGGGTGGAGGAGGCAGATGAAAAGGACGAGGATGATGAGCAGGGGGGGGAATAACGCAGGCGGCGGTACCGCAGCAGGTTGCGCTTGAGGTTGTATGTAGCGGGTCATCGGAGCATATATATGGCGTTCGTACGAGTATGATGTACGAAGAAGCAGGACGGAGGATCGCTCCATATGGTTTTGCGTTTTTGAAGCTTGCTGTCCAGATACGAGTGTTTTATACCACTACAGCAGTAGTAGTAGTAAACCAGGTATGACACCTGATGGTGTGTTTGCTGTATGTACTCGTACGTCCGGCAACTGCTGCTGTACGAGCTTCAGGCACACATACAGTAATCAACACACACGTGATTGGACCCACGAATGGAAGGGGTGTACAACGGCAGTAGCGCCAGTTGATAAACCGGAGGTTTTAGTTCTTGCGGGTTCATGCTTTGTACCGGTATCTGGTAGGCGATGAGAGTACATGAGTATGAGGAATGCGCAATCGGGACAGGAAATAGCAGGTACCAGGTACCTGGTAGATGAAAAAGCGGGCCGAACGTCGAGATCTACATCATTTCCGCAGACTACTCGCCAAACTGTGGTTCAAACGTCACGGCGAAGTTCGCGACGATTTATTTTGCCGGAAAATAACTGAGACGACGTTCTTTCACGACGTTTTTAAATTTTTTACGGGGAAACCCTAAACTATCTCTCAAGATCTCAAGTAAATATCGAGCGGCGCAACTTGTATCGTTTCGTGCTATTTTCTTTGGCATTGGGGATAACCTACGACATACGACCTACGAAGGAAATCCATAAAATCCAGTCTCTCGTCTATATCCTTGACACCAGACCAGACAAAACCCTTGCACCACCGCTCGTCATCGAAGCGGCAGGCCAGAGGTATAAGCAGACGACCCAGTTTTTATACCTAGGCGGCATTATCCACGAAAACGCTGACCTCTCGCTCGAAATCGACCGACGGATCCGCCTCATGCGAGCATGCCTCAAACGGTCCGGCCCGGAGTTGTATGCTAGGACGACCGCCCCCCTTAGCCTTAAAATCCGAATGCTGAAGGCCGAGGTGATTGAGACCCTGCTGTGCGGGTGTGTGACGTGGACCCTCAGAGCGGAACACTTTGCCAAGCTTCGAACGGCTCACCACCAAGTAAGTCCTGTTGCGAGTCATTGGCTTCCAGCGCCGACTTCGTACTGACCATGCCACCCTATCGTACGCGAAGGCCCTCAAGATGGCACGTTGCGAGAGCATCGAAACTACCATTCAAATTCGTAAACGGCGGCACTTCTTTGCGGGGGGCGTGGCACGGCAACGCAAGGAGCGATTACCCAGTCGGGAAATGTTCGGGACGATAGCTGGTGGGGAGAAGCCGAGACCAGGCGGACAGTGTAAGACTTGGCATAGATGCATAGTCGAGACCTTAGGGAGTTCCGAGCCACCGAAGGGTCAACGGAAGTTGCCCCCTTGGTGTTTGGAGTTGAGAACGCGTTGCGGTCCACTGCAGCCAAAAAGGCGGGGAAGTGGTACCGGGGGATCCTCGAAGCAGCCGAACGGTTCATGGTGAGATGGCACGAGGCTGAGGCTGAGATGAGTAGGTAGCGCCGCGCATCCGCCGTGGACAGTGTCCAAGGGAATGGGGGGGGGCGGGGAGCAACAGGAGAAGTGGCAGAAAACCCGACCGAGGGAAAGCGGAGAGGGGGGGGAACAGGAGGAGTAGAAGGGAAACTGCGGTAGACGAAAGTAGGAAGGATATGGCAGACAGGGTAGCAAGGCACCAGGCCGACTAGGAAGTAGAACATGACCATACTACTAGTAGTGCCACCAACTGGTGCAGCTGGTTCGAACGTGGTCTTCCCTTGTCTTCTCTTTTTGTTTTGTTTTTTACTTTCTTGCGCTGATTCTCCCTAATTTCCATTTTATTTCTTTCTATTCCTTTTTTGATTGATAAGCCGTACTGAAGGAGTCGTGTGCCGTGTGGTTGGATGACGAGCCTGCTCTGCTCGTTTCGTATTGTCTGACGCCAAGGGGCTAGGCATAGTTGACGAACGCAGGGCGGAGACGGCAGTCTGGGTAGCAAGGTACCAGGCGGATTAGCAGGGAGAACCTGGCTATACTACTCGTACCACAAACTGCTGCCGCCACCTGGAGAGTGCTTTGTGCTTTGGTCTGCCTGTTATTTTCCCTTTATTATTTTTTTCCTCGGTTCTTTGTCTTACTCTGTTTACGAACAGTCGTGTTTTTGTTTTTTTTGTTTTTTCTTTCCAGCTCGTTCTTTTTCAAGTGTTGGCCACCTCGCCTGCGGGGGGGGGGGCACGACAGATTGTTTCTTCTAGTTTTTGCTTTCATTTTTTTCTTTTTCTCTTCGATTTGTCTTCTTCGTTTTTGTTTTTGTTTTCTCTTTGATTGTTTCCTTTCGTTTCTCTATTCCATAGAATGTGTATGCCGTGCCTGTCGTATCTATTAATAGTATGCTGACATGACATTGCATTGCCCACTGCTGTGCTTACTGCGTACCTGGTACCTGACACGTGGCAACGTAGTATCTCTGTGGCGTAGCTTTGTGACCACAGAGCTTGTATCTCTTCTAGTATTATTGAAGAATCGGCACGGACACTGGTTGTGCTGGATGCCGACGGGTAGAAAGAACGGTTTAATGTGAAGAACACACACATAAGGAAATGCATATAGAATACGCGCGAACGGCTTATCATACAATTTGGAATCTCAGTAAAAATGGGATATAGACGAGACATATTATATATTATAGTACCCAGCTTGCAAAGTTAAGTATCAACTATATAATTAGTCGGACTCATCGCTGACGTCTTTCATAATTTTATAAAAAAATCATAAATTCAACTGGCCTATATCCTTGACAAGGAAACACATACCTGGTACAGAATACGCGCGAACGGCTTATCATACTCACTCGTACAATTTGGAAAATCAGTAAAAATGGGATATAGACGAGACATATTACGCAGCTTGCAAAGTTGAGTTTCAACTTTATAATAAGTCGAACTCACAGCTGACGTACTTCACAATTTTATAAAAGTCCAGTGTCTTGTGCGCCTGTCGCGTGTGAACTGTTATAAACAAGCTTTCGATTGTCTTGTGTACCCCGGCCCTCGCGTGCGAACTAGTTACTGCTGGCCAGTGCACGAGAGGGTACTGCTGTGGCCGCAATCAATTGGAAATCGAGTCAGTCAGTATTATCGTCTCGTCGACCCTGGTAGCATCTCCAGTACTATTAATAGTAGGGTCCAGGGGAGTCACCGAACAAACAGTAGCCAATCGCCCAATCGCGGGGGGATTAACGGAAAATGCGCGAACGGTTGTCATGCATCACGCTGGTTGCAAAGTTGAGTATTGACCGATCGGTTGAACTTACAGCTGACGTGCTCTTTAAGTTTTTTATTATATGCAACGTCATATTACTCTCCCTTATTCGGGTTACATAGTATCAGTGAGCAGAATGATTACGACAATTGTCGTGTTGACCCAGGTGGCATCCAGACCCGGGTAGCATCCAGGGGAGCCACTTACCTGTACCTTTAACAAGTAATTACATACCAGGTATAGAATACGCGCGAACGGCTCATCATACAACTTGTAAAGATTAGAAAAAATGGGGTATAGACGAGACGTAATGTTTTTAAGTTGAGTATAAAAATCGCTTAATAATCAGTCGAACTCACAGCTGACGTATTTCAGAGTTTTATTAAAAAGTATATAGAACACGCGCGAATGGCTTATAATACAACTTGCAAAATTCAGTGCGTAATGTGATGATATGTCCGACACTCATATCACAATAAGTAATTAGTATTACTATGCTGTTGATTGATCTCTAAAGGTATAGACGCAGCTGGCACGGGAACGCGTGGTTGCTCCAGACAATAACACGGAACTCATCTTATATTATACATCGGAGCTGTCGAGCTGACTCGCCTCATATGGAGCTACATCTAACGAGTGGTATTGGTGGGGTACACGTTACCCCGACATCCCAATACCCTACACCAGAATCCCTGTTCAGCATGGAACTCCTCAATCTACGATGGATCTTACGGATCGTGTTCTTGAGCACAGTCAACATCCCCCCTGCTCACTATACACGACCATACTCCAATATTCCCCCAGGTCGGTAACACTGTACACGACCCTATTAATGTCCCCCCTGCTCCGGTGCATGACAAGGCACGAAATAGCAGGGTTGATAGATCGCAATATCAGAATCACCTCATACCAAACTCAGAAACTCAAAACTCCAATCTGCAACTAACTCAAAAATCAAGTCCTCGAATCAACACTCAAATCGTCATATCATTATTCAAACGATCAAATCCAAAGCCTCTCTGTTCCAAACATGTAAAACTCTCGAAATCCAATGCCAGGTAAAACGGCACTCTTCTCGGGATTCAGCCAGGTAAAACGGCGTTGTCCGCGGAATTGATCCAAGTATATTCGTCCACTTTCAAGAAAATGTAAAACGCAAATCGACTCGAACGTAATTGTAGAAATTCCAATCCTGTCGACAAATAATCAGCGTGTTAGTTGCCAAAAACCGAAAACGAAAAGTATTCAATCCGAACCGTATGCACCCCCTGGCATTTCAGTGTTCAGTCCTACCAACCTCTCTCTCAGTATTCCAACTTCTATCCAAACCTTCCCTCGTCAGAAAACATTTTTATGTGGACCGCACACGCCCCCAGCTTCCTAGTCTCACTTCAGCCTTGTCAAAAACCTACCAGGTAAATCACAAGTATCATCAGAAAAATACCACAGGAGTGGTCATGCCAATAAAAAAAAATCAAGTCAAGAAACTTAATGCCAGAGATCGCGAGGAACCCCGTTCCTCCGGACAAGAGTCTCCCCTTATCCCCTACTCCCGCCATAGATACACAGATCGCGACGGTAATGCGAGATAGCACATAGGTTTCCCCACTAGAAGAATATTTGACGTTGCGACCACTCGGAAAATACCAAAAACTCTCGTGGAATCCAAATCGACCGGAAACACAATTCAAAAACAAAAAAACAATGAAATCATTCATTCAGATTCACAGGCAATCACATTTCATTAGAAACCACCCCGATACCCCAGACACTACTGCTGTTGCCTCCGCCGCGGCTGCCTCTCCGTCCGGTCTCGTGGCGTCGCCGCAGCTCGGGTCATCCAGCTTATCCTCCTGGGTGAATCAAACGTCGCCTCCGCAGTAATGACCCGACACACACAAGGAGGGATGGGGCGTGCAATCGAGCGATTAGGTCTGCATTGGGTGTTTTGCTCACAGCTTTCCAACTCCTCTTTACCACTAAAGTTTCAAATGCGACTGTAAATAAACAGAGGCTTGTCAACGAGAATATCTGGTCCCACATCAACTCCATGTATTCCTCGACCACTACATAAACCCGGATGTTTCTCTTTCCATTCTACTTCTGCTCCTGTACTCTTATTGAATATTACCCCGTTCGCATACGAGCATCTTGCCTTTTGGTACGTATCAAGTAACATGGGTGGTCCTACACATCAACTCAAAAACTTAAAAACGAGATGTCCGCGTATGAAGATCTAAATATGTGGAATGCCGCAAACTAACGGAGTCTCAACTAACGTGTTGCTGTACGTAGTTGGGCTCAAGGGTTCAACACATACATAGATGCTCAGACAAAACTGTAACCTGCATCTCATGCCCATATTTGCCCAACTAGGTAACAGTGATCTCCGGGGCCCTCCCCTCGGCAAACGCTACTGGTGTCTGGAGGCACACTATCATAATCATTCGTATTGTCTCCAGCGCGCACGCTCGAAAAGCACAAATTACGAAATTCGGCGAGATTCGAACCCCCGACCCACCCTTGGGAATTATACAGCACTACCTGCTAGACCACTCATTCCGCGTAACTTAGAAGGAATGGACCACTGAGCTACTCAGTCACTGCTAGATGGGGGGGAAAAGGGTTGGATAGCGAAGAGCTGAAAGACGATACGTTTTTACGCCATATAAAATGAACGCCATGCATCGGTCGCAGGCATACAGCAGTATGAATATCATAACGAAATTCTTCATTCTTCATTCTTCAATAGTTGCATAAAATACAGACAGATGCTTGTACCAGATACAACTTGACATTGTGGTGCTCCGCAGGCCGAGCAACGCGATGGGCATGATAGTCCTGTGCTGGGCAAACAACTCAATAAAAAAAAACATCCAGCATCAGCGCGTATCGGCTTCCATGCCCAGTACATCAATGCAACTTAACTCGGCGCCAACTTTGTGCACTTGTCTTCGATACTTCATTCTCCCCCGAATGCTCAGCCACAACTCGAATTTTACGCTTTCGCATATACTTTACTTTCATCTCGTACAAGTACTCGCACTCGCATCGATGCCCAACCAGAGCCCTCGACCAGTCAACCATAAAACAGACAGACGTCATTGTCCTGCAATCGTCTACATAATAGCTTCAGTGAGGGAAGCTATATACGAACACGTCCGTGCATTTCATTCTAATTCCAACATTCTCAATTCTCAATCGCAATGTTCGGATATTATCTGCCACTCTTAAATCGATATAAAATCAATCTAAAAACGGAAATTACCGACAGCAAACAATCAACAAAGTCAAACGTGCCTGTTGCGGACGTAAGTCCTTGCTGTTGGCGCCTCGGTCTCTTCTCTTTCACCCTCTCTCGCTTGGGGCAGTGCATCCTGTCGCGCCCGTGCGCTGATCCCGAACAGCAGATGCAGATTCCCCCCCCTGCGCCCATCCTCACTCTCCTTCATCTCCTTCCTCGGGGGCAACGTCCCCTCTCCATCAACCACCTGCGGGCGCTGTGTTTCAGCAGTCCAGGAAAACGATTTTGCCCAAAACACTTTCAGCTTCCACCCGCGGTCTCCACCTTCCACCCTGCTCCTCCCGGCGATACACATACTCGTCCTTCACCCTCTCATATATCCTTATTAATTTCTACTTCTACTTCGCCAGCGCGAAACGAACCCACAGATAGATTCAGGGAGATACCTGGCTCTCCTGGGGTGTTGCAGCATCGACGGAAACGCGGCGGTCGAGACGACGGCGGCGGCAGCGGCGGTAGCGAAGACGGCGGTTGCGGCGGCGGTGGTGACGGCGGCGGCGATGACGGTGGTTGCTGCGTGCGCTTCATCGTCGCAACAGGCGCAGCAGTCCTTTGACTGCTGCTGTTGCGACGGTGCTACTGGAGGTGCTGTTGCCCCTGCAACTGCTGCTCTCCAGAGCCTTCGCCACCAGTGCCAAGCGAATCTACCAGGTCCGGCTCAAACTTGGCCCTGCTGGGATCGCTGCTGCTTCTGGTGCGGCATCTTCTTCTTCTTCTCTTACGTCCTTTCCACCAGGACCTCGATCCTCTCCGGGATCATCCGCAGCAGCAGCTTCTCTACATGCATATACATGCATATTCTACTATTTTCCCACGTTGGCTTCCAGACTAGACACGCCATCTAAACCAGACATGCCGGAAGGTTCCCACCTCTCTAGGTTGGCCTGGGCCACGCTTGCAAATAGAAGATCACCGGTTCTTCACTAGTGTGTTGATTGATCTCTAAAGGTATAGACGCAGCTGGCACGGGAACGCGTGGTTGCTCCAGACAATAACACGGAACTCATCTTATATTATACATCCGAGCTGTCGAGCTGACTCGCCTCATATGGAGCTACATCTAACGAGTGGTATTGGTGGGGTACACGTTACCCCGACATCCCAATACCCTACACCAGAATCCCTGTTCAGCATGGAACTCCTCAATCTACGATGGATCTTACGGATCGTGTTCTTGAGCACAGTCAACATATGCTTGTCATCCAACAATGTGCAAGCATGAGCTTCCACGTTGATCCCTCAAAACATTTCTGAAAGAAGAAATCCCCGGATACAAAGGAAACCTATGCACAAGGTATATCAAGCTTCTCTGTCTACTTCCCTCTATGCCTTATCTACGATGACACTCTATGTGTTGTCCTTGCTCCCCCCTACATCTCAATATGTACTCGTTACTTTCTATTCTTAAATCCTAAGCCGCATTCAAGCTCCATCCCCATCGGTGTGGGTCTGTCATCTCCCCCCCCTCTGCTCCTTCTCGATTCCTGACGACCCCTAAGCTGGAGTCTGAATCGCGACACTCTCCTCGAAATGGCGACCTGTTTAGTCACCGAGACGATTTGGAGTAGGCTTTGCTTCACCAATCATTTCCTTCCCATCGACCCACCATCCCTCCCCCCCATGATACTAGCTGCCCTCTACCCCGAGACGCCCAAAGCTTTCCACTTCTAAAGTGGCAAGTTTGTGACTCCGTTCGTCCAAGGACACATGTCCCGGACAAGCGTAGTGTAGGCGCTTGCGCGCCTCGGAGGTAGAGCGTGATCAGCACACTGCCTCCTCTCAGGTGTATCTGCGCTTGAGGGTCAGTATGGGTAACTTCCAGCAGGATGGACTTCTCCCTATACTCCCTGTTAGGAGTGTCCCGTAGACCTTCTCTCCTGACGACAATGTCCATCCGCAGATTTCGGCCTGCGGTGAACGGTTCGCCCCTCTCCACTTGGTGTCGAATTCCTAGCCACTTCAACGTATGAGGCATCGCGTGGACAAGCGGTTGGTGCTGATTTACCCGCGCCCCTGCTTTGGGACAGATGCGCGCGTGGCGGGTGTCCACGTGAACTGCATCGCATCAGGGGCATCTCACTGCCACGTGTTCCTCTATCCCCATGAACCGCCTTCCCATGCCCACAAACTCTTCTGCGGGTATGACCCGGAGTGAGTCCGTTGGTCTCACCCGAAGGCATGCCGTGGCCCCTGCCTCCTGTAGGCTCCTACAGCGAGACTTGGCGAGGGCTTTGGTTTCGGTTCTACCCATCGGGTTGCCCAGTCCCGGGGGGCGTGCTAGGGAGCTCCTCCAGCGAGGCAGCGTGGGCTGCGTGCCGACGTTGGTTTACCAGCTTGCCCAACTTCTGTCGTCTGCGCCTAGACCCCATTCTAAACAAGATTCGGGGGCGAGGTCCGCCATCGCTTCCTTTGACACCCCCCATGTATCCCTAATCTCCCGCAAGCTGTCTCCCAGCTGAGCAACGATGCTTGGTTCTGGGAGCCCCCTCCTCAACTTATCGCCCCAGCAAGGTCCCCATCCTGCTCCCGGTGGATGCCAACATTCTCCTTGCTTCTGTCGACGGCAGCTCTAACCCTCCCGCTCCCCAAGACAGGCGTGGTTGGGCTTGCTGGTAAGGTTTGAGAGTCAGCCGACTGTCCGGGCACCCCTCCTGGGAAACTATTGTGCCTCCGCCGCTCCCGGAACTTCGAGGGTTTCTTGTACGCCCACTGCGCCCCGTTGTCTCCTTTTTTACATGCTTCGAGGGACAACCTCGGGTCCAGAGCCCTTTCGAGGTAACTCGTCCGTTGCCCGAGAGATTCGGCGGTGATGAGGGCCCCCGCTTGTTTGTCGGGCATGTTAGCGAGACAACGCGCAAGGTGGTCCGCACCCACATCCCTCACTACCTCCATTGATCGCCCCCGAACGTATTCTTCCGTGCCGATTGGGACACCCACCATCGTCACCCCTCCTTCGTCTTCGATGCGGACCTCAACGCTTTCAAGGAACGAAATCGAGATTCGGCGGTGATGAGGGCCCCCGCTTGTTTGTCGGGCATGTTAGCGAGACAACGCGCAAGGTGGTCCGCACCAACATCCCTCACTACCTCCATTGATCGCCCCCGAACGTATTCTTCCGTGCCGATTGGGACACCCACCATCGTCACCCCTCCTTCGTCTTCGATGCGGACCTCAACGCTTTCAAGGAACGAAATCTCCTCCATCGTCGGGGCGTGCTCTTTGGGTGGTGGTGCGATTGTTTTGGCGGCATTGCTCTAGCCGTGTTGACCGTGATCCCTGTAAGGCCGAGAGAGACATCGTCCATGGACGCGAAGGCTTCCACTCCTTCTCTCTCGATTTCCTGCCGGAGTCGCTTCAGCCCCGGTCGCAACGCCAGGCAGAACGTTGCTGGTCCCATGGGGTCCCTTTGCTGGACACCGCTGTAGCAAGCGATCGTCCTGGTCTCCCCTGAGTCCATCCGGAAAACACGTCGGCTGGTCTTGTGCCGTAGCACTTGGCCACTAGAGGAGTGAGTGCTGGCACGCATTCTGCCACCTCTTCTAGCACCGCCGTCCTTTTTGCGGTGTTGAAGACGTTGGAGCAGTCCGTGAGAACGAGCCAGTTTCCCTTCTCGTGTAGCATCCTAGCCCTCAATCCCACATGCTCCTCTCCTCCGGGTACGACGACCCCAAACTGCCTCATCTCTCGGTTTACCTCCTCCAACCGCGGTAGCCACTGTCGCAATACCCCTGCGGTGATGAGCCTCCTCCATGTCATACCCACGCAAACCGGCCGGTACTTTTCCCTCAACGCAGTGAGGCTCGACTGCAGGAAGAGCTTCCCAACTCTGGCAGGAACGCGTACGGCTCGTCGACGATTCTCCGCCAGAAGGCTGTCATACCACTTCCGAACTCCTCTCTGCCGATATCGGTTTGAATGATGGATTGTAGATGAGCAAATCGTTGACCGTCGTTTCCGGGGCCTGAGCGGGCGCTCTGGGAGTTGATGACGTCAAAGAGCACCTCGGACGCATACTCATCGTCAGGGCGCCACGGGGGGGCGTTACCATTTTCCACCTCGGTGGCGCTCGCCAGCACTGCAGCCGCCGCCGCCGCGGACGCGGCGGTGTGGTCTGCGGGGGGGGAATTGGCCACCAATGTGTTCCACATTTCCTTGTTCCCCGCTGATCGTGGTTCTGCCAGAAGGTTGCGTGCTGCCACTTTGACCCCTCCCGCGTGGCGACACGCCGACGACGCTCGCTCAATCTTCGCCTCTTCCGAAGCTTCCTGGGCGGCATCCCGTTGTCTCAAGCCTTTTCTCCTGGTGTGCGGTATCATCATGGGAGCGGAAGCACTATGCCCCCGCTCTCCACCAGCGCGAACCTCTGTCGCCTCTTAATCCGGCCGTCCGGTGAGTGGAGCAGGGCTGGCATGAGGTACCATAACTTTATCGCCCGCAGGAGCGAGTTCGGTGTCGCCGAGTCCCGGTTCGGCCGGTGCTCTCTCACAGCGTGGTTGAGGATGCCAAGGGCATGAACGCCCAGGCGCGCATGTGCTCCTGCCAGCTGCAGCTGCATTGTTTTCCGGGTAGCGAAACGTTGCCCCAGGTCCTCCAAGGACACGGAATCGAGTGGTGGCCCTATGCCCGGGCTGGTTTGGTCCCATCCGTCCCAAAGCCCCCGGCTGCGTAGGTCCTCATCACCTATGATCCCTCCTCCCATTCGCGCCACCCGATTGCGAAGACCCGGGTCGGCTTGGACCGCTGCTTCCGGTGCGTCCCGTCTGGGATGCCGGGCCCCGCAGTCGGCGGCTGTACAGCAGAGTGGTGCTGGTGCCGTGCCTCTCACTAGGGCCTAAACCACAAAGCGAGCGTGGACCACGTGGCGCCCTTGCTCACATGGAAAACGTACAAAACGTACCGCCCGGTGCCCTAGCTGAAGTGTTACATCCCAGACCCCGCATGCCACTCCACCTGTGGTGTCGCCAGTGAAGGCCCGGGGGTGCGTCCCGTTTCGTGTTGTCCTCCCCTGCGCCCTGGGAGATCCTCCTGCCGGATCCTCGGCGTTTGGTGTCTGATGTCCCCTGTCGCTCTCTGCTCCTCTTCCTACTCGCTCCTCTCCCTACGCTTCCCTCTCCACCACTAGTTTGCGTTCCTCCGGTTCCGCTTCTCCTCTACCTTCCCTATACCCCCCCCCATCTCCGCTAGCTTCGCTCCTTGTACCCATCCCAGCCCCTCCCGTCCTCTCCATCGCTCCCGATCCCCCGGTCCGCCTTGCTCTCTTCGCTCCCCGGTCTCTCCCCAGTCCCCCCGCGCTCCCCTTGTTCTCTCAGCTACTTCCACATGCTCTCGCTCCTCCCTCTCCCGCCGTTCCCACCGCTTCTCCTGCCCCCCCCGTCCCCCCTGTCCCTCTCTCCCCCCCCCAACCTGCTAGCGGGGGCGCCGCCCTATCTCATCCCGCCATTTCCCCCTCTCCAATCACCCCCTCCACTCCTTCCGCTCCCCGCGCCCCCCCCACTCTCCCTGGTCCCCTTGTTCCACCTGCTCCCCCCGTTGCCCTGGCTCCTCCCGCCCCCTTCTCTCCCCCCGTTCCCCTTGCTCCTTCCGTCCTCCTTTTCCCCCCGCTCCCCCCGCCCCCCCTGCCTCCTCCGCCCCCCCCCTCCTCCAGGCCAGCTAACAAGAGTGTTGCCTATCCCTTCTCCCCGCTCCCCCCTCTCTCGTCGCTCCCCCCTCTCCCTCCGCTCCCCCCGTTCCCCCCACTCCCCCCGTTCCACCCGCCCCCCCTTCTCCCCCCACTCCCCGTAAGTAACTCCTAGATAAACACATACCTGGTATTAAATTGTGTACAACCCCATACTATGAATGAAACATAGGACAGGCGTATTACGCAGCTTGCAAAGTTGAGTATCAACTATTTAATCAGTCCAATGTTTTTTTTTTTTGTGCGTGGTGTGGCCTGATATAGTCGATCTTGATCTTCTCGTGTGCTTGTTGTGTTGAGGTGTGTACTCTTGATAGTAGTGTATCGTCAGTGAGCGTATACCAAGGTTTAGGCAGAGCAACTTCGTGTGCAATCTTATGAGCAAAAAACACGGATGAACGATCGAGTGCAAAGCTGAGATACACAACACAGCAAGAACTGTATATATATGCAGCAGTTGCAAACGAGCAAGCGGAACTCATGAATCAGATACCACAGCACACTTGGTATGTGGGAGTGGATCCGGCGCAGTCGCGCTGGGTAAATAGTCTCTAGAAGAAGACTAAAGAACCCTGGAGAAGAAAGGAGATGCCTTGTAGATATATTAATCGCTAGTCTGTTAAGACTGGTTGTTGGAGAGCAATTGACGAGCGATCGAGGAGCGACTGAGGAGTGACACCCATGGGGGCGTGCTTGCTTCGTCAAAGTCTTCACAATCATGGAACCTTCTTCAACTTACACTAAGTTATCGGCAAAGATCCGTAACACGTATGCAAATTACGTACTGACTTCAACTGGTCGTTGCCACGTACGTAACACGTATGTACTTACTTCAAGTGGTCCGCGTAATGTATGCAACACGTACTTGTACTTTCAACTCACCTGCATCATACATACAAGTACGCACGCAATACTAGACTCTCCCTAGATAAAATACGTTGAGCTTATGTGTCTCATACCGGGTACGTATTTCCTTGGAGACCATGTAGCAAAACTTGACTTTATCTAAATACACGTCCTCCTCAATGATGTGACAATGGGCACCCCTGCCCTATCGTGCTGCTGTGAACTTGGCGCAATTAGTTATAGCTTATTAGACATATTATATATATTATATAAAGAAATCATGACCACTGACCCCTCTCAAATGACGTTACTATTAATAAGCATTCCTACTACGGGGGACCATAGTAAATAGGACCAAATATTGTTAGTAAAAGTAGGTAAACATAGAGGTTTTTGTGTGTACCATAGGTCCTATTAACTGTGGTCCCCCGTAATAGCACTCCTGACCAATCTGCATAAAAGTAAGAGCCGTTTTGATCTAAATAGTTAGTTCCTCAGCGTTCTTCATTTTCTGGCCGGCCAGAGTCTAGTAGCATTTCGCATAGATCATGTAATGTGGTCGAGTATCTGTGGGGTACCCGATTTTAGAGCCCCTCGAGCATACTGCAACCTAACTAGGAATGCGCTCACGAGATGGCTCTTACCCCGGCGCGCTCTGCGGTCAGGAAGCTGAGGTGCTGCCATCGCTCGTCGCGCGCTCGATCCTGCTCTGTCGCGCTAAGGCGTGCTCACTTGAACAAAGCATTCGAATAATTTCCAGCAGACCAACAAGGATCCATTTAGTGAAAAAACGGGGCAACGCGAACACAGACACAGCCAGCAGCAGCACACAGCACGCCTTCGTTAATATTGCAACGCCCAGCTACAGCTAGCCGCTTGGTCTAGCACGAACCCAAATAAATTCGCCTAACACGTGTGCAACAACACCAGCGGCGTTGGCGGTGGGGAGAGATATCCCGCTCGTGTGGCTGAGCGGCGTGCCTTTACGAACTTGAAAAGTATACTCTCCCCTCAATTTATTCCGAGGATCGCGTACACAGCGAGCCTGCAATGGGCATGCACACACAACACAGCGAAACAAATATCACACAGCACAGCACACAGACCGGCAGCATCCCAACGACCAACCAAAATACAGCCCAAATACTCATACGAGTAGCAGGTGGAAATCGCTCACGAGAGGGCTCCCACCCCGGCGTGCTCTGCGGTCAGAGAGCTTTGGCTCTGCCATCGCTCGTCGCGCGCTCGCTCCTGCTCTGTCACCCTGAAGGCATGCCCTTCTTGTGTCCTCGTATGGTTGAGCCCCTCGGGTGGTGTTGGTACAGTATGGGTATGGTATGGTACGTTGTACGGTACGGTGTGTGGTGTGGCACGGTATGTGATAACGTATGTTGGTACGGTATATGATGGTACAGTGTGTGGTGTGGCACGGTATGTGATAACGTATGTTGGTATAGTATATGATGGTAAGGTTCGTGGGATATACTGCTAATACTGTAGATCGAAAAATCACGGAATGAGAAATGGTATGATGGTACGGAGTGGTCGATATATTGTGTGGCTAAATATTGCCTGGTGGTATGGTACGATCCGGTATATAACGTCTGTACGAGTCGAAAACGTCGTATGAATATCATCTGAAATGAACTGATATATCGATCATAGGAAACAACAAATTTAAGGGATGCGGACAGACAGATAATCAGACAGACAGACGGGCAGATTGCAATTACCACAATAGAGACTAAGTTCTACAAACTGAGAACTTCCATAATAAAGACTCGGTTTGACAAACTCATAACTGTTCCCTTGTGTGTGCGTGCACTACCCATGAAAGTTACAGGTAGTCCAAGGGGTAGACCTACGGAATAACCCATCAGTTTATGTGTTATTTGTAGCTTGTAACACTACTGCGCAAAATTATCAACAATAGATTCTCTGCCCGTAGGGCAGAGCGCCGTTCCTCAATAACAGTGCCCCGTGAAGCGCAGCAAGCTCAAGCAAGAAAGCTTGCTCATAGCTCCAACACCGCTGACCCCCCCAGCGCAGCCGCCCCCTATGACACTCCCAAATGCGCTGAATCGTACTACGAGTAGACCGACACGGACGCCGAAGAACGCCAATCATATAGAAAGCGTTGACGCATTCACATACTTGACAACATATACCCACCACCGTCACTTTATCATACGCCCATCGCAAGAACAGGATAAGACGCCAGCTTAGGCAACGACATGACCACACTTGCACATTTTCAACACGGTGCGACTGCATGTGCTGCAACCAACAAGAACTAAACTCTACAGTAGGTCGAGTATTATAGGCACTCGTAACATAATATAGCACCCCCTCCCCCTCCCCTGGCTTCCACCGTGGTAACCAAATTCACAAACAGGACAAACACAGGTCGCCCTAGGCATGTTCATATACATAGCCCCCTTTGCCCCCCCGGACAAGCATTATGCGCTGCTACCTAGTATACCGGAACAAGCAACCAGAACGCCAATCTAGTCGGCCTTACTTTGCTACTGTAGGTCACCATCTACAGTCACACCCGCCGCCGCCATCCGCCCCGGTACGAGCGCGCAGCTTCTGCCCGTAGCTGAACCAGCGAAAATCAGTAGGGTATTTAAAATACTTGGCGATCCCGAAACCTCACACCCCCAAGGACGCAGCCTCTTACAACATCGGCACAGAGAATGGTTGTTTCGTTTAGTCTAGTTGGCGGGGGAACCCAACGACAACCCCGAGCTTACTTCCCGTTCTAAGAGGGCTGGGGTGCGTGTTTTGATAGGGCGGGGTGCTTCTTTAGGGCGTTTGCCAACAGTTCGGATTCCTTGCAGCAGTCCCTGTCTTCGCAGACGTCGACCTGTCTTAGGTAGGCGGCCCACCTGGATGGTTACAACAGTGGAGGCACGGCATGAACGGTGACGAGCAAGTCAATCATTGGTCTCCAGGCCTCGATGTCGCCCATTAACTCGTCTAAAATACCGTTAGACATGAAAAACACGATCGATCAGGCCAAAGGCTGTCCCTGACCACTGTGCTACCCCCCCTCCCCCCCAATGTCTGCCTGGTCGGTCAAAACCCGACGTGCTCCGTCCCGGCATTGTGGGGATGCAAGGGTCTATGGAAATACGGCTGCGGCCATGTATAACATGAGTACCCCCTCCCCCCCCCCCCCCGCGTATTCCAACTCGACAATTCGTCTACGTTCTAAAACGGGCAACTAGGCGATCCCTGTTTTGTGCGTATCACTGAATGGGCATGCATTTTGGTTTTCGGGGGGTTCATAAAAAACAAAATGAACGCGAAGGCTTACCTATTAGCTGTGCTCATTGGGCACCCCTGCACAACTGGCTGTATTCCATGTTTTGGATCACCATTGAGTGTCAGGGTGATGTTCGCTCGAGATTGAACGTGTCTGGTAGCCTTGAGTCTGTCGAGCGCCCGTTTCCACGCGCGAAGGTTTGACAGAGTCTTGAACGGCTTGAGTCGACCCAGGCATCGTCGGAAGTCCTCCAAAGGCTCGTCTGCATCTTGAGTGCCCGCAGGAACTTTACCGGGGGAGGGCAATCAAATAATTCGCCGGCAGCGGCCAAATTATGTGAGATTGATAGATCTGAAATTCGACGGTAAACTTGCTCGGTACCGAGACCACTCGGATCCGACTACAGACGGCATGACGAAAAACGTAAGTGTAGGTATTTGCCAGAGGATAAACTCGGTGTACCGGAGAACCCAAGCACATGGCAGAAAACGAGGGCGAGTTTATAGCATGATTGCTCCCTTCACAAGAGTAACACTGTGCAACACCTAACACGCACAACCATATTGCAGCATACGTTTGTGTCCCTACTGTACTCTGAACGCGCCCGGCCGCCAGACTACACCGTCGATCGCGATTGACGAGGGCAGTGACGGCGCGAAACGCAAGGCGCGTACTGCTAGCACTGGGCTTGGTTATATAGCATTACCCACTGCCCTACTTAGTCACCGATGCATGTACTGCTGGTACTAGGCTTGGGTATATGGCCCACCGCCCTACATAGTCATGTGACTTAAGTAGGGCAGTGGGTAGTGCTATGTAACCAACAATGTATGAGCTTTCGTGTTCGTTTAATCTCACCATACTGCATTGATCTCCAGGGGACAATATGTAAACCTTCGAGTTCGTAGAGCCTCACCATGCTGCATTTATCCCCGGGGTACACTCCCCTCGCCGTGGACTCTACCCGGAAATCAAGAATCTTCGAGCCGCTTTCAAACTGGAAAAGTAAGTGACCATGCTGGCACTCCAACCCACGCACATCATGCTCAGAAGCGAACGATCTACTACTAAGGTATAGAGTCAAGTGACGAAGTAGGCCAGTGGGCAGAGCTATCTACTCAACACCTTTGCACAATTCCGTTGATGAATGCCTTGTGGACGCCGCCCTCAGAACGTCTTAGTCCCCACTCCCTAGACTACTTCTAAGCCTAACCACAGAAGTATCGTCCATGTCGTTTCGAGGAAGATGGCTTCAAGTATCTCATGGCCTCACCTTTCACGCAGTGGTCTGCTGCTGCATCCCCGCTTCCAGAAGCGTGGGCCTTTTTGCTAGCTTCCCGCCCTCCATTGAACACGCGGGTTTCTAGCCGATTTCCGCCGAAGCTGGGGGCATGTGGTGTGGTACCACTGTGCCGGGGCCACCCGCCAACGCCAACGTGGAAGTCACCGTGTCCGGGCTGACCACAATACAAGAAATTGTCCAGCATTGCTTTGGGTTGTCGACGGCAATCCCCATGGAAGGTGTACCCACTCAAGTTAACGTCGTGGCGGTTGAATCCGTTTCTCCTGCATGCGTCGTACACGAAGGCTTGAGCTTTGGAGTTGGGGTGGTGTCCCGGAGGTACGCCGTCGTCGCGGGGCATGTCGCCGCGAAAATCCGGTGGGCATGACCTTCCGGCAGAGGAGTCAATGTTCTTGACATGTAAGCCACTGAACGACGACTGCCTATGCCGTGGAGTCTGGGGGATCTCCGCGTCGCCCAAAATGGAGAGAGCAGCGCCATAATTTTGTACTCCAATGCCATTGCTCTCGCCGTAACCTTGTACTTTGGCGGCATTACTCTTGTGGTAAGTCGACCCCCCCCCCAAGCTGTGCGAAGAACCGGCGACGGCGGTGGTGGTGGCGGCGGCGGCGGGGCGCATGCCTCTCTCCAGGAGGATAATCCTCGCGGCCATAGCCTTCGCCTCGTCTTGCGAGTAAACCTGATTGTTGGGATAGAAGAAGGTTCAGAGCTGCGTTAGGTGGGCCTGCCGCCGATAGGTGTGGAACGATGACGTTCGCGTCGTCATTCAGACGTTTCGGAATCCACAAACCGTGGGTTGGGCCTGTTTGATGCGTTTCCATCAGCAGGACTCCTCGTGGTCGGAAACGTTCGTGTGAAAGCGGTAGTGGAAAGGTTGAGTTCGAATGAATTGCTCTGGCATGGACGTAAGATAGCTGCACAGCACCTGCAACGTAAAACAATGAACACAAACAAATAATAACAAATAAGACAAAAAAAAAAGTAGGACGACGGTGCGTACTGCTACTGCCGTACCATAATCTACTGTATACCAGTCGTCGCTACTCGCACCAAAAACCAAGACAAGGAATACATGGTAACAGCTGCACCTCCTCGTGAAGCTCTCCCTGGATGGGTGTCGTGAGGCCCACATGATTTGTGACACAGAATTGACTGCAACCGCGACTTTATAAACGTTTAGCACTGCTGCCTAGGGAGCCTTGCAGGACTTCTCGCCTTTGGTTCATCATCATTCGCGTGGTCCGTGTCTCGGCTCATGCGGAGCTTGCGCGCCTTCTGTAAAACCAAGACATGTCAGAGGAGGGCAAGGCAGGCGAGATCCGCAGGGAGAGGGTGAGTCAGAAAGTACCTTCCCTAACGAAAGAAAAACGTCGACGCTAATGTACAAGAAGGCGCCATCGTCAAGGCACTACACGGTCTAAAATCTACCACCTGCAAAGCAATGCAAGAGGGTGTAAGTGGGAAAACTATATAGTGCGCATCACTACCCCCGGCTCGACCAAATGTTTCGAGGGGAGTATCCCCCGTATATGACCCCTCTCGTGCATGCGGTGACCCTGAGGTTTGAGTGCGGGGGGGGGTTGCTTTGGAAGCCCATACCCCATGCAAAACTGTGCAAAACTCATTATTTAAGAAACGCATACACTAGCCGTACACCAAACACGCGCGATGGCAAAAAAACGCGCTTGTGGGCCCAAATGTGCATGTTTACCCAGTGTGGGAAACAATTGTCGCGCCGCCTCCACCCGCTAAACAACGGGGTGAAACCTGCGTGTGGGTCTATATCTTCTCGAGCGAATCTCTTCACAGTGTTCCTCGAATCTGCTACCCACTCGATGCGAACAAAGTGAACGTGCTTCCAGTGCATCGCCTACGTCGCGAGAAAGTGGCGCGTGGGCGTATGGGTGACCCATGACTTTGGTCAACATCGTAGAAAACCTGCCTATTGTTTTTTATTGGGAATGGATCGGAAGGCTTTCACCCCGCAATCGCAATACGTAAATATATCCACGAAGGTGATGACAGCTTCCTCGACACGACATCCCTGCGGCTCACTGTATACTTTGTGTGGAGCTGTCTTATGCTGAGGGCGAGTCTCAGCTGGCACAGATCGCCGTGCAGCCGTGCTATGGGCAGACTAAAATTCAGCTTTGTGCGCGAACAAATATGTCACGACCATTGCCCGTTTTGCACGCCTTGCGTGGAATAGTTCAAAACCATGATGCGCACAGACAGGTTATTCGTCAGATATTAGATATATTCTACCGTATAGTCCCCCGTGGAAGACTTCCAAGGAAGCTCGGAACCACAGTGCTTTCATGGAATCAGCTTCGATGTCATAGTTGGGTAAAAGCAAACTGCAAACCAGCGCAACCTGTCACCTGTTCGGGTAAGGCCACAATGGTCAACAGCACCTTCGGCGGCCGCCCGGTCGCTCCTCCGCCTGGCCGTGCTTTCCGCCAGACGCCGGGCGCCCCTAACCTCATCGGCCCGGACCCACCGGAGTTGCTCATCTTTTTGTCGCCGTGTTCGTCGCTGTCCACCCGGGAGCGTTTCGTGGCGGTCTCGCGGCCGCAGGCCGGCGCTTCCCGGCGGGACATCGGAGATGCCGGGTGTCGGGGCCCCGCCGAAGCCGAGCTTCCGTACCGCGCGGAGGGGCGCGCGGTGGGGAGGACCACCAGGCCCGAGGCCGACACCATCCCACCATGGTCAGGCGCCCGCCACAAGAATCCCACGGTCGCCTGGAGCAGCGCGCGTTGGGTCCGGAGGAGGATCGACGGCTGCGTCCCGCCCTCGGTCGCCGCCGTTATAGCTATCGTTGTCATCGACGGAGGATTTTCCGCCTCTACCGATCCCACGCAGTCCAGACAGACCTGCAGGAGTTTGTCGGTGTCTAGGTAGCTCCCCAGTGAACCAGGCGCGGCCAGGATCTTCTGCGGAAGCCAAACTCTGGCACCTCCGCCTTCTTCGACCGCGGTGACGGTGTCGAGGAGGTCACCGAAGGATTCGAAGGATAACAGCGACGAGAAATCGATCGCAGGAGTGTTGGAAGCCGACGCTTGGTGGGTCCCGCGCGGACCGGCATTCGCCTCTACGTCGAGGTCGCCGCGGCCGAAGACGTAGAAAAAGGGCACCGATGGTCGAACCTTGCGCGCGCACCCTGACTCATGAAAAAAAACAAAAGTACGGGATAGTGAGCAAACATCGGCACAAAAGGCAGGCAAGGATTGGGGCGGAAGCCGAATTATCACAACAATGCACCGAGTATGGCGCGTACTTGCTGTCGTTTGGGAGATTAAACGTTCCCGACGGAACGGGCACCGAAGGGCGGGAAGGTGTATGGGACCAGCTCCTGTGACAGGTTGCACTCTGTTTTCTTGGCGTGGTCGAGCGATTGACAGGGTCTGGGATGGGTCGCCGCAGCCAACCTTTCTGCAGCGATCCTCGCGCGGCCTCATCACACCCAGCACGCGGGCAGACGCAACTACTGTCTACACAAGGTAGCCAATACTCCCCTGTGGTAACAGCACGTGTGTGCAAATGTCGGGCTTGCGCTCGCGAAAACCGTTGCCTTCCGCGTCATCCCCCGACCCCCCCCCCTCCCTCCAGTCTCTCCCCGCCCTGCGCTCACCGTAGTCGACGACAGCGGCCGCCTGGAGACGTTGTTCAGAGACCCTGTCCACCCAGGAGGTATCGTCCATTGTGTCGCTGCCGATAAAAATTAACCTCGCGCTACGTCCACCCTCGCCCTCTCCGCGCTTTTTTTTCTCCGCCTCCAACGTTTGCACCCGATTTCGAAGAGTCCACAACACATTTTGCGCGTCCCCAAGAAGTTGGTCGGGGAACCGCAAGGCCACCCTATGGAAGTTTCCGCCAACGATGAACGCCGAGGTCTTGGCGATCTGGTCCGGGAAAAAACAAATTGTGAAAATTGGAGACGAGGCAGGAGGCGGCACAGTGTTACTTGGTGCGGCGCGCTGTTGCCGCTTGTGGGCGCAGTTGCCGAAGCTGTGGCTGCAAGGGTGCCTGCACAATCGATTATTGAAGACGGCCGCCACCCGGTGGGAGGTGGGAGAGGAGGGGAAGAGGCGAGGGGGAAAGGGGGAAGGAAGGGAAGAGGAGATCATGGGAGGAGGCAGGCAGGGAAGGAGGGAGGGGGTGGGGTGGGTGGGGGGGCTGCGGTCCTGTTGTGCGAGCGAATACGTATACGAGTAGAGGGCAGGATCGACACATGTCTGCCCTGGTATCGCACGCGTGGTCCGCATGTATCAGAGCAGCGACAAGGCCCTGTTCTGCCGCCCGCGCGGAAGGGGGCGCGCCGAACTGTTGTGATGCCGGACCCAAAAACGGTAAATGGAACCTTGTGCTTCCTGCGTAGTCAATAGCAGGCTTTGTAGAATGACATATGCCACATGATACGCTTGTGGGTGGGCTCTGAAATTACTTGTGGGGACAAATCCAAATAATTGACCGTCCGGAAAATTCCACTCCATAGGCATTCTCCGAAACCATTTGTGTGGACAAATCCAACGAATCGACAGCGTCCGAATTCGATTGTCTGGACAATTCCAACTACTAGAGAGTCTCCAATTCATAGATACTCGAATCAATTGCTCAGACAGGTAATACAATCACTATTGGGTCTTCGAAATCAATTGCCCGGACAACCAAAATTGATAGGCAATCGCTGAAATCAACGGTCTGGGCAATTCCAATTAATAGAGTTCCAATGTCAACTGTCCGGACGATTCCAACCAATTGACAGCCTCCAAAACCCATAGGCCGGATAATTCCAAATGTAATACGTGGACAGCCTCCGAAATCAATTGCGGAAACCACAAAATATTGAAATACCTAGTAGGAAGTATTCAGGGGGTTATATATCCAAACGAAAGGAAATGGGGGGAAAAACGGGGAAAAAACGACAGTAGCAGAACGGACAAAATCTAAAATTTGCGAGTACCGTATTCACACCTGTGTTATTGGTAGAATGATGGCCCAAAACGAGTCAGTCTTACTGCGTGCGCAGCATCTGTGCGGTGTATTGCGTCAAGCCGCGTAAAAGTGTGATATAAAAAAGCTATACCATGGTATTATATATTGGCTCAGAGTTGAACCTCAGATTGCAAGCTCTAGCCTTGAACAATCTGGAGCCCAGAATGCTTGAGGTCGCCTTATCAAACTCAGGTTCAGATTTTTTCGTGATGAAACTACCAAGGTTGTGTTCGGTAAGGTACGGGTATGCTCGGTACCGGTACGGACATCGTACCGAACTTCTCGGTACCGGTATGGACATCGTACCGAAGGTACCGAACTTCTCGGTACCGGTACGGACATCGTACCGAAGGTACCGAACTTCTCGGTACCGGTACGGATTATCGTACCGGCACCACCGGTACCGGTACGAATTTCGTACCGAACGTACCGAACTTCTCGGTACCGGTATAGACACCGTACCGAACGTACCGAGCTTCTCGGTATGGTACGGAAGCCCATATCGGTACTGGTACCGGTGATACCGGCGATACCGGCGGTGTGTATGCGGAGCGTCTCTCATATTGCCCGTCCAAAATGTCAATTTCAAAATGCACGTGGAAAAACAAAAATGTTTGTATGTGTGCGTGCAACAATGAAACCATTGAATGAAACCAAACAAATATATATATTAATATTAATAATAATATTACACGGAGTAAATCCGAGACTCTCCCCATTGAAAGTCGAACACAGGAGAGACCAGCAAATTCAAATTCAAACAAAAACGACAACCGATTTCAATTTCCAAGGTTGTGTTCGAAAATTCAAGATACGATTTTTTTGTTTTCAATTTCAAGCTACGAATTGTCCTGTTGCAAAATCAAAACAGGAACGGCCAACAAATCCTAAAACTTAAAACTACTCCTGAGTCCAACTGAAGTACAGGTGCAAGTACCGAACGGACCACTTGGAACTTGTGCACCCACGCGACCAGTAACCAGGAAAATGCCCAGATATATCGTGTCATGAGGGCGGCTGGTACGCACCACCAGCTGTACCGAGCGAAGAGGGCACTGCTGTGCTGGTGGTGCTGTGTGAGTGTGGCGGTACCGGGTGAATACCATGCCTACCTTCCCGATCAGCCCGGTACCGGTATGCTCGGTACCGGTATACGCTCGGTACCGGTATGAACATCGTACCGAATGTACCGAACTTGTTGGTACCGGTATGGACATCGTACCGAACGTACCGAAGTCCTCGGTACCGGTATGGACATCGCACAGAACGTACCGAACTTCTCGGTACCGGTAAGGATTGTCATACCGGTACCACCGGTACCGGTATGGACATCGTACCGAACGTACCGAAAATCTCGGTACCAGTACGGACATCGTACCGAAGGTACCGAAGTCCTCGGTACGGGTTCGAACATCATACCGAACGCACCGATATTCTCGGTACCGGTATACCGGAGGTATACTACCGCTGGTACGCCTCGGTATATACCCTACCGAACACAACCTTGGAAACTACTTTGTTTTGGGTTGCATACGTAAAATTATGCGTATTTGCCTCTCATGAAAGGGGCTCAGTTTTCAGCCTATCGAAATCTTGCGTAGTGAACGGCCTCAATCCCAGTCAAGGGAAACACCATAAAGAGTACCTCGTGTACTTGGGATAGGATACACTACTTGAACCAACCTGGTACCTGGTATTTGTCGTATGCACGACGGGGGACTCGGTACGCACTATAGCAGCAAATAACGGTTTCACATGCGGCAGGATTCCGAGCGCCACAACAAAGAATGTGATGTACCCGCGTTGAGGGATAGAGCAGGGCCGACGCGATGCTATCGTGTATGTGGCAACTCGTCCCACGATAGGTCCCCGATCTCCACATACAATCAACCCACCGTCAACCCGCTTCGTGTCGGGAAATACCAGTGAAAAGAGATGATGGCCTCGAGGGTATCACGTGGACCCGCTTTTGAGGGGGCGAGAGGTTGCCAGCGGCGTCCTACGCTCTCCGTCGGAATCTGAAGAACAAAAAAAAATACGTTGTGCCATCGGATGGGTATCGATAATAGTTGTCTGTTTTCTATACACCAGCGGTCAAATGTTTCTCATCAGATGCCTGAAATGGTGCCCGCCACACATCACCAGCCTTGGGGTGAACACCATGCCCAGCGTAGGTCGGAGCCCCTATGGGCCTGCATTAGCGAGAAACTTTTTTATACATTAACGAGCAACGTTTTTATTTGAATGGAATAGGAAAACACGAGATTGATTTGATTTGAACATAAACTTCGTGAAAATTAAATTAAGCCTATGGGTCCTGTCGTATCGAGGAAAGACGTAACTTTGTTGAAAAAAACAAATACCGCACAAGGGTGCACAAGGGTCAACGAACACCTTAGGGAGACCAACGAGACGGAAGACGGCTCACGTCCTCCCCGGGGCGCCGCGGCCCGCGGCCGATTATTTTTGCCGGCACCGCCGAAGAGGCTATCGCTCTTGGGATGTCTTGGGTAGCTGGCGTAGGTAGCCCCGAAGCCCCACCCAGGCAGCGACGGGGATACAGCGATCGACCTTCTGAGCGAAATCGTGTTCTGATCGGTACTCGTGTGGTTCGGGAGGCAAAGCGGGATAAAACACTGGGTTTGTGACGGCCTTTAAATTGTTTAGGCGCCGCGGATGGTCTACTCTGTGCTAGGGGCCATCGGACCTCGTGCTGCGGTTGTCTCTCGGGAATGGTGTATCTCGCCTGTGAAGCAGTCGACGATACGGCTCAAGTTTGCGTGGCTTGCTTCGGTTTCAGGAACATGCCACGTCGAGTTGGACAAACGCCCCAAATTGAATCACACGAAGGGCGAAACAATTCCCTAAAGAGTTGTTGGTGAGATTGTTCTTATTCGTGATTTTCGAATCTAAATTCAGAAAGCCTGCTTGGTGATTCACTTTTTGACTAATCACATGCAAATCAAACCAAACGAAAAAAACATTATCACAATTCAATTAAAAAAAAAACACGTTAACACAGGACCTAACGATCGCGACCCGTTCAGATTTCATGACGCAGTCGTTGGGTTAGTCGATCGATATCAAACCTGAAAATGGTCTGCTTTTGCCATCGAAGAGGCATCGAATTTGTTTTCGGTTGTTTTCTACACACCAGCGGCTGAAAAAGTTTTTGGGTCAGACGCCTGGCTTGCGCTTGCCACATATTGTCGTGTGATCACTGTGAACCTAAGGTGGGTTGGCCCCCATGACGAGCGCGCCTGGTTCATATTTCATGACACAATAGCTAGGTTGGTCGATTGATGTCTCCCGAGGTCTCGCAATCTCGCTGACGAGTTGTTGAAGAAAAATTGTCTCGAGAATACAGAGGTTTTCGTATCAATCTCGCGGTCTTCGCGTGATGAGCTATCCCGTCAGTCAAAACGTTTGCATCACGACTCACCACTAACCACTCGCCTCGCAAACGACGGTTTAACATGCGGCGTGATTTCACATGCGGCGTGGTTCCGAGCACTGGCATTTGCTGAAAAATTTGCGAAGGTGCCCTGAAAAAGCGCGCTTAAAAAAGCCTTGAAATTGTTTTCCATGGAACATCTTTGAAAACGTTTTTCGACCAGTTATATCGCTTTTTTATACCGGGGACAGATTGCCGAAGAGTAAACTCTTATGGAGGGACATACGTGATCCAATATTTCCGGCGGAAAACAAGAAGAAAAAACGCACCAAATGCTTGGCAGGGGGGCTCATAGAACACATGTGTAAACAGTCGGAATCAGCCCCCCAAGAAGCAGCGTGGGCATTGGAACTTTTTGCGGTAAAAGTGCCAAAAACTACGGCGTTGCCCCGTAATTGCCTACACTGGTGTCAGTATTGGATCATTTTTTTCGCGTTAAATATTACTTGATACCGGTCCGACGCAGTCAGTTCTTTGAATATTTGCGCGAAACGTTCTACGGATATGCCTTGGAGTACCTGGAACCTGTTCGTTCAGAAAAAAAAATAGGAAAAAATATTTCCTTCCTATGTACGGAAAAGCTTGACTACTACTGACCTTTTTGGAGGCCTATGGTTGGTCGGGACTCAGGACACAGCAGTTCCGACGCTGGATAGCGCCAGCCCTATTAATAGGCTGTCAATAAAAAATCGGGCCACATATGTCACTATCTTCCGCTGATAATTACCGTCAGCGTGATACCAAATATGTGACATTCAAGTAGCTATCACTTGTGGCATTCGGGACTGACGCTTTTTTTCTCATTTTTTTTACCAGCCTTCCCGGTAATTCATACTCCAACTATACTGGGAGCACTGCGAGTACTCCCTGTATGAAAGTACTATTAATAGTATTATAACGGCCAAAGTACTGGCAGTATCCGCAGCATAGAACCCCAAAAAACTGGCAGTACTGGATGTACCTGCCCAATACCCGCCCCCAACACGGCGAGTACCGGCAGTATCCACAGGTAGAGCCCCGAAATACCTGGAGCACAGAGAGTACCCACAGAGAACAAAACCCCGAAACACAGAACCCCGAAATACTGCTGTGAGTGCTTACAGTAGTAGTGCGAGCAATCTCGAACCTGGCATACCGCCAGCACTCAGAAGTACCTCCGGTGTTTCCCCTCCGAAATAATTTTACTCCAACGCCCATTCCTGGAAGCATCTGTGAATGCTTTCTCGGAAAAAACCGTGGATGAAATCATCGAAACGGCAACAAATGCTTTCAGCATACCGCAATAATGCTACAGCAGCAGTAGAAGTAGTGTGCGGTGCGTTAAACGGGTAACACCCGGAGTAAACGCCCCCTGTTTATAGCTGTCGCTAATAGGAACTCGCGCAGCAGAACATTGGTAACTGTCGTAAACTTGTGTGTGTTGGTCGGACGGTGGGCAGAAGGCAGCTGTGGACAATTGCCCGATCACGTACGTGAGCCTCTCTTCCCCGTACAGTGTGGCACTGCTGTTGAAAACCAAGGCGCTGCAGCAAGCAAGCAGAAGGCGGCGTAATTTTTTTTCCGATCCAACAAATAATTTACTCATACGTTAAACAATCAGCCATCATCCATCATCGGCCGGAGTAGCTCAGTCGGTAGAGCGCAAGACTCTTAATCTTGTGGTCGAGGGTTCGAGCCCCTCCTTCGGTGCTTTTTTTTCGAATTCCCTCTTTTTTTTTTACGTGAAACACAGAATATTCAACCCCCTCCCCGCATTAAACGGGGAAATTCCGTCCACGATCCCCTCCCTCGCTTGTGCTCTCGATCTGGCCCACTACGGGCCCTGGGGATGGCGACCAACAAGTACCTGTACTCGCAATATTTCGTACCGCAAGTAGTAGCAGTATGATCAGTACTAACCGGGAAAATACTGCCCGTAAAGGCAGTATTTGCAGAACCGAACCCCGAAATGCTTGAAGTACAGCCAGAGTCCACAGCAGCAGTGCAGAACCCCGAAGTCCTGCGCGTACTCGCAGTGTGAGCAATACCGAATACCGAACACTGGAATACTGCCGGCTGCCATTACTCGCAGAACATCCGTTTGTTTCCTCGAAAGTACTTCACCTGTTACATTTTGCTCCAAACTACTCGTACCGGGAGACTGGGAGCATGTGGGTACGTATTCTGTGTGAAAGCTTATATTTCATGTTTTTTCGTTTGTACCTCCATGGAAGTTACTGTATGTAATTCCATGTGCTCCCATGGAAGCTTCCATGCACTCCCATGGAAGCTACCAGGTACCACGCAGTTCCATGGAAGTTCGTGGGAGCTCCGGATGGACCAGTTATGCAGACTTGCGGTGGAAGCGGCTTCCACGAAAATCCACCCAAAAACCAAATACCTATAGTGTCGTACCAGGTACGTCCAAGTATACACATGGAGTGAGATACCGGTATGCTAGAGACCGCGCCGACATGTATTCCTCTCGTACCGGGGGCGCACAACGTGCAAGGCATACTGCCACGGGCGGATGGGCCACGGGTGGCAAAACGCACAGCGGGGGTATTTCCGGCCTGTTCGTCCTTCGGACTACTGTTGTGGCGTTGTGGCTCTTCTTTCGCCCCACCTCGCGTTCCTCTCGATCAAGCAGTGTGCCAATATGTCTCTGAATATAAGGATATTTTGTATATAAATATTCAATCCAAATGGTACTTACATTTCGAGACAGAGTCGTATGTATCATGTGCGAACCGAAATACCTGCTCGTTTAGTATTAATAGAACCACCCGGGGCTACATGATACCATAGCAAGTGATCTCCGGATCGGGAGAGCATCAGGGCGCAGTAGATTGCCCGGGTACGCGCATACCTGGTAGTACGTACGGTCCTATTGTCTTATTGGGAGGCGAAGTAGCAGCCGCGCGCCTTGACACAGTAGTTCACGGTGCGTGTACGTAAAGTGGTCGCGATTGTCAGCCGCGTTGTTTCGTCCAGAGTACCACATGCATGGTGCTGCATGTTGGTCCCTCTGCTGAACACCTCCAAAAACCCAGCGTCCCAACGTGGCGTGGAACAACGAACACCGACACAACGACTTCTACTTTGCTTCAGTCTCAACACTCACCTTGAAGTAGTCGTCCACAGAGCAGGACGACGGCCCTTTCCCCCCAGATAGAACAGCATTGCCTCCCGCATCCCCCGATGCAGCAGCATCCTCCACAGCAGCAGTCTCCCCGCTTCTGTTTCCAAACTCAACTTTCACGCTCATCGCCATCGTTAGATCGTGAGTGATGAGTTAGAGTCCCCGCGTCCCGAGGCGCCGTCTGTGCCACCAAAGCCTACTGTGCTGCTTCCCGCAAGGGTCCTGACGGTATCGTGGCACGTAGTCAGTGCGCACAAGAATAAATCCGCAGCGTACTTCCATGAAAAGTGCCACCATAGTGGTGATTCTGTGATGAGTAGACTTTGATGAGGGGGTTGTAAAGGATGTGAAGGGTTTATGTTTCAGGGGACAGTCTGGGATCCCCCCGTGCTGTTAGGAACGAAAATGAGGTTGTGAGCTGGGGCTGGGGACTGAAAGCTTGGAGCACCAGACAAGATGGCGTCTGCTCGCGGCACGAAAAGGAAGCCAGCAGCGAAAACAGGAACGATAGACTTGTCGGTCCCTCAGGTACGAGCTGGATTGCTCTCCGCCCGACGCTGAATGATGATTGATTTTGAAATATTTTTATCGGACACTCAAATGTCGGATGCTCCCGTGTTCCGTATCTCTCCATATCTCTTCATGCTCTGCTGACTCTCTCTCATCCTGTGTCGCCATTGTGTTGTCGTATAGGAGTCCCATGTAGTCGCGCAAGGCACGGAGATCGGGTCGTATCGGGGTTGTGCTAGTAGAGCCCTTTGTTCTGCAAAGTCATGGATTGCGTACATTGGCATATCGTACAGCAGTAGATCGCGTACCAGGTACAGTAGTAGTACACAGACAACAGTACGAGTACAGCAGTGTCCATTCTCGTAGTGTGAAGAAAGCCCCGCGCAATCTGAATCAGACACTCGTCGTATGAGGACGAGTGCTCTTGCAGAGACGTGGGATATTGCAGCAGCAGCACGAAGCGGATAGCGGCGGCGGCGGCAGCAGCAACATAATGCAGTAGCAACAGCAGCCAGTGTCGTGCTGTCGCAACAGTACCATACCGTATACCGGGCATCAAAAATACTACCAGGTACCAGGTATTAAATGGTACCACCAGATACCAGGTATGCCAACCAGATGATCAAGCGCAATCTCCTCAATGTTACGAAACAAACGACGGCGCTGCGAGTGCGCGAGAGGGTGCGAGCCGCCATCACATGACAGCACCCTCTTACAAAAAAAGTACACAGCAGTCAGTATTGGGAATTGGGGCACAGCTCGCGACTACGACAACAGCAGCAGTACTACTATTAGTAGTGCGTACGAGTAGAAGTTGTGGAGCGAGACAGATCACCATGCTACTGTAGAATTACAAGTCTGCTGCGTTGCATGTTATACACGGCGCTTCGCTCCGCGGGTGGCTTCTGCCGCCCCTCTACGTACCCTCGCTGACAAGAAACCAAACCAAATGCGGGTGAGTAAAGCGGACTGAGAGGTCCACGATCCACGATTGTAGATTGAAACTGACGACTTGCAACTTGCAAATGCCAAGAGCTCCTATTAACTACTTACCAGGTACTATTTAATAGGGTAGCATGTGCCAGTACCAGGTACTACCTGATACCTGGCTATACGAGTGCTTCCGCAAACACGTTTTGTGCGTGGGCGGGGCGGATTTCGATGCCTTCGTTGGTTTTGTCATTGTGAGAAGACAGCAGTAAGCTGTTTAAAGGCTCGATGTCATGCTTGCTCTCGCCAACTTTGCCTGCTGGCTTGCGTTCTCGCGCTCTGGAGGGCGCACTCTTGCTTTGCTGCTTCGTGCGAGGCTGATGGGCTGTACTACTGTGCTTTGCTGTGATCTGCTTGCGGCGGTAGATGCTCGACGACAACATGGTCGTACTATTAATACGAGTGGAGTGTTTGCAGCAAACAAAAAAACAACACCATGTTTACTCTAAAAAAAAACACCCGAAGATATTAATTTGGGTGAACTTGACGAAAAAAAAAACGGCCAGGAACTCCCCAAATGAGTGAATGATTTGGGCGGAACTTCACTCCAAGCTCATTCACCCTCCAGCAGTCCATACGATTTGCCTACATGCCCCGAGCTTTGTGCTGAAGCTCTTAGTGCGCAACCAGGGCAACGAGGGACAACCAAGATGCACACACACAAAACACACGCTCGGCAACACCCAACAGCCCGAGGCTGCGAAGGGGAGATGGCCACCGCCTCTACCACAGCACCGCCGCCGCCGCCGCCGCCGCTGCTGCTGCCGCTGTGCTGCTGCTGGTCCATGGTCCGCGACGCATCGCTGAACACGATCCGCAATGCATCGCGGAGCACAACCTGGCACACCAGACTGTTTTTCGTGTGTGTGTTTTGGAATGCACGCAGGAGCGAGTAACAGCAGGGGAGTAACAGCAACAGCAGCAACAGCAGGAGAAGCGAGGCCAGAACATCCGTATAGACTCAGGCGGGGTGATGATGTGTCCACCATATTTGGTATGGCCTCTCTCTCTCTCCTCTCTCCTTCTGTGCTGCGCACGATAGCTGCACAAAAAAACGCTTGCTGTGCAGCCTCGGCCGCCGCTGCGGCGCTGCTGCTGCTGTTTCACATAGGAGTACCTCTCCTCCTAAAACATTATGTTGCTGTGCTTCGAGATGCCAAGTTATGTTCCTTTTTTTCGCTACGAGATTTGTTTTCTTTGTGACCTGATGGGATTTCGATAATTCGCTCGTCGCAAACACAGTACCAATGACGCCGGAATGAATCTGGCCCTTTTCAAGTGCGATGGAAATATACAATAGGTTGAATTATTTTGATCGCAAACACTCTACACCCTGAAGAAAACCCCCACAAAAACAAGGATGGAAAACGAAGGCTCTTCTTCTAAAACATAACGAAAATGGAAAAGGCTTGCCGGGAAGTGATGAAAGGATGGGATCCAAATCGCCACAAAAATAACTCGAGGATCAATCCTAAAAAACATCAGCTTGTCGGCTATTGAGGGCTGAGGGTGGCGGAGAGTTGGCAGAATATCCCGAGCGAGACAGCTCAGCTCGGGGAGATATTTCTATTCGTGCACGAGCGCCAGCAAGCGAAACCAGCAGCAGGCAGCAGTGTCATAGTAGCGCACTCCTGCTTTGGTCAGTGGTGTCGCCGGGGTCAAACCCCAGAAGTGTTCAGGTCGTCATGGTCTTCGTACTCGTGGGTTCGAATAGCGCGGTGGTCACCAATCTTGAACCTACTGTCCTCGTTCTGGAGTTGATAACGTGGTGATGTCGCCTTGATGCATCCTGGAGCGCTGGTCACTTGATACCGTAGTTGCGGCTGACATAACCGATCATATTTCCTTTCTTGGATTTTAGCAAGGAGATGCCTAAAGTCTGTTCTGGCGCCGTGGGTCTTCTCTGCTCAAGAAAAACACAGATCGAGCCGATGCGGACGACCATCCAGTCAACCCTAGGACCGGTCAACCCTGCCAATGACGAGGGACCGCTTGCGACCCGAGATCTTGAAATTTGTCTCGATCGTGTTCATGCTTGCATGCGTGGTCCGAGATGTGCGATATATGTGTACGACCTTGTCCTTCACACAATCCCTCGGAGCAACGCTCTCGAAAATAAGTGGAAACCCCCAACTTGAGATTTTGATGTAATCATCTACAATATACCTTTTTGTTAATCCTTGGCCTGATCCGACCCGTTTTTGTTCGGCGGATCTCTCCCGCCTCTGACCTCTCTCCGCGCGGTTTCTTCGCCGGGGCGTGCCCCCTCCACGCCTAAAACACCTGGCATCGGAGGATCCGCCCGCTCAGCGCCGTAGCGCCTGCGCGAAGCCTTGACGTTGAGATATATGAAGGATCCCTGCTCTGGCTGTGGTTTGGCCCATGGTATCTTGCCAGAGTGTATGCATTCGCGGGGTTCTTCCGGCACGTCCTCTCCGACCTCCGACCCATGGGGAGGGTCAACTACCCGGCCAGCGTCGCCACTGTGGGGGCCTGCGTGGGTGGCTGTATCTGGGACACCGATGGAACTCCCCGATAGCACATGCTACCCAGGCCTGGTTTAGAACTACCATCCATAAAAAATTATGCCGGGGGTATATGAGGGAGATATCGATGAGAGTAATAGCTTCCTATCCTGAGCGACCAAAAAGAAAAAGAGGCTGGTGGCGGCGCGCACGCGGCAGCGCAAACCTTCGCTCTCGTCTACGCGCGTCGTTGTTTGTCGGCTGGGGGTTGTGTGACGCGGTGCGTTTTTTCTGTTTTTTTTTTATTGACAACTAGTACGCTGTTCCCCGATAGGGCACAAACACGTTTTTTTTTCGAAATCAAATTAAAATTCATTGAAATTAAATTTTTACACACTATATAGCGTTCCCCGTTAAGATGGGCCCTTACACCGCCTTCTAGGATTCCGCCGCTTTTCGGTCAATCGGCAAGTAATCGTCAGCATTCTGCCGCCTTTTCATTTCTCATGTCGCTGGTACTATGAAGACATACCATAGCTTCGTCTCACACTTCCCAGAGTGGAGTGCGGAGCGTACGCTCTCAATCTCTGCGCATCGAGTCTCAACCTCTTCCTACTCCTCTACTGTATACTCCCTTCACGCGAGCCTGCGACCGGCGGCCGTCTAGGCCGCCGGCGTAGTCCCTTGCATATATATGATGTTCGGCAAGTGATCGATAAACGAACAATTTAAATTTACGTATCCCAACGAGTACGACCAACACACGCACAGCGTGGCACATAGAGCCCCACGAGCCCTACCCGCGCGCCCCGATACCCGCGGAGGCGTGCCAAGATAGCCCCTGCATGGTACCCAGCGGCAGCAAGGCTTGTGCTAGCATGACCAAAACTTCAAATCTGCCTCTGCTGCCGTTCGCGTTTTTGTGTGGGATCGAAGTTGTTAAGCCCAGAATGTATCCTCAGCCTATATATCGTTTTGACTAGCACACGCACAAGACGACAATGAACCCCGCAAGCTCTTCGCGCGCAAATCAAGCACCCCTCTAGTGTGGGAGAAGACCCTTGTATTCTTCTGGCTGTACTCGAAGTGGTAAAAACTGCCGCTGCTGCTGCTAGGGCTGCGGTGGGATCGTATCCTCCGTAATTAGCCGGGTTGGATCCCCAGAGATGACAGGACCAGCCACACCTCCCTCACCGAATTAGCACGACTTACAACAATAGCGGCACAGGCGGAGACTGCTTTTCTTGTTCATTGTGTACTAAGAACCCGGCCGTGTCGCGATCGGTGCTGTGTGCATTGTCGCACTATTTGAACAGGTGCGGACATGTACACGAACTAACTAGCTAACGAAACGTAGCTTCTATTTCGAAACCCATCTACAGATGAGAATGTATAGTGCGTTGGCACGGTATTGTGCACCGGTATACCAGGTAACAACATTATGAAATCATGTTGGAACAACCGCGCTGGGTCTTAACCGTTGACCCAGGTATTGCGACCCAAACGATGCCGATCTCGTTTTTTTCAACCGCCTACAAAAGGGCCAGCGCGGGGTAGTTTGTTGCTGTGCGCGTGTCGTCATGCCTTCCAGTTTCCTTCAGACACGTGATGAAACCCAGCAACCCGGCCTGCTGTTTCGTGCAGCCGGTGCTGTAGTCGTCATTTGTGACGGGTCACCTTTTCTCTCTGAGGTCCCTAGAGAGTTGAGAAACTCGCCGGTAGCATCAGCCGCCGCCGGCGTGACGCCAGTATCACTAACTGAAGGATTTTCGACCGCTTGCTCGCAAAAACAGTACCACCAGCTGCCGATGTCTCCTCACTTGACTAGACTCGGTTCGCTGTACGCGTATAGTATGGTGTCTGTAATACGAAGTACAGACCAGACATGCGTGTGGTTCAACTGCAGGAAGGGGTTCCCGTGACTTTCGGCAAGGGCGTTGATGGAAACTGCCAAAAAATGGACCATCGGTCTCGTGCCTCTCTCGAGGCCTGACCGAGAGGCCGGAGGCTTTTGCGTAAGAAACAGCGACTCTCTTATCCACTCTCTCGTTTGACAGTAGCTCATACAACAGCTAACACTGTCGTCCTTTGCCCCCCCCCCCCCCCCCCCCCCATGTTCTTTCTTCCCCGCTTACTCCATCTCTCTCTCTCCCCGACGCAGCCAAAATCGCCTCGCGGTGGCGGCAGGCGAAGCCCTGCTTCCTCCCCGGCGCGCGCGAAAGGCAAGACTTCGGCGGCGGCGACGGTGTCGTCTCCCGCTACCCGCAAGGGAACTCCAAAAGGCAAAACTAAAGCGAAAGCGAAAGGAGGCAGAGGGGGAGGAGGAGGAGGAGGGGAGGAAAGCGACAGTGATGAAGTCGAATTTTCGTTCGACAAGATGTCCTCCGACGAGGACGAGGACGGGGCAAAGGTCGTAGCCGTCGCAACCAAGAGGCCAAAGAAGAAGCAGGCCGCCCCAAGGTCTCCCGGAAGCGCCGCCGCCGCTGGGACTTCAAAGAGATCGCCGGCAGCCTCGGCGGCGCCGCCGGGCAAGGGCAAGGGCAAGGGTAAGGTGGTCAGCCCCAAGAAGGTGACGTCGCCGAAGACCCCCACCACCACTGTCGCTGCCAAGGGGTCCAAGACCGCCGGTGACTCCTCCACGCCCCCGCCGTCGGCTGGCGGCGCCAGTGCCGGGGCCGGGGCCGCTTCCGGTTCCCGTGGCGCAAAGGCCTCGCAGGCGGCCCCCGCAGCCAAGGGTGCGCGTTCGCCGCGGTCCGCCCGGCAATCTTCCGTCGCTGCTCAGGTTGTTGTTCCGGACGGTGACGACGACGATATGGAGGACGACGACGAGAACGAGGACGACGATGGTGACGAATCAGAATGGGACGAGGGGTCCACGGGTAAATCTAAAGGAAGAGCAGGCAAAGGCGATGGCGGCGGAGGCAGCAGCACCAACAGCAGCACCAACCGCCGCCGTCGCCCCCCCGAGACGTCCTCGGCGAGCAGCAAGCAGGAACAAGTGAACAGCAAGAGTCCTGCGAGGGGGAGGGTCAGGGCGGCGGGGGCGGCGGCGGCGGCGAAGATTGCAGCAGCAGCGGCAGCGGCTGGAACTATTGGAGCGGGCTCGGGGTCGGGCGGCGGGAGTAGTGCCGGTGGGGATGGTGGCGATGCGGCGTCGGACGAGGAGGAAGAAGATGAACAAGAAGAGTTTCTTCTCGCGGACGAGACACCGAGCAAAGGCAAGAGGAAAGCTGAAAGCGGAAGCGAAGGCGAAGGTGATGGCGTGTTGGACGTGGGAGGGAGGGGTTCGGATGTCGACGTCGACGAAGCCTCGCCAGGGCCCCCTCCTACTCCGTCAGCAAAGGCAGCAGCAGCAGGAAATTTGCAGTCGGCTTCGAAATCGAAGAAGGCCACCACTGCCGAGGGAAACAAGGGACCCAGCGCTCCCATACCCTCAACCAAGGCTGCCAAGCCGGCCAAGGCTTCAAAGGCGACTGGGAGTAAGGGAACAGGGAAAGGGAAGGGGAGGGGGGCCGCGATGTCGACGGCCAAGCCCACCAAGCTTGCCGATGACGTGGAGATCGTCCTCCGACGCTTGCGCAAACTTAGGAACGAAATGGACCGCGGCGGCGGTCGGAAGGGCGCCGGTGCCGGAGGCGGAGGTGGCAGCGGCGATGGCGGGGAAAAATCGCCAACGCTACTGGAGCTCGGCCTCAGCGGTGATGTCACCGAGGTTTGTTAGGCCTGCCGACAGGGGAATCTTTTGAAGGGTGCTGTGCTGTATTGTAATGGTCTTGAGCATGCTTTTGGGGTGTTTGCGTCTGTTGTCTCGTTTTCGCGCACCCGTCGCGTCATGCTATCAGTGGCGGCCTCTGAAACGGCTACCTTACGTGGTTGTAGCATTGGTGCTGTGTATCGGCGCGACAATAAGCCATGCCGGGTATCGTGTAAGGCGACGGAAGCGGCAGAAGAATCGGTGGTGTTCTATGGCGATTGCGGCGTTTCCCGCGTCAAAGCACGTGCAGCCGAGGTATCGATCGCTGCGTGTTATTGTGTTGGAGTTGTGGTTTGCTGTTGCTGTTGCTGTTGTTACTGTTCCTGTTGCTGTTGTTGAAGGTGTCGTTGTTGCGTTGTTGTTATTGCTGTTGCTGCCGTTGTTTTTCGTATTTCATGTTGTTTTTTCTCTGGCGTGTGCTCCTGTGCCTGCTTTTTACTTTCTTGCTCTGGTTAGTGCTCTTGCTCTGGCTGATGTTGTTGTTGGCGGTGATGCTGCTCAGGTAAAGGAGATGGGCGCGGCCGGGGTGATGGACGAGATAGAGCGCATTGCGGTGGAGACGGCGCTGAGCATTGTGGGCGGGAAAGGGTTCGGGTTTCGGGTACCGACGCGAAGCAGCGGCAACCAGAAGTACGTGGAAGAGCTGGATCGGATCGTCCTAGGAGACAAGGTGACTCCCACTATAGTGCAAATAATCTCCTACTCTAGTTCCACGTGGTGTGTCCCAGAAATCTCGGATGCAGCACCTTAAATAGACCCCATAGCTGGTATAACACAGTTTTGTATTTCAGTTTTCCGCTCGAAAATTGCAAAAAATCGCCATGAAAGTGCTGGCAAACGCCGCCCGATCCTCTAAGTTGTGTCGATGGTTACATCGTCTGGTGCCGTAGATGTTTATTTTCGCAGTTGGAAGAATTGTATGCATGTCTCGGAAACTCGTGTAAGGAGGAGGGCAGAGCTGATGGAGGTGATCATATGGTAGAGCTGAGGAAGACGGGACGGGACCACCTATATGTTTCCTCCCGCGTCCATGCTGTAATTTTTGGTGATCGTAGGAGTGTGATGGCGGCGATTTGACGGAATGTACCAGGGCTACGTGCCTGTCGGCCACCGCGGTGACGGGGTGAGGCGGTGACGAGAGATGAGTAACCGCGTTTTTATATTGCGGGCGATCCGAAAATAAACCCTCAGCTAGTTGGCTCCTTTTCTTTTTCGACGGCTGTTGTTATGCTACGTTGTTCCTCAAGGATATATCTTGTACTTCGCGCATATTTTGTATCGTTTTCACTCCAGCTCCGAGAAGGACCGCAACCACGCAAACTTCTTTTTTTTCGTTTTTCTTTTCCACTCAGCCCAACACAAACAACCCCAATTGCGTAAACCTCATTGTGGTGCGTTGATGCTCTTAGTCCAATATTAGCCGTATCTCGCGCGCTTGCCCTGACGTTTCGCGTGTTCTCTGCATTCTGCGCATTGTCTCGGTGCTGCCGTGAAAGGTGTCGCAACGCAACTTCGTGTCGACAGCCATGGCGCGGAAAACGGCCATCACGACAAGGGTAGTACAGCTCGTACACCAGGTACCGTACCATACCGTACCGTACCAGACCGTGCCGTACCATACCGTATCATACCATACCATACCATACCATACCATACCATACCATACCGTACCGTACCGTACCAAACCGCATCGCACCGCACCATGCTCTATCGCACCGCATCATACCGTACGGCAGCGCATGACATACAATGCCATACGGTATCGCCATACGGTTCCGCACTGTGCCAAACCACAGGGCACATTGATGTCTCAAGCATAAACGGGCATGTTGAAGTTCGGATTGGCGTTGTTTTTCATCGCGGCGGAGGTGGAGGAGGTGGGAGATTCGCCTCGTTTCTCCCCCATTTGGTTTGTGTTGTGTGATGTGTTGGTTTCAAGTTCTTGTTGTGCGGTTTTGTCCGTTTTCCCTAGCGGTGTTTGATTTTTTATCAGGGTCGGTATCGGCCGTTAAGTTATCACGGTCGGTTGTGATTGTGATTTCATAGTGCACTAACCGCGTGTTTGTGGGGTTCGTCTGTCCTGAGAGCTGTGCCACTGTCATATTGGGACGCGATTTCTTGCACCTTCTGCATGGCACTCGTATACACAAGGTACGTGTTTCGGACAAAGCGGCAAGCGTTCCCGAAAACGCCCCGAAACATTCTGCGAACAAACAAATCAACAAACGAATGAACAGCCAGGAGGGCAAACAAACACGTGCACTATAGGGGGAGCCACCGGCGTATCCCTATGTATGTTTCGAGGGGAACAGTAGAACAGGCACGAACGGTGCGCAGCTACTCGGCTTGCTTGTTGTTTTCGTCTACCAACTTGATTACACGCACAACTCGCTGGCGTTAGTTGTACGAATACTTGTCACTCACTTGTACGTTTGTAATAATTAGTAAAATAGTTTTTCGCTGCTAAATTTTGAGTGAGGGCAACGCGTGCGTACACACCCACGCATATTTCAGACGGTCCGAAACCAACAATCCACCCGGCCGACCGGCCAACCAACCGCAACCGACAACGAACGACCAACCAACCAAAACGACCCAACCACCAAACCAACCAATCGACCAACCAATAAAAATAACAAATCAACCATCTTGCCAGCCTACCAACCTATCAACTAACCAACCAGCCAACAACCAGCTAACAGACCAACTAACCAAAACAGACCGACCAACCAACCAACAACGAAGTGACAGACCGACCCACCTACCAACCAATCAACCGATCGGAACACAGGTGCTTGGCAAGGGCATCCACATAACTAAGCGAGACATGTTCTACACGGACGTGAAGCTGTTCCGCGACCAGGCGGATAGTGACAACGTGCTGGACGACGTGGCCTGCATGGTCGGGTGTACTCGCTCTTGCCTCAACGTTGTCGCGTCAGACAAGGGGCTCGTGGTCGGGAGGGTGACGTTTCTTGAAGACGGTGAGGATGTTGGTTTGGTTGTTGGTGTTGGTGATGTTGTTGTCGCTGGTGGTGGTGAGGTACAGGTGTTACTATTGCCATTGTCGTTGTTGTCTCTTTTTTTTTTGCTCCTATCGAGGTTGCTGTTGATATCGTCCTTGATAATGCTGTCCATGTTGTTCCTGTTCCTCACTTTGCCTTAATTTTATTCGTCATGGTCGATTCTGCGGCCACAGGACAGACTCTATTCATCCTGGACTGGGGAAAAGTATTGCCAACCATGAATACTCAGTAGAATAAAGGAAACACGAAATCGGCAGTACAAAGAAAAACGTTGGGTCGGTATCATACTGCTGGAGTGGACTACTGACATTAACATGTGTGAGCCGAAGTGGTAATATGTGAAGGGCTTCTTTCAGAGCTAAAAGAGCAGCGTTCCCGCCCCTGTGACAGTGATTGAAACCCCTTTAGGGTTTTAGCTACTTTATTAGTGAGGGCAGAGTACTTGAGAGCAGAGTGGGATATTTTGTTTGTGGTGGGATGGTTAAAGTGAAAAGGTGGTATGTCATACCTGGTGGACGATTTCGATGGCGGTGGTAATGATGATGGGGGATGGTGGTGGTCGTAGTGACGGTGGTGGAGGTGGTGGTGGTGCCGATAATGATGGCAATGATATTGATAACAATACTGATGACGTTAGTGATACTGATGATATAGATCGTGATAGTAATAGTGAGAATGATAACGATGAAGACAACAGTAATGATTATTATATTGATCATGAGGATGAAAGCGATAATGACTTCGATACCGACAGTAACAAGATAGTTATACTGAGAGGGTTATTCCTACAATTGATTATGGCAGGCGACCTGATCGATTGCACGCGCATGGGCGTCGGGGGCAAGGCCATCCCGCCATACATCGACAAGATCACCGACATCAGGTGAAGTTAGCATACAAGCCACCATCCACCAATCGAACAGTGGCCCATGCTGTAATAAGAAACATGTTTGTCTTCACGTCTTCCCTCTACAGCTCTAAAATATTCAAGACGGCTATCTTCGTATGGAGCTGCGTGGACCTCTACCTTTCTGAAACCATGACTAGTAGTGAGCTATTAATAGAGCGCCAGCCGTAATGTACCCCTCCCCCCCTCCCGCCACAGGATTGCGTTGTCCTGCCTTTCTGAAAGCGCGACTATTACTTAATGAAGCCACTATTAGCAACAGCACGCCAGCCATAACGTACCCCCCCCCTCCCCCTATTTTATATAGGTTGGGTTGGCGTCGGTTGGCAACGACACTGTAAAATATGCCTCTCTCTACTTGAGCTAGACAACCAGGGTACCGGTTTCTTTTTGTGGCGGTCGGTCACAGCTGCTTGTTGAGTTAGATCATTTGTGCGACGTGAACAACCTTTACTCCGCACAAGTGAGAATGATCGTATCACGTACTGTAGTGTTCATGGTAAGGCACCCAAGAGGCAGTTACATAATACTCCCATTGCTGTCTCTGGAAGTGGCTACACCGGAAATTAAATCAACTCATTGAAGCTGTCATCCATATGCAAGTCCGCCTCACAAGCGGTTCTTAGTAGGATGCAGCTCATGCTGGGATGCGAGGATCTATGGTCATATGACTACGGCCATGCATGATAATGAGTACAACCCCCCCCCCCCGCGCGCGCGTGGGCGCGCGGCGCATACATGAATTCTTGCCGGTCCCGACGTGTCCGCTCGTTGTATAGGAGCGACGCAGATTTTATCCTGCTGGTGGAGAAGGAGGCTGCCTACATGCGCATGGCAGAGGATAGGTTCTACCAGAAGTACCCATGCATTGTCATCACCGCCAAGGGCCAGCCGGTGAGCTTGAAGAAATGTCGAAACCGCGAAGGCAGAAAGTACCGTTTAGAAATGTGAGGAAATGTGAGAAAATGCCTTGCGCTGGCCGCGTTTGGCGGCTTGTCGTAGTCGTTGCTACTGTCATTGCTGATGCTTATGCTGCTGTTGGTCTTGCTTCTACCGCTGCTGCTAGTGCTGTTGCTTGTGTGCTGCTGGCGGTATTGGTGGGGGCGGCGGTGGTGGTATCGCCGCCGCTGCTGCTCCTATTCCTGATATGGTTGCCGCTGCTGCCGCCGCCTCTACATATCGGCTTGGCGGGAGAGCTTTCGGATGGTTGGCTCGCAGGCGTGTTTGTGAAGTATCAAGTAGGGGGGTCGGGGGCGGGGCTCGCCGGACTGTGCCATTCCATCAAGCAAGGGTTAGATGCTACCCCGCGCTATAGGGTACTGCATGCGCTGCTGGATGGTCGGTTGATACAACACGCGCCAGGGTGTGCAGAGTCTAGGCTGCCGAGGGTGAGTTCCCTGCGGTATCGCTCGAAACACAATATTCCACGCTTCACTCCCCACCTGTCCTTCCCTCGCCCCCCCCCCCCCCCCCCACCCCACCCCTCCGTGCGCAGGACGTGGCGACGCGTTTGTTCCTGAAGCGCCTGAAGCGCGAGCTAAACATTCCCGTCATGGGGCTCGTCGACAGCGACCCCTATGGGCTGAAGATTCTCTCCGTGTACATGAGCGGTGAGGGAGACAAACCATACACCGCCACGTTTTTGTTGCTTCAGTTTTCGTGATTGGATACAATCCAGAGGACCAACAGGAGACTACAGGGGGGAGGTATCCGACATTTTCATGTGTTCTAAGACGGCTATCCCCCGTCCCCGCCCCCGGGTCCGACCCTGAGCATGCCGGACAACTCCACCGGATAGATCGCCCGAGGTCAACAGGACATGTAGGGAGGACAAGTCCATACTTTTCCCTAGGTTGTGTACGACTGTGGAACTACTGCCCCCGACCTCGGAAAGACGAGATAATTTAGGGAGAAAGCATCCGTCGTTATCCTGTGTACTGCGTACTCCAGGGGAAAGGAGAATATAGGGAGAAAACATCCGTCGTTATCCTGCGTGCCACTGTTAGTACCAAGCGTACTATCCCTCATCCCCGCCCCCGATCCCCTCCTCGCATCTACCGCCTGCTGCCGCTGGCGCTCGGAAGGTTCGAAAAACATGTCGTACGACAGCGCTAGCCTCACGACCCCCGACATCAAGTGGCTGGGGGTGCGACCCTCAGACCTGGACAGGTACAACATCCCCGAGCAGTGCCGCCTGGACATGACGGAGCATGACATCAAGACCGGAAAAGAGCTGCTGCAGGTTTGTGTCTCTGTGTGTCCGTGGCTGGTGCACTTGCACATGCTGGTGTATGTGTTTGCAAGAGTGTATATCTACGACTTGGACAAAAGTCTACTAAAATGGTTTATGGTTCTCAGTAACGCCTCGTTACTTCTTCATACCGAGAAATTTTACCGGGTGGTCGGGGTTAGGCTTTGCGTTCTAGGGATTCAGGTCAAAATTTATTTCAACCAGTTTACTGAAAGTGGGCCAAGGTTTTTGCAGCTCTCTGTGTTTTGTGTGTACCCATGATTTACGTGTGTATCTGTGTGAGAAGTGTCCGTGTGTGTGTGCGCGCGCGTGTGTGCGTATGTGCGTGGGGACGTGTGGGAGTGTGTGTAGGAGTGTGTGTGCGAGCGGTAGTGTTGCCTGTGCGTTTCGTTGTTTTCGTGGGAGAGAATGCGTGTTGTGTGTTTTCTTGTTTAGATATAGCGACAGGCGAGTTGGGTGTTGCTTGTGTGCTTCGTTGTGATGACCGACCAAAATTCGTGTCGCTTGTTTGTTTGGTTGCTGTGTTTCGTTGCTATCGCGGGGCAAAATGTACCTGGCTACGTATTTTTCTGTTTTGTTGTTAGGGCGCAGGGAGAAGATTGTTGACGTGCTAGATTTCGACTACAACGAGAGGAGCGGCGATCATCGTCAATGTCGCTTTGTGCGTCGTGTTTTCATCAATCCCTCTTACGACTTCTCCTTGCATCGCTCTGCGATTTATCAGTTGTCGGAGTGATGGGGTGTCCTATAGTCGTAGGAGTGGTTCGCGCTGTAGACAGCGGCGATCACGACCATTCGGTGTTTTTCGTGTGTCGATACCGGACTTCTTGTTCGTTTTTGATAGAGCATAGCATCAACCGTCGGCGCAAAGCCAACTGTGTTTTTCGGGAATATGTTTTTATATTTTGTATATTGAGTACTCGCCACAGGGCGCTCCGTGATTGAAACATATGTCGCCTTCCGTAAGGCGCGCGTGGCTGCCGATTTCCCTTGTTGTCCAAAAATAACAGATGATAATGTTTCCCTGTTTTTCTGTGGAAGTGGGCGTATGGTGGGGAGAGCCAGTGTGTATGTTCTCCCGTCTAAAACATGAGGATGGCGGAAGAAAGATACCTGGTAGGGGTTTTGTGGACAGAAAGGTACATTGGGTGGCGGTATCTCCGTGACTCTTTAGCTCGCAAACAAAGAGAGTCAACGGCACGGCTTGGTCCCAAAATGTCCAATTTTGTTTTGTGAAGATATCGAAGCATGTGTGTTTTCTCTCCCTTTCTCTCGCTCCATCACTCTCCTTGAAAATGGCGTAGTCGGCAATTGACAAGCCAGCAAGAAAGCGCGACAGACTCATGTAACGAACACCCCCACAATATGGCCCGTTCCCCCGCTCCCTTCCCCTCTTTCTCTGTATCCCCTCTCTCCAAACGACAATAATACCCACATCAATATCGGCAACGGCCTCGATCACTACGTCGACAACGATACCGATCTCGATATTGTGAACAATACCAGAAACTGCACCAATACTGACATCGACATCGATATCTAAACGCAGGAGGACTTCATCAAGAAGAACGAGCCGTGGTGCCAAGAGCTGGAGCTGATGATCAAGTCCAAAAAGAAGGCCGAGATCCAATCCCTATCGGCTTTCGGTTTCCAATACCTCACGCACACCTACTTGCCCCAGAAGCTCCAGAACGGGGATTGGGTATAGAATAGAAAGGCGGAGGTATAAGGGGGGAAGGTCAAGCTGAGCCGTGCCGCCAGGGTGTGCTGTTACCTATGTTGCTACGTACCTGGTATAGCATACGCGTTTATAGCATCCGCTTCTCTCTGCAGCAGTTAGAGGCAGTGAATTTTCCTGCACTAATTCCAAGTTAGTAGTTGGTCCCCACAAGGTGGGTGCAGCTGGTACGGAGTTGTAGCCCTTTTGGACCCAGGTATTGTAACGAATAATAACGAGAAAAAGGGCGCGGTCTCATCAGGCGATTAAATGTAAGCTCGCCAACAGTACACAAGTAGCACCGCGCGCGTGGCGTACATCTCCCTGGGTACACCATGTTGCACTTCGGACACGATCCCCTGCCCCCAGCACGCCGGACTGCTCCGTGCCGCCGATGCTGTGGTAGTCGTTATTTAGATTCGTCACAGAAGTCCTTTATATCTATTTTGAGGGCCAGGCATTACAGCGTCCGATAATACAAGTAGGAGTACGATCGCTTAGCAGTATAGGTAGTAGGCCACACTGCGCGTGTCCGGCGACTCCTTGTGCTTTACGACGTAGTTTAGCCACCAAAATGGATCATCACCTAACCCCGAGCAGCTCGGGGCTGCTTCTTTTCTGACCCAAGCAACCCGAGCTGCTTATTCTTTGCCCCGAGCAACCCGGGCTGCTTTTTGTAACCCGGTGTGGTGAGCTTAAGCTTTTTTTTTACCAATCCGCCGGAGGACAAAAAACAAAACAAAAAATGTAACTCAGGGCAGCCCTACCTTCTTCTGCAGCACGGGCTGCCAATTTTCAACCCCGAACAGTCCGACGTGTGCTTTTATATAGCCCAGGGCAGCGCGAGGGGCTTGCTTCGTGCAACCCAAAACGGCCCTGGCTGCTTCTTCGCTTAAGCTTAGCAGTTCGAGCTGCTTGGAATGGTCGACGCCCGATGCCGTAGTCGTCATTCATCGTGGTCACTTACAGTAGTTCCCCCCCTGAAGAGGGTTAACGGCGGTGGGGTATATACCCGAACAGCCCGGTATGTTCGTTGTATGGAGGTTGAGGTTAAACCACTGAGCGACTCAGTGGTTCAACCTTTCTAAAACGAACGAAACACGTACCTTTGGGCTTGATACGGCCTCCCGCCTATACAATCCTCTAGGGTTTTGATCTAGCCCCCAGTCAGCCCCTGGGTTTTCCCCTTCACCCACAGGTCGTGTTCTTTTATCAAAAGTGCGGGAGGCTGTATCGAGCCCAGAAGTACTTCTTTTGGTTGTTTTACAAATGTTAAACCGCTGAGCTGCTCAGTCAACAGTAGCTTAGTGGCTCAACCTTTGTAAAATAATACGGTATGCTTCTTATCGCCCAGGGCAGAGCACCGGGCCTGCTTCTTGCACCCCAGAGCAGCCCGAGCTGCTTCGTATAACCCCAGCAGCCCGAGCTGTTTCATGTGACCGATGCCGTAATCGTCATCTATTGCTGTCACTTATTTGGCCCCTGGCGTCCAGGGAGGGTTGATGGCGGTCGGGTTTTAGGTTGTCGCAATTGTTTGTTTGGTGGTCCGCAGTTTGCTTGTGGCGCGATTGTGGGCGGTGACGTTTTGCTTGAGTTTGGTGTGGGGTGATGACCGCTGATGATGACGGTGTCCATGACGATTGTTGTGGTGTTATTACGATCGGTGAGCAATGAAACCCCGGTTAACGAGGTGGATACTTCCTGCAAAATACGCAAATGCCGGTAGATTTTAACCCAGGAAATAAAAACTTTTACTATTGATATCAAAATAGCTGTCAACTCTTCAGAGCTAAGATTACGATGCTATACATACTGCTCCTGCCTTCGTCCGAGCAATGTGAAGTTTTACTCGAGGTTATCTCCTGCCATAAACCCAAAAGCCGTTCTCATCACTCGAGCGATGAAAAAAAGTTCTCGGCGTTAATTGGTTTCAGTACATGAAAATGTCCCAGCCCAAATATTTGGTGCTCACGTTGTTCCAAGGCGAGACATGATACTGGGGTGATGGATCGCCCGGCGCGGTTCTCAGGTAAAACGGGCGTAAATAATTCTGAAGTTTTTGGGTATGTACTCTTCATCCTTGTGTCAGATAGGTCGGCACAAATCAACGGACAAACGGGGATGTACCCGGAAGCGTGGTAACACCAGCCATAACCAATGCCACCAAAAATCTATGAGGCCAAGCCTGTTTTCGGGAGTGGCGTTCTAAAGCCTGTGCAGTGCTGTCCCTGTCAAGGCAAAGACAGGCGTGTTTTATGTCCTCCCGAGGCACGAGTACATGACACACCCTGGTAGACAGCAACAGCTACTGCTGTACGTACACGCACATGCCTATTGCTGTGTTTCAAGCGCTGGCGTAATATCGCTGCGGAGCGGGTGCCCGCGGAAAAGGAAGCACAATAGTACGGAAACCTCAAAAGGAGCGGTGCAGCTTACCAGGTACTACAAAGTGTAACGCTTCTGGGACCAACATCTTGTGATCACACACAAAAATCGTACTGTAGGTGTAAGTGCGGGCATACCATATCAGCCGTGGAGTGTGCGTGCGCCTCGGCACTAAGAGTGCCATGCTGCGGACGTGCTGTGCAACTCCTTGCACCTGAAGTTCGGACCCGTAACCGATCACCCGCTGACCCACGGCCCAAAGGCGCTCCCTCGTGTGGCCGTCATTGTGATCAATCGTCATATCGTTTCGTCTCTTTTTTATCTCTGGTGTCCCAAAGGGGGTTCTAACTCAGACCAAAGCCGCACCATGACGGGGTGTTGCTCGCGCTCTTACCTACCATACATACAGCTCTACGTATCAATAAAAGCTCTACACTACTAGAGAGCTTTCCGAGCCCGCACACAAAAGTCAACCGCGTAATCGAAAATGGGCGCGAAGATTCAACTTTCCGACCGAAGAAACAAATGTCGGCAGATTCCCCCGGCAAAGCCGCTCCTACGGCGTTAGTGGTGGAAACCCCTGATCTCCGTACTGATGTAACTATTAACGGAACTCTGGCGCCGATGTCCCGCTCTCAACAAAACGAAAGGCGGGGGGAAAAACTGTAAATATGTCACTCTTATGTCTTTGGGGCGTTCATGAACGGTGTACTGGTACAAAGTAGTCCACTTGGTTGTGAGAGAGCACAAAAAAGGCAGGGTCATTCGGGAACGGACAAATATTTCGTGGCAAGAACTGGCGCAGTCGCTATTTCATCACTGCACCACCCCATCTTGCATATTTCCTATCGTTGGCAACGCCGAGATGCCCACTTTCTCACTATAGGTGACTTTGTCCCAGAGGAACGAGAAAGGCGAAGCGGTCAGCGGAGGCAGGCTTGCACGCTTCATTCCAAAGCACAAACCTCGAGCAGCGGACAACTCGAGCAAGCCGGAAATGGCCTGTTCCTATTAATATTACTATCTCGAGCACCGCGCCGAGAAAACACAGCGACTTGCAACAGCAAGTACCAAGCAGAGCAAGCCAAGCAATGTAAAGGACGGCCACGACGAAAACCATAGAACCGCACCACAATCCAAAACCGCATCCCCTTGAAAAGCCAATCGAGACTACCCCTCCCCCCCGCCCGACCTAATGAGTACACTCCCTCCCCCCGCCCGCCCCGACTCCCCGAGAAATGTCGGCGACCATTGGCGATCGGAAACCCCTTTCCCACCGTCTAAACTTTTAACGCGAGCCATCGTCCCCCCGCCCACGCACCCACCCATCCCCCAACCAACCTATCCATCCACCCCCTCGCCTTTCGGCAGCCCGCGGCTCACCTCCGCCACGTACTTGCCCAATAACAACAACGGTGCTTCTATCGATAGCCCCGGGCCACCCCCAACGACCGCAAGCAACAAGCCAAGTCAAAGGTGCATGGGCCTTGAGGGGGGGAGGGGGGTGGGGGCTAGACTCAGCGATTGGACAACCCCACCTCAAAAATCACCGAACAAGAAAACCGCCCCTAACCACACTATCCAGCCCGGCGGCGCAATCAAATGGCGCAGGGGACGACATTTGTGTGTCCGCGCCGATCCAAAACCGATCCACCAGTTTAACCTTACCACGGTAGTATCACTTGCGACCGCTACCGTTCAGAATCTGCGCGAGCAGCAGCGGCAGCAAGCGACGGCGATGTAACCGAGGGGACAGGGGGGCGAAGAGTGGAGGAGGGAATAGGGGACGGAAGAAAGCAACAAGGGGTATAGGGGGTGGAAGAGAGGAGGAGGGGATACGGGGCGGCACAGAGGCGAAGAGGATAGGAGACAATATGGAGAAGGAGGCGAGAGGGAACGGAAGAGGGGAGGGGGGGATGGTAGATGGGAGATGGGAGGGGATAGGGGACGGAATAGAGAAAGGGATAGGGGGCGAAAAAGGGAAGGAAGGGATAGGGGACGCCAGAGAGGAGCTGAGGAAAGTAGGACGGAAGAAGGGAGGGCTGAGCACAATGTGCAAGTCGAGGTGTGAGGACGGCGGCAGTGGTAGCGGGGTGAGCAGGGCGGGGGAGAGAAACACAAGAAAAAACAACGTGCATCACGCATGCATGGGGGCTGCACAACGACGTAAATCCGGGGTCTCCATACCTGCATGGAGGGTCACGTCCAAATGCCGTCTGCGAGTTTGCTACCGACCCAGCAAGTGACCATGCATTTAAACGGGGACGGGGGGGGTGGGGGGTGTTCGAGCTCGTCGACTAAAATAACCCTGTTGTTTGCTCGTTCGGCATATACCCAATTCGTCGGCTGCGAGTCGGACCAAAACTGGTCGATACTCAACTTTGCAAGCTGGGCTTACGATGCGTCGCTCGCGCTTTCTTCCTTGCCCCGTGAAATACACAAGGGGGTAGCATTCTGCAGGTGACGCGCTTGTTGTTGTTTTTTTTTCCCTGCTGTGCTTCGAAGCGTTCAAGAAAACATCTCCCTTCTACAGCGGTTCGAGACGATAAATCACAACCGCGACAGTTAGCAACAGCAGCAACACCGCAACTAACACAAACCACATCACACCTACACCGCCACCAACACTGACACCACCACCGGCATGACCACCGGCACCACCAAAAACAGCAACACCCCCAGAGTACAACGGCATAGAACAGGAACGCCGACCCCGCAGCCGTATTCACCTCAACAACGCTACAACGCCAACTCCAGTGCGCACGGGAACGCAAGCGGTGCGTTTCACACGATACCAGCGAGATTTCGCGCAAAAACGAGGGCGAAATCGCGCGGAAGCATCACAAAAAAGATAAATAGCTCCAAACGCAACACTTACACTCTCTGCTCCTCTCTCGATGAGCGTGGCTTCTTCGACCAAGGCACTCTCTGCTCCCTTTTCGATGCGCGTGGCTTCTTCGACGATGGTGTTAGCCTCTCCAGCAATGCTGTCCTCGAACAGCTGCAGCTCTTTCTCGAACGCGCTCTATAGCGCCCCACCAAACAACAATTGGGCGACGAGGAAACCCGAAGGGGGAGGGGCGGATGGAGCAAAACGTTCCAAAGACGTCAGAACCGTACAAAATACAAGAGACACAAACAAAAAAGGCGCTGCGTACGAGTACTGAGTCGCGAGCACGCTTGCACGCAATAGACGACACCAACAGAAATATCAGGGACAGAGAACAAAGACAAAATCGCACTATCGAACGAATGAACAAACCGGGTCATCACCGCCTCTACCGGTATAATTCAACTTGGACAGGCGGAACGGTTGCAGAGACACGTACGCCTCGTGCGTAAGTATAGCAAACACGCTGGAGGTGGGTTCTACCGAGCTGGTCCATACTTGACTTGGCAAGCTGCGTGTTACCTGGTGCGTCTATATGTCAAGTTTTTTATGCAGCAAAGAAGAACCGGTAGGTATGACGACGGTTGGTATTGGGATCCAATGTTGTTGATTGTAGTTCATTTCTCTGTTTGCTTTGGGTGAGATTCATTTCTCTGTTTGCTTTGGGTGAGATTTTTTCAAGGCAATATCCTTGTGCGCAGCATATCTCGTGTTGTTTTTTTTTTCGACGTTATTTTTTTGTTCTTTCTATCCAGCACTATCGGAGCTAATGCCTTGTGCCCGCGGACTTCGTAGATTATGGCGATGGATTGAATCGAAAACAAGAACTGTATTCCACCGCAAGCGAGCATCATCATACTTTTTTGCTCCCGAGCACCCGACATGCGGAGATCGAGACAGTGGTGACTTTGAGACGGAGTGGAGTGCACACAACGTCGCTACATGACAGTACATTGCGCAGATAGCTCCAACGATATGATCTTGCGATAGTGGTATCCGATATGATACCGTAATCATGGTGTGAATACGATATTACGTGATACTATGTGATGTGAGGCCAAGTGCGAAGGGCGCCGACGCATGATTCCACGGGCACACCTTAGTGCTTACCAGGGTACGACAGTTACTTCAGTTCGCACGTTGATTTAATCTTGTGTGCGTCCTCTCCCTTTCTGTTTTGTTTTAAGGCGGCCGAATTTCGATTTTTTTATGGTTTTCAGATCTTCCTACTTGGGGCTCCAGCACCTTAGTGTGACCACGGACCCCTTCGTCTGAGACATAAAGTGAGAACAACAACAACACCAACAACACTACGAGACGACACACTTGCGAGGGGTTGATACGCACCAATTCGACGGGAGTAAGAGAGCCGACATGTCAGCGTTGGGGGTGACAAAACACGCAAAAACAACAGCAGACCACTACCTGCTACTATTAATAGTATAATACTACTGTCGAACGCAATAATATGGGGAGACGAAGTCTAAAAAAACTGCGAGTCTACGGATTAGAAGAGAGTGGCGCTGATGATAAGGAAAGAGCGAAAGCGGGGGCGAAACAATGCAGAGGAGACATAAAACAAGGAAAAAGGAAAAACTGGATGAATATTTTAAAAATGAAAAAAAAAAAAAACGGCGAAAAATGGAGGGAAAAACTGAAAATGAAAAACGATGCAAAACTGATCGCAAATCGGTCAAAATAGGAAAAAAACAGGGGGAAATGGAAAAGGACCTACCACCAAATCGCTGCCCAGCTGCTCCACCTCCACCTCGTACTCCTGTTTCAACCCCTCCAGCTTTTCTAGAGTCGAGGCTTCCACTTCGTCCACCTCCTGGGCGGCGAACCCTCGCACCTCCGTCAGTTGCTCCTGCTCCAATGTATCGGAAAGCGGAAGTTAGAACCATAGGTTTGTCCGTTCGCTTGGGATTAACACCATCCCCTGAATCCAACACTTTTTCAAGTTCGATTGCTGCCTTTCGCTGCTAATGGCGCTACGTGGGAAACGCACCCCGGTAAACCGGTAACACAACAACAACCGCGCTATGATCGTATCGCCTTTTCTTTTCTCTGCAAGTATGAACACGGCCAGCACCTTTTGTTCCCTGCAAATACGCACACGCCAGCAGAGAGTGCGAGCTTCGACACCGAATTGATTTTGGTCGATCCTCAATTTTTCCAGCAGAGTCATACAATACCTGGTATATGTACAATATATATACACCTCACTCGCGCGTGTTCTACAATGCATTCGTCCCTCGTGGACCCTTACGGTACACTATTACTACCACTACCGTATAACAATATGGACGAAAAAATAAGGGCCGCTTCGTATTTAAATTACACTACAAACGGCCCTAATATTGTCGCCCAAAGTGAGAACACTTTAGATTCACATACCCCTGGAACAAAGTTTCCTGACCGAGTTGCTCCAAACCAGGGGGCGGGGGGCGCAAGCAGCGACATCGGTGGCTTTGGAAAAATGCCGACGGATTATTTCCGTACTACTGTTACACGCATCTGTGGAGGGCACCACTTATTCTATATAGATTGGGTCTGACTTGCGTAGGGTCAGGGTCGGGGTTGCTCTGATTGGCTCAGGGTTGTTGGGTAAGGGCTGTAGTTATATGCGTCTCGCACACAGGAGTTAGTCGACCGTTTTCTCGAAGGGGTGGTGAGCAACCCTCAGACGCATCTCTCGGCGTTTGGCACTTCCCCCCCCCCCCATCGTCAAGAAATGATCAGCGTGGAAATTCGTCTAGAGGGGGTGTGTTATCTTACCACCCTGGTGCTGTAGTACCACACGTGTGTTACACGGCACGGCGCTGCACAGAAACATCACATACGTATCGAAATACAATTATAAGCAAGTCGTCTTCGAGACGGGAGTACAGTCCTCAGGGGGCAGAAAACAAAGGGCGTATTCTGCCGATGATTCTCTCCCGGGGCGGTACGTGCCAGCTGTGACCGAACGCTTTGAATGCGGGCGAGTTCGGTCCACGCACGTATTCTGCGCGCGGAAACTGCTGCGGTGTTCGTCCCGTCTTGTTGCTGCAAGCGGCGCAATTGATCGTCGAATCCCCCGCAAACAAGGTGGAGGAGGCCATTGACCCCCACCCGCCTGCCCATACCGACAGCGCGGTACAACACCCCGACCGTTTCGTCTCGCAATTCTTCAAATATACTGCACCGGTTGGTAAAACAATGGCGAATGCATCACCTTAAAATACAGCATTAGATGCAATTTTTCTCCCCACCCCCGGATCCACCTGCAAAAAAGTCCGCCTCATAAGCGGTTCTTGCGTAACAGGATGAAGCCCACTCTTGATGCGACACGCTTAACACCTCAAGGCGCTTCGCGCTTGGTGCAAGCAACGCCTGCCTGATTGATGAAAACCCCACGTGCCCCATCTCGGCATTGTAGGGGTGTGAGGGTCTACGGTCATACGGCTACGGCCATGAATGCCATCAGCACCGCCCCCCGCCCCCCCGCGCGGGAGGCTCGTCCGTCGCGTGCTCTACATAAACTTAGTCACCAACACCACCACGGCATGTAAGCCCATAAAAACTGTACTCAGGTTCTTTGGGACATGCAACTTGGAATTAGCGAAGGTTCATTGTTGCAGTGGTGAAATATGATCAAGACGCACGCGCTAGGAAAGCCGCCTAAAACACGCTGCCGTACACACACCAGCACCGCACAACAAGACTACAAAGACAGCGAAAAGCACAAGAAGAAGTACACAAAAACAGCCAAAAGTAAACTTGCCACAAGACAAACAAAAAACGACTCAAGCCCACCACCAGCATGATAGCTCGGGAGATCTCGGCAGCGCATGGCGATGAGTGGGGAGGGAGTGGGACGGGGAAGGCGTTTTCATCGCAATCGCGTTTCCCCCCCATCGCAACCACTATTAATGGGCGTGGAGAGCGATCATCACCATCACACCATCACAACTAACAAAGCCATCACCTCACACCACCACCACCACCACCACCACCACCCTCCTCCTCGCTCATCCAACCCCACCCTCCACCACCATCCTCGCCTTAACCCTCGACACACCTGCAGTTGCTTCCCTTCCGAAAGGAGCAGCTTCTTGGCGTACTTTTCGCGCAGCAACTCGCTGCTCGCCTGTCGCACCCATACAATATAATATGTGTATATATATGTATCCAAAGAAGGAGGAGGGGCCGTAGGGGTGAGGGGGAGTTGAAGCAGAAAACGAACGAGCGTTCGGGCGAGGGGGGGGGTGTCAGGGTGGTGGTGATGGTGGTGGTTGTAGCATTGGAATTTGGAGCTTCATGTTCAACGTACTGTGCAGGTTTCAAGATATTGGCATGACGCGTTCAAAATCCTTCCTTATCCAATACACGGCCTGGTTTTCCCCCCAGGTGAACGTTTCAGAGCGATTTTCTACGCTTACTACTCTTGTCTGAAAATACTAGGATACTAGAAGGATAGTATTGAATAATTGCATGAAAACGTTCCTTTTATTGACGAACAGAGTGGTATGCAGTACGCAAAAAGCTCCAGCCGATCTATTGCGGGAAAAAAAACCCCGAAGAAACCGCCCGAGAGGAATAGAGAAAAGGAGCTCAAAACGTTCGTTTTCGCCTCTCAGGCCAAAATAAACAAGGTGTCGCGAAAAACATTTTTTTCGCACCTCCCGGGCCACGCGGAGGAAAAGACAAGCGACAGCCAAGAAGCTATTGCGCGGCTTTCTGGAGCCTGTTGAGCTAAATCGCAATTCCGACCGAACAATTCGGACAGCGCGGCGCGAAGCAACAAGACAAGCCGCCACCACGCCAGGGGCTAGAAATCGGACGTCCCCGGGGTCTCTCAACAGGCGTTTACCCTTTCCCGGGGACGGATAAACAGAACCCCCCCTCGAAGTACACCGCGGCCGGCAAATACGTAGAACATTTTTGTCAACTCGTCCAGGCTGTGAAGGTGGGGACACGCGAAGCTATCCCCGTGTAGGGAAATAATCTCACGAAGGCGAAGGACCTCTACGAAACCCGATGCCCCAGACGACGAAAAAAGAAACAAACCCGCAGCAGGGTCGCCTGTCTGTTTTCGTCCGTTCTTGTTCGCGACGCCATCGTGAGGCTACCTCCCCTCCCCCCCCCCCGAGCACTATCTGGTCGTATTAGCCCGCAAGGCTGCCCCTTCCCCCCCCCTTCCAGCATCTAGCACTGACTGCCTGATATGCCAAAAAGCCACCCCCGCGGTCGGTGAAAACACGACATTCCCGGCATTGTAGCGGTGTGAGGGTCTATGGCCTCAAAGGCTAAGACCATGTACGACAATAAGTACGCGCACCCCCCCCCTCACCCCCCGTCCCCCGTCCGTCCGTGCCCCCCTTCCCCCTTTCCAATTCCGGTTGTCTTGCGTCGCTTTGGAACTGCATCCACGTTTTGGGGGGCAATTCCGGGTGGGCTAATGTTGTAAGAGTCAGAACCCACGATTGACCCAAAAACAAGGTATCCCCCGATGTTCAAACACCATATTCGGTTCTCAATACTATCCTCCCCCCCGTTATACATACCTGGTATGTGTAGTTATGTTGGTGATTTTTTCGTGCCTTTTCCAACGTATCTCTTCGTACGAGCATCTTTCGGGCAAAACGGCAAGTAGACGACACGGGAAGCCCCGCCGGACACATTGGCCGAGGCCCGGGTGCGATCCGTGCGTGCACTCTGGAGCGCGTGGCAAAAACCCTCAAAGTTGTTATTTTTTCTTGGCGGGAGGAGCGGGTAAATGATAAGACGATATTCCCTGGTTTCATTCAGCGCGAAGAGGCCTTGATTTTGTACGAACGTACCTGGTTTTCGCTACTGTTTTCACATCCAGCGTGGTATCTCCCTATGTCCACACGCCATTTTTGGCCCTGATAACCGCTTTTCCCCCCGTAATACTTGGGATTGGTGTGGGGTGCATCATTTTTTGCAGCTTATACCTGGCAAAGAAAAAACGATACAACTCTAGACGGAAATATAAGGAATCGTTCTAAGAGTAACATGAAGACCACACGACCCTTACAGTTACGTCCAGTGCGGCATCAGGCTAAAGACATAACCGGTAAGTCTTCCACCACACCACACACCCAGTAGCAGCTGGCTGTCTTTCGGCCATGAGTATCAGTCCCCACCCAGGTTCTTAGTAGGATGCAGCCCACCCTTCATGCGACGCGCTGACTACCTCACGGCGCTCCGCGCTTGGTGCTATCATAGCGATGAGAAAGGGTCTATGGTCATACGATTACGGCCATGGATAATAACGATAATGAGTACCCCTTCCCCCGCCCGGGCCATGCATGATAATTAGTACACCTCCCCCCTCCCTATTTTATATAGGTTGGGTTGGCGTCGGTTGGCAACGACACTGTAAAACATGCAGCTCACTACGTGAGCTAGACAACTAGGGTACCGTTTTTTTTTTTTTGGCGGTCGCCCACAGCTGACTGTCGAGTTAGATCATTTTGTGCGACGTAAAGAACCTTTTACTCCGCACAAGGGAATTGATCGTATCACGTACCAGGTAGTGTTCAAGGTAAGGCACCCAAGAGGCAGATACAAAGTACTCCCATTGTTGTCTCTGGAAATGCCTACATCGGAAATTGAATTAACTCATTGAAGCTGTCATCCATATGCAAGTCCGCCTCACGAGCGGTTCTTAGTAGGATGCAGCTCACCCTTCGTGCGACTCGCCAGACACCTCACGGCGCTTCGCGCTTGGTGCAAGCAATGTCTGCCTGGTCGGTGAAAACCCGATACGCTCCGTCCCGGCATTGTAGGGATGCGAGGGTCTATGGTCTTACGACTACGGCCATGCATGAGATCGAGTACAACTCTCCTATCGAGTACACCCCCCCCCCCTCCCCATCCCCCTCCAGGCCTCCATCGGCGTACCTGAGGCTTGCAGGTGTTGTCGTTGCCTTGCCATCTGTTCCAGTCTATCCCCGCCGCCTCCGACTTGGCCTTCACGCGGGCTACCAGCTCCGGCGGCACCGACTTGTCCTGAGAAGGAAGTGAAGGAAAAAAGTGAAAACAAAAAAAAAAGAGAAAATAAATAGAAAATAAAAAAGAGAGAAAAAAGTGAAAAAAAAAAAACAAGGAGAAAAGAAAAGAAAAAACGGAAAGAAAGAAAGTGAGAAAAAAGCAACAGGTGGAGGACAGGTTTTATTTCAGAAATGCTTCGTAGAATGGTCGCCACATACGTGCGTACAGATTAGAAGATTAATCAAAAGTTGTGTATCCTTTCCGAGTCTCCTGTAACTATTCAACCCTTTTAGGAAAAACCGCAATAGTCCCGTTTTATGGGTGACAAACTACTCAAAACACTCAGGTCTCGTTTTGGGGACAAACCAGCCAAAGTAAAACTAATTCCCCCCCCCCGGAAACAGACCAAAAACGGGTTGAGCAACCCTGTCCCGAGCAATAAGCAAACATTCGTACAGGGGTACACGGGGAAAACACGAAAAAAAACGGAGGGAGCCACATGCTGGAAAACCTTCGTGCCCTGGTACGTACGTAGCGGGTTGGGATTTTCGTCAGAAGTGAAATAAAATACCTGGTATGTTTTTTTTTGCTGTTTTATTTTACATGGAGTCTCCGGTGGCTTGGTAGGTAGTCCGCGTGCCTATCAAGATCAATTTCGTGAGTTCAAGTATCACCGAGTGCATGCTCGTAGGGACTTTTTCATGCATAAAAAAATAGGTTAGTGTAAAGCGCGAGAGCGTGAGTTAGCTACACTCGATGAAAGTCGACGAGCAGTGGGAATGCTGAACCCTATGCGCGAAAAAAAATAAAAGCACGCACCGGGGGGGAGAAGGGACGACACCTGTGACCACGGCTTGTCCACGAGATCGCTGAGGGTAAAACCCCCTACGAGTTAGGCTTGAGGTTAAAAGTGATGACTAAAAAAATAAAAATAAAATGAAAATATAGCCCCCCCTTCCTTTTACTAAAAAGGGCGGCGTCGTTTTTTTTGTTTTCGTGTACTTTTGGATCCAAACGGTCCTTGGCGTTCTGAGACAGAATAATCCAAAGAGTCCTTGGCGTTCTGAGACAGAGTGGATTTATACGAACGGCAAACAAAAACACAACAACATAAAAAAACTAAAGCAGGGAAGGGAAAGGAAGGAGATTGAAGAGGAAGCGATAGTGAACAAAAGAAACATTGTTGCAAGGGAAAGAGGGAAACGCACAGAAGTAAAGGGAAGCGGAAAAATATGGGCAACGGGGAATAAAAGGAAAAGCGAAAGAGGCCGAGGAAGCGGAAATTTAACAACGGAACATGAACAGGAAGAAACAAAACGCCCCGCAAAACAAAAAATACAATAATGCAAACTTCGTATTGAATGAGAGCTATTTTTCAATAATTTCGACATTTTTTCGATCATTTTTTCAATCTTGCATATTTTCCTGATTATTTTTTCCAAATATGTGAAATTTAACGAACTTGATGTTTTTTTCTCCGGTAAGAATGAACCTTATACGTGTACAAAAATGAAATAACAACTGTCAATCACCCGCCAACTTAATTCGTGAAGAATATACTCTAAAGAACACCCCGCCGGCTGCATCGCGATGACGAATGCGGATATCATTTATCAAAACGACTAAATCACACGGCTCCTGTTCCACGTCCTGCTCTTGCGTGTGCTGCTGCGCGAGCGCCCCGCAAGTGAAACACGAAACACGAAACACAAAATATGTTGCAATCGCCCATTACACAGGCCCATCGCCGACCCATTTCGCGTGCCGCCGTGAAAGACCAATACAAACACATGGACCAATTAACACCCCGCCGGCTACATGGCGATATCGAATGAGAATACATGCAGCTGGATAGTACGACATCGTTGCTGCGGCGGTGGTGACTGCTGCTGCTGCCGGCGTGACTGTGACTCTTGCTGCTGCTGCTGCCTGTGGAATTCCCCCGCAAAAACAAAACACCTGAAACCGTTAATGTCCCGCCGCAGAACATCAATGATTGAATTCCCCCGCCTCCAAAAAATAAATACAAAAAAACGCAACGACATGGTAGTGATATGATTCGTACTGCTGTACCGAATATAGATACATAGTCTACGCGTAGTGTATACCACTATGCCCCATAATTTAAGCACCGTTGGTATATTAATATGTAATCCGAGCGCTCCTTATATATCTGGACAAAGTAGCACGGAATAGTTCAGCAACCTCGCGTTATATTCCTGGTACAGCCCATTGACAACGCTCCCGCTGCTGCTCCTGCCTTTTGCCCCGAAGACTAAACACGACGAAAACTTCAATCTCCCGCCATAAGGGCCTATGGGCGATTCACTTCTCCCGCCCTCCAACCCGCTACTACTACTAATGCTCGTACGATACATACCCCTCCGGAAGGAGAACAGATAAAACGATCGCTTGATATTCACAACAGGTTCCGCATAGTGGTATGAAAATAACCAAAAAGAAAAACGAAACAACCCCGCCGGCCACATGCCAAGCCAAAATCTTGGGTGGAGGACCCGCGCTCGGTGCGCATGGCCCCCGCTACTGCTATACCTAAACACGGCGTAAACTTCAATATCCCGCCATAGAAGCGAGCCTAGGGGCGATTCACTTTTCCCGCCATGAAACTACTACTATTGTTCGTACACTACGTACGTACGTAACACTCCGGGCGCGGAATATGTAATCCCCGTTCAACATAGGCATCAGGTTGCATGCAGTTTGATACCGCCATGTTCGCATTAAAAGTAACCGAAAAATAGCCGAAATAACCGCGCTGGCTGCATGCCGAGCCAAGACATTGGTTGGAGGATCCCCGCCCCGTGCATGGCCTCGCTGCTGCTATCCTAAGGTCCCTCCTGACTCTCCCCACTTCCCTCCCGCCTGTCCAAACTCATAGAACACCCCGCCACCTGCCATGCTCCGCGGGACCATGGCCAGACCCAGACAAGGCGTACACAATGTACAGCAATACACGACACGTATAAATATATGTATACGTATATAACGTCATGTAGGATAATGTAGGCGGGTTAATGTCAGAGCTCGGAAAAAAAAGACAAGAATACAACGTTTCGAGCCGTTTTCAAGTTTCCTCTTTTGACGAGGTCCACCTCTCGGTAGGCTAGTTCCTCTTCGCGCCTAATCGTGCCGGCTTCTCCCGCCTCTGTCGGGGGTAGCTTCGACCATAGTCGCGCCGTATCCCGGCGGGAGGAACGTGCCGTTTTCGCGATTTTGCAAGGTTCTGCCGCCTTGTTGACCCGATCCTCCGGACGTTACGCCTCATGATCACAGGTATATTCGTGCCAGGCACAGAAGCAGATCTCAATAGGTCAGTATGCGATATTTTCGTTGCTGGCCTCCTAGAGTGCGGCTATGCCACCGAGCCCATCCCGGTTTGTCTACGCACCCCAAAATATCACAGACGAGATCGACCTGCCGCGGGACTATACCGTCCCTCAATTGGGGTCTCGGCTGGGATCTCGACACCTTAGCTAGCGCAGTGTCACCATTACTACCAGCAGTATACTAGGGACGCCCAGCCTGGATATTCTACTCGGGAAAAGGTTGGTGCGTTCCCCCGCCGACATCAAGAGAAACAAAAAAACGAAAACCAAGGGGGTAAGAAAAAAAAAAACGACGACGACGAAGACGACGTAAACCCAGGAGGGAAAAAAGGAAGAAAATAAAAAGAGCCAAGAGAACCACACACGTGGCTTCTTCGAACGCTCGGCGTGCCCTCCTTCCCTTAGGGGCTCACCTTGGTGTACAGCGTCCCGCCGCCGTACCCGTCCCACGCGTCGTTGCTACCCCGGTACACCACCAGAACGTGGGAGTTAGGCTCCGAGTCGAGCACGTACCAGTCGTCTGCCATATCAAGGTGGTATCAAGTGTTACGCCGAGACCAGAACCAGAACCAGAGCCAGAGCCAAAGGGCGGTATTTTCATGTTGAAGTTGAGAGACACAATGCGGAAGGGGCGGGGGGGGGGGGGGGCTACTACAGCAGTAATACCAGTCGAAAAAAAGGGGTCTCTCGCCCCGCTCGCTCCCAGCAAAAGCAGGTGCCAGAATGACGGTCTCGGTTTATACCCGTCAAGCGCTACTTCGACTTAAAAAACCTAGTCAGAACTATCCCGCACGTCCGACAGGTCGCGACCTACAGCGAGTCATCCACAGATCCTCACCTGCCATTATGAGTTGTTGAGAGACAGATCTGTACAGTATAGATCCAACCCAGAAAACACGCCCTAAAGTAAACCACGCAGGGTAATATACGGCTCCCGCCCTGCAACAAGATGAGCTAGGTCCTACAGATCATACAGATCAGGAATATATGTATCTGCCCCAAAAGATCTAGATCATGAACTGTGGATGAACTGTCCGAGGTGTGGGACTACCCCACACTAATTTCAAGGGTTTTGTCCTACAGTAAAACAACATGGGGGCGGTTCTGGAGGGATTCATAAGCCACCACAAATTATAACCCTTCCAGGGCGTCCGACATTCGCGACCAAACCCATGATGAACTGTGGTGTTACCAAAACCGTCTACGAGCAGCGTGGATGCCCACCAGTATCAGCGGATCACAAAGATGCCAGGAGACAGCACTTTCACCCCTCGACAGATAGCAGCTTTGTCTTGGCATGCCTCGACTGGCACCAAACTACTACTAGGTTTTAGTGTGGAACACTCGGCCCTACACCCTTGACAGCGCATATTTTGCGTGGCTTGACGTGCCTCTACCGACATCTTTGGTGGATCATGTTGCGCCCGTGCGGTGCGACTCCTTTCAACCATTGGACCTTGGGCACCAACCATTTGTATCACCCTCCAATCACGCGGTGGCCGTTACTGAAATGGCCACATGTTGAGGCCAATTTCCACCTCTGAAGTTCCAAGGAGGGTTCACATTAAAAGTTTGGTGGGAAGTCCTTGGCGGGTGTCCTTGACGGTGGCTGTCCGTCAAGGGGCAAGAGTGCATGCAGTAAACCACCGCGCGTCATACTTGGCTGCCAGAGCCAGCCAGCCGGCCCAGCCTCACCTCTGTAGTGGAGGTACTCGTTGTCCTTGTTGACGAGGTGCGCCGGGTTGGCCGGGTCCTGCTTGAACTTCTGCACCACGTCTCGCGTGAAGAACTCTCCGTCCGGTGTCGTGATGCGCCAGTTGAGCTTGCCCACCAGCTGTCCGGGCTTGGGGCTGTCGAAGAAGTGTACCTGCGTCTCCCGCGAGATACGTGTGGGTGGGTGGGTGGTTGGGTGGAAGGATGGGTTAATGGATGCATGGATGAATTGATGCATGGATGGATGGATGGATGGATGGATGGATTGATGGGCGGATGGATGGATGGATGGGTGGATGGATGGATGGATGGGGGGGAAAATGGATGAATGAATGGACAGATGGGATGGCTGGACAAATACAGGTAAACTTTCCGCTAAGCGCAGGATCAAAAGACAAAAAGGAGCACGGCCGTTCTGGGCCTATTCCATGAGCTTAGCATTGGCCTTGTGGATTTGTGTGTTTTTCGTGTTGTGTTGTGTTGCGCTGTTCAATTTGTTGATTTTTTCCCCGCCGCACCTGGCAGTCGAAGCAGTCGAAGGCCGGGTTGAGGCCTGCGGAGATGAACCACTGACCCTCCATCATCTTAGGGTTGAACTCCTTAGCCTGGGCCTCCTTGGGGGGAACAGGCCAAGAGCCATCATCCTGGTAGTCGGATAGAAAAGAGACAGACAGACAGACAGGCACACAGACAGACAGGCAGACAGACAGACAGACAGACAGACAAACAGGCCGGAGGTGCGGGGCGAGAGGCGAACGGCAGGGTATCGGCTCACATATTTGGGCCCTGGACGATGCTCTTATCTCCCCCTTCCACCTACCACTCCCCTCGTCTCTCGTCCCGTTTCCCACTCTCTCTACCCCCCCCTTCCTCCTCTACCTTTCCCCCCCCCTGTCTGTCTCTGTCTCTGCCTGACTCTGTTTTTTCATCATCTGTGCCTCACTCTCTCCGCCTCTTGCTCCCTAACTGCTTTCCCTCTCCCGTCCCCGAACCCCCCTCCCCTCTCTCGCGCTCCCTCTCGCCAACGGGCCACAGCAACCCCACGCCACCACACACCAAGCGGGGCTCTACACACCTATAGACGGCTTCCAGACGTACCGAACCGCTAACCCATCCACCCACACACTCATCCACTCACCCACGCGCCCGCCCGCCCGCCCGCCCACCCCCTCTTGTAAGCGTCCCCCCACCCTCCGACCCACCCCATACCTACCTGTCTTTGCTTGACACAGTTCTTCTGGGACACTGCGCAAGCGTTGAACTTCCCAACAGCCTCGTTCTCGAAGAGGTCACCGCAGCGGATCTGGCAGTAGCCTTCGTCCGCCCGACCGTTACACGTCTGTAGGCAGATGATATTCGCAAAACACCTGCACCGAGCGGGTAGTCCGGGGGTGGCGGGGGGTAGGAGGAATTGGGGTTGCGGTGAGGGACGGGGGCAGGGGGGGGGGTGCAGGCGTCCACAGGTCGGGGGTTGGAGTTGAGGAGGAATGATGAGGGGTCGTGGGGGGTTCGGAGGGGGGGGGTAAGGTTGGGAGTGGAGGGGAAGTGGGATTGGGGAGGGGTGATCGAGAGCAGAAAACGCAGGTGCCCACAGAGACCCGACCCCCCGGGAAAAAACGCCGAGCAAATGCCACAAACACCATCACCAAGGTACGTACATACCATTCCACCACCCACACAACAACGTCATCACCGACACCAATATCAATTAACAAGAAAACGTAGCGCGAGCACGCCAGAGCCACAGGAAAGGCGAATCGACCGCCGCCGCCACAGTCGCCACTGCCACCGCAGCGACATGCAGCCTGCACCCTCCGACCGACCGCCTGACTGGCCGACTGTCTAACGGACCGGCTGACTGACCGATAGTGCCATACCGAATGACCGGCCGATTGGTTGAAGAACGAACTGACTGCCTGGCCGACTGACTGGTCGATCTGCTGACTGATTAACGTAAGGGACTGACCGATTGCCTGAATGATGGTCTGTTAAATTGGACTGACTAGCGGACTGACTTGACTGACCAATCTACCCATTGGCCTTTTAACGGATTGCCGGACAGACAAAGATGGTGGGTTGACTAACCGACTGACTTCAACTTGCCGAATGACATACTGATTTGACTGATAGGGACGGTTTGACTGGCTGTCCGACCGCCTGGCTGACTAGCTGACCGGTCGACTGAATCACTGACCGAATGACCCATCGAACGACCGACCAACCGACCGACTGAGGGACTGACCGATTGGCTGGCTGTCTGACTGACTCATAGGCCGTCTGCGATCGACCGGTCAATAGGGGACTGGCCGACTGACCGTCTTACACCGATTCACGGACCCACCGACCGACAGCGACCGACGAACCGGGTGCGATCGACCGACGGACATACGGACTAAGGGATTGGTCGACCGACCGACCAACTGTCCGACTGTGACCAACCGATCGAAAGGTTGGCCGACTGAACGACTGAATTGCTCATTGACTGATCGCCTAACTGAACCACTGACCTACTAGCCGGTCGACCCATCAGCAGGCCAAACCAATACCATTGGCCGACCGATCGAAAGACCAACGCACACACCGACCGAAAAAAGGCAGGACAAACATGGAAACTAGTAGCCCCCGTGTCCATCAGCGGGCACGCGCGAGCCCTTGACCATTGGAACGCTTGAGCGTTTTAAGCAAAGCCATGCGCGAGCAGCCGATCCCCAGTAAGTACAAGGCGATCTACGAATACGTAGTTATTGAGACTAGAAGGCGATAGCCACCACCATGAATAATTTGGACCGGTAGCCTCGAAGCAGAACCCTGAGAACGACCTTGCAAAGCCACGTGCCGGTCAGTTTGGCCGAACTCACAGCAGTAGCTGGCTACATACGGCATGGCTCGACGCGGCACTGGCCTTAGGTTTGTTTTGGCCCTGGCCTCACGTTCGCTTTGCCCATCCCTGCGTATAGAACAAACACGCTACATATTGGCAGCGGCGGCAGAAGCAGATTGAGCGGTTCCATCGCACTTTTTCTAGCTTATCTCCACACTCTACGCGCCTCATCACTCCGTTGCATACCGTACTTTGCTACATACATACCGTCGTGCAGCCGCATCTTACTCGTGTTTCATAACCATGCTTTTGAAAATATACTAACCGTGTATATTCACTCTACTCACTTGGGGTTGAGCAGGCAGGAGGCTAGCTCCCCGCGACACTGCTTGAGGAGGCACACCCCGATCTCCTTCGTCTCGTCGGCGCTCGCCGCCATCGCCGGCGCCGTCGGGGAGAACAGGCTTCCGCCCCCGGCGACGGAGCTCGCGAGGGCCACCCCGACCAGCAGCTTCTTGCCGCCCTCCACCCAACGCGACAGCAGACCGCCCCCCTCTCCCTCCCCCTGTCCGCCTCCGTCTAAGCCTCCGTCAGGCTCGCCGGACGTCATGCCCAGGGAAGAACGGCCTCGACCTCGGGCGGCGTTGCCGTGCGGGCTGGCAGCCGAGGTCCACGATGGGGAGAAGGTGCGGCCCGCCACGCCGCCTCCACCCAGGCTCCGCCGCTGCGACCGGGGCCGCGGTGTGTCTGTTGTTTGGAAGGTTTTGCGTCGTTTATGGAGGGGGGCGGTGGGCGGGAGGCCGGGGGGGTAGGGGGGTCACGGGAAGGGTGTGGTGCGCGTGAGTGGATGGGTGGGTGGGTAGGTGAGTGGACTGGTGCGAAGGTTTGTGGGTGGATGGGTTGGTGCGTTTCCGTTTTTTTTTCTTGCTTATTTCTAAGCGATACCTGGTACGTATCAGTACACAAATACAACAACGACGACATGAAGATAATCCGTAATCAGCTTGGCTTCAAAAGCATGTTGTATGCCCCCCGTTCCGCATTGTGCTTTTGTGCTCTCGGTGCTCAATACCTGATAGATTCGTTCGTGTCAATACGACCATGTTGTCAAATGTTTAGTAACGTGAGAGGGAAGGGATATGAGCCCGCTGCTCCTACCCGCGTGTGGCGTGTTTTGATGTAGTGGCTGGACTTCTTGTGGCTGTCTACGCGGCGAAGGAGAACATTTGAAGCAGTTCTCCTGTGTCTTGTGTCCGGTTGTCCGCGTGGGCACGCGCTCCGTATGCCGGTACATGAGCAGTATTCAGACTATTAATACCTGATACCTGGTACCTGGTACCAATCATGATCATCGTCAGCACAAACAATTATTGACTTGCGGTAACATATTCTCTGCCTTCTCATAAATGTATGTACCGTGGTGCATGATTCGAGCTTTGCTGGCGGTGGATTGTCTCTTTCGTTTTACGCACGCGCAAGGCACCCCACGCGAACTCTATACATCACAACGGACCGAGGGGGGGGGGGTTGCAATGCGTGGCACGGACATGATACCTGGCGAGGACGAGGAGGTTGCTGTTAACTGCTGTCCTTCTCTGACCGATCCCGGAATGGCAGGGTGAAGGCTGAACGCTGAGCATGTTGACGTGCGTCCGGCCACCGCGACGACAGCGGCGCTCGCAGCGCAGGCTAAGTTCGTTCGCATGGTTAGAAGAGGACAATGCGCCGCAGAGAGTCCCGCGGAAGCCTTCTGTCTAGGTCTCCGTCAGAATGTCTCGTAGCTTCGCTTCAGAACCCCACCTCTTGTGCTCTGGGGAGTTATACTGCTGCAGACGGCGTTTTGGTACATAATCGGTTCTGTCTGTTATTGCGCCGCACACCGCTGGCCTCAGGGATCAGCAGGTCTCTGCTTCCCCTACCCACAGAGCGCTTGCGCCCCTCTTCCCTCGTGGAGATGAGACCAAACGTACAGTGAGAGAAAGTTTCAACCACTGTAGTCGTTGCTGTAGAAGGTCCAAGGTATAGGGCTGCCAAGCATCACTCGTCCCTCTTTCCTCTCCGACAGAGCCATCGTTTTCGACGGCTTTCAGCTCTGGGCATCAACGAGATTTCGCCGCTTTGCGCAGACCGCGCACAGATCTCTTCTAGTCGACACCAACAACAGTAGGTGCTTCTCGCCCTTACGCGACGCGGGTGCGTGCATGAGAAGTTGTCAGCTCCTCACGGTGACCTCCATGCTCCTGCCATGCGTTCCAAGCACGGCGTTCGTCGGCATGGCAAGAGTCGTCCGAAGGCCCTGCAGGTCAGTCAAGCTGCACTTGAATGCTCTCACCTCTGACGCTCTGTCAATCCGGACGATCAGCTTCATCACCAGCAGCAACAGCAGCGGCAGCAACAGCAGCAGCAACGGCAGCAGCAGCGGGGGCGGCAGCAGAAATTACAATCGCACTCGTATTCACACTCCTGCTTCGATGAGGACGACTGCTTACTCTTCAGAGAGCAGCAGCAGTAGCAGCCTGCGGCGAGCTCGGAACGCCAATCTGCCGTTGTTCTACAACGACGTTTACCGGGTTGAGCTTCCGCTTGGGCACCGGTTTCCCATGGAAAAATATCGCCTGGTTCGAGAGGTAAGCTGTTAATCAATGGGCGCCTTTACGGCTCGTATGGACGGCAACGGGCCGTTCATGATAATCCAACTGCTCGAACCAACAAGGGTAGTCCAGACGCTGATGTACCTGGCATTATATGAGAACATGCCGGAGGTGGCAGTACGAGTCGTCCTGTGTAGAGGTTGCTGCTGCTGTTGCTGTTGCTGATGGTGATGGTGATGGTGATGGTATTACTGTTGATGCTGCTGACAATGATGCTGCTGCAGTTGACGCTGACGATTATGCTGATGCTACCGCTTCTGCTGATTGCGCTCATGTTCGATGATAACTTCACCCGAGAAGGGTCTCCAACGCGAGCTGCGGCATGAGGGTGGGGGCGGGTCGCGCGCCACGTTCTCCGTGTCTCCGCTAGCAAGCCTCGAGGACCTCTGCACCACCCACAAGCGCGGCTACGTCGAGCGATACTTTCGGGGGCACTTCACAGCTGTGAGTAAGGCCCCAAGCTGGCTTGGTAGAGAATAACTGATTTTGAGCGCCCGACGGGGGGCCTGGTGGTGAGGAGGGGGGGGAGCAAGGCCTACCCAAACGAGGAAGAGAACGAGATGCCTGGCGCTGCAGGGTGTGACTCTTATTTCCTGTGGAAACTGTGTACTTGATGCTAAGCGGGGGGGAGGGGGGGCAAGGTTCAGCTACACGGGGAAGCCTCAAGATAAAACTACAAAGGGTCTTGTTATTAGATATGAATTACAGTATAGCACGAATAATAGTTTTTCGTCAAGATGGGGTGCCTGGCGTTGCGGAGCATGTTTTGTTTCCCACGGAGAAACGGGGTGCTTGACGGTGGGGGGGCGGGAGGGGGTGAGGCGAGACGTTTCGCGGTGGCGTTGAGGTGGTCGAAGTGTACTGACCGTGGTCGGAACGCCGGTCGTGATGCAGAGTGCGTGTGCCATGCGAAGCCTGCAGGCGAAACGAGATTCTTGCTGCAAACGCATCACTGCCTTATTTTCCGACATTTCTGCAATGTTCAGCAGTAGGCAAAGGATCGCATGTGTAGGACACAAGGTCTTCATTTCGCCGTTGGAGGTGCCCGAGAAAAATAACTTTAAATACCTTCGGTGTCGACACGAGTTACCGTACAGAAGCAGTGACACAGACCGCAATCGCAGGAGCAGACACTCCTGTCTAAATATAATCGTTGCCGCCCCCGGGATCCATCGGCAGGGAGAAAACAGGGTCGTGGGGTTTCCTTGGAGCGAGGAGTCCGTGCAACGAAGCACGAGTTCCGTCGGGGGTACGGTAGGCGAGTGGCGGTCGTTTGTTGCGTGGTGTCTGATTTTACGAGGGAAAGTCTTGGCGCAACAGAGACGCAGGTTGGAGCTAACCTATGGGCATGGCCGCCGTAGGGTTTTGATCGACGGCGTCCGTCTGGTGTGGTATTTGTTGTTCGGTGTCTGTCTGTCTGTCTGTCTGTCTGTCTGTTTGTCTGTTAGTCTGTTTGTCTGTTAGTCTGTTTGTCTGTTAGTCTGTCTGTCTGTCTACCTTCCGGTTTGTCTGTAAGTGTGCCTCTTAACCTGTTTTTCTTCTGCGTTTGCGCGGCTTTTGAAAGAAGCAGCCTCTAGCGCGAAGGTGTATCCGGTGCCTCCAACGAAAAGACCGCTCGGTAGTCCTTGAGCCTTCCTTTTGATCGTCAACGATCGGTGGAGTTCATTTTCCTTTCGTGCTACTGCACGACAGTGGTGTTGCATTCAGCGTTGGTGTGAGAGGTGTCAAGGGAGACCAAACCGAATTGCACCTTGGTTCTGAACTTTTATGCTTTTCGCCAGATTTTTTTTTCACACAGCTGTGTTGGAGAGTTTTACAGAAATGCCTCTCTGTCCTTGCGGTGGCGTGCTTTGAAGATTTATGAAGATGTTGCCCATACGGACTCGAGTTGCCGTTCGTATTTGTGAGATTGTGCTTCTGCCCTTTCCGACGTGCCACTTTCGTGAAGCTTTTCATTGACATGCATCATTAGTACAACACAACTTGCATAGCAGTTGTGACATTCGGAGGAAGGGAAACGGCTAAGGAACCCCCTCCCCCCCTCCAGATCGGAGAGTTTATCCCGCTACAGAATGGCTACCGTCACGGTTGGAACTGACAAGAACCATCGGTTCCGTACGACAACAACCGGAAACGTTATCACCACCAAGAACCACGCGCACCTACCCCGTGCACGCTAACCTCCCCCCTCCCCCCCCCCCTCCCCCTGCCTCGCTTGCCTGTGCCCCTCTACACGAATGCGGGCAGGCGCCATGCACGCCGTGTGCGCTGGGAGCGAGCTCAGGGATCGCCTTGCGGCTGGGGGTAAAGTCGGCCAGCGAACGTCGAGGCCACTGTTCGCCGGACACATAGCGGGAGGAACGCACCACGCGTTCTGGGACAGAGGGGAGGGATTTTGCATCTTCAGCGACATCGCCGTGAGTCACGAGGGCGTTTGCTTTAGGGTGTCGGCGGGAGATGGAGGTATCAGCGGCGGGAAGGGAATCGAGTCGGATAATCGTTCTTGCCGCCGACCTCTTGATCTTATCTTTTTTCACTGGGGGGCGGGGCGGGGTGTACTCGATATCATGCATGGCCGTAGTCGTATAACCATAGACCCTCGCTTCCCTACCTACAAGGTCGGGACGGAGCACGTCGGATTTTCACCGACCAGGCAGACATTGTTCGCACCAAGCGCGAAGCGCCGTGAGGTGTCGGGCGAGTCGCATGAAGGGTGAGCTGCATCCTACTAAGAGTCATTCTTATCGGAGAGCTTTCTTTCCAAATTTTCGACATTTTTTTCGCGCAATTTTCAATCTTCGATATTTTCCTGTTTTTTTTTTTCCATATATTGGAATGTTAACGAACTTGAGATTTTTGCTTCTGGAGAATTTCACGAATAGTGACTGAACGCCTCCGTATATTGATACATATCTCCAATTATTCCCAAACTTTGGAAACTTTGGACAAAACGCTCTCCGATAAGAATGAGCCTAAGAACCGCTTTTGAGGCGGATTTTCTTGCATATGGATGGTAGCGTCATTTTTTTTTCTTGCGTGGACACTTCCTTTGACAGCAATGGGTCTACTATGTAACTGCCTCGTGGGTGTCTTACCATATACCTGTTCGTAGCCTCAGGCAGGTCATGTATTATTGGCCTCCCACAAGATAGGGGCAGAGAAGAAATGAGCCTCCTGCGTCACCGCTTACAACGTCAGATGTCAAGAGTCACACAATCCACAATAATAGGCAATGCCACCAACCGGTACGAAATTGTCATTTAAAGAGACCGAACGAACAATACCTGGTACACACTACGTGATACGACCGTCCCCCTTGTACGGAATTAAGGTTCTCCCCGCGCCAAAAATATCTAACTCGGCCGCCAGTCGTGGTGACCGCAAAACAGAGGAAATAAAAAAAAACCCGATACTTACCCTGGTTGTCTAGCTCACGCACTGAGAGGCGTGTTTCACAGCGTCGTCGCCAACCCTTGACGCCAACCCAACCCATCTGTATATACCAGGTACCTGGTATATCATATAGGGGTCTGGGTGGATTCAAAACGAACGCCCCTCTTCGATCCGATATTTTTGTGCGAGAAACTATTTAGAGTCGGCGGAGGAGTCGGACTTGGTGTGTGTCGCACAAGTCACCTGTGTGCTTGGATATAGTGGTTGTCACCCTCACGACACCCGTGTCAGGGTATGAGGTAGCTTTGTGCATGGGGCTAGGTGTCCCCCCCCCCCCCCCAACCACACCCTTGTCGGATTCAGGTTTGCCTTTGGAGAGGGACAGTATTGGCCTGACAATATCCCTTCCAGGCTTTGACTTGTACCCGTGTCAGGGTCAGCCCTGTGATTGGAGGTTGTCATTTTTCACCTTGACCTTATCCCTATTACAGTAGGTTAGTAGGTTCTGTAGTTGTTTGGAGATGCACACTTTGCGCTCTGACAGTAGCCTTGTCAGGGTTACGGTGGGTTCGCGCTCGGCATTGAACTCTCTTGACTCTGACAATCCCCCTGTCAGACTTGAGTCTGTGCTTGGAGATTCACTATTTTCAACCCCTGTCCAGCGTCAGTCCGGGGCGACCATTTTCATGTATTTGACGCGGCAGCAGCCCTTCCGCTGACTGGTCGCTCCCTGTTGACGCCATCTCCACTGCCTACATCGCTGCTGCCAAAATACTTTTTTGGGGGCCCTCTTCTCCCCTTGCAACGCCCCAGGTGGCGGCTAACGTGGCTCTGAGGGACTACCCGGAGACCATTCGCCAAGTTTTGATCGTGGACTGCGACGTGCACCAGGGAAACGGAAACGCTGTCCTTTTCTCCGAGAAGCCTTCGGTCTTCACCTTTAGCATACACTGCAAGGCGAACTACTTCTCCGACAAGCAGGTGGGGGCCACGCGCGCCGTCGCCTGAGTTCACTCGACGTGACCCATCGCTCGTCGATTTCGTTGTCGAAGCCGTCGCAGGCGTAGTCGTGTAGTCGTCGGCGGCGGCGGCGGCGGCAGCGACGGCGTCGTTGTCGTTGATGTTGCCGGCATCTTCACCATTGATGTACTCGTCGTTATCGCCCTCGTTGTCGTCCTCGTCGTCGGCGTGGTACTCGCCATTGTCGTCCCCGTCGTTATCGTCGTTGTCATTGTCATCGAACTCGTCATCGCTGACGTCGTCATCCTCGTCGCCGTGGTCGCTGTCGTTGGCGTTGGCGTTGGCGCTGTTGTCGTCGGTTTCCTCGTCGTTGTGGTTGTCATCGCCACCGTCGTCGCTGTTGTCGTAGTAGCCGTAATCTGTGCTGGCTTCCAGGTCACCCCCCCCCCCCCCCCGCCCCCCCCTTCCGCTCTCTCTTTCTCGCTCCGTCTCGCTGATCACTGCCCTCGTTTGCGCTTGTACGCAGGACTCCGACGTGGACATTGAGGTGGACGAAGGCACCGGCGATGACGAATACTTACGCCTTCTCTCGGAGCGTCTGCCCAAGCTCGTCGATCAGGTCTGCCCGGACCTAATTTTCTATCAGGTACAAGCGGGGCAGGGGGGTGGGAGGAGTTTTTGTTTTGTTGCTGGGGTGGGTCTTTGTAGTACCGCGTGCGTAGGACATCACAATGAGGCCGGTGCAAAAGCAGCGACAATCATGGATAGTTGCAGGCGCGCATTCACGTAACGTAGACGTGATTCGATTGCCTCGAACAGTGGGAGCGTTTTGTTTGTGGTTCGTGTCTCGCATGGGATTCCTTCATTTTGGGTAGGGTTACATTTTTGTTTCTCTCTTGTCTACCAGGTACGTGTTATTTCTATCAAACTCGCGGCGTCGTAAATGACATTTGGTAGCTCTTACTTTACCTCCGAACCGTTCCTGTTTGTTACGCCCGGGAACAGGGAGGGATTGATCCCCTGGTGCACGACCGCCTCGGAAGATTGAACCTGACGAGGGAAGGTCTGCGGCGTCGCAACCGTCTCGTGTACGAGACGGCCCTAGCTCGAGGCACGCCTACCGTAATTACGGTGAGCCGGCACACTTGAGAGTGTTCAGCGTTCGGTGCTACACGGCCTGTGTGTGTCTTCTCCTGATGTCGCCGTGGGGCAATTGCGCCCCCGCCCGCCCCCCACCCCCACCGATCGCTTCGGGCCGATGCCGGACAAGCAATCAATCGGTCAGCGGCGTTTTTATCGGGCGGGAAGACACTGCTGAGTTGTCATTGCTTTTGAGTTCGCAACGAACAACTTGTCTAATAATCTGCGCGGGGAGCAACACTCCTAGGTGAGGTATTGCCGATACCCCAGAAAACGTGACCGCATCGTCCGCTATTTTCATCATCCTACTCATCAGCATCACCGTCAGCAGCGTTATATACACCATCGTCATCGTCGTCGTATCATTGCCATGCACTACCACCACCATTATCATCATCACATCTTTTCGCCCCCCATTTTTCGGCTGCCGCTTTTTTTTCGTCCGAGCCTTGAGCCCAATACCACTCTTCCTACACCTGCTTATATTTTTAATCTTGCCGCGGGTTCAATCGTTATTTCGGCAAACAGATGGGCGGCGGATACCCGAGGGATCTCGACCCTGGATCTGAGAGCTTCGGGCAGATAGTGCGGAGCCATCAAGACGTGTACGTCGACGCAGCGGAGTGTCTCAGCGCGTCGGTGTTGGGTGCTCAGAGGGGTTAGACGTCGAGGGTGAGGGGGGACTAGGGGTTTCCAGAACCGTGGACGTGCATCGCGCGTGGTAGCACGAGAGGGTGAATAGGCGATGGCACTTAATTGCACGGCCTCCCTGCTGTATTCAACAGAAGGTATTAGTTGTTATGGCGGTGTTCCTTTCTTGTCAGGGCGTCTTTCTTGTTTTTTCATGTCACGAGAGTCGCCGGTCTACCAACATGGACATGGAAACAATAGTGTCCATACTCCCCGTCCGTAAGTTTGAGTCTTGGTGCGATCGCGTCTGTCGCTCCTTTGTCCATGCTATATATGACCGGAGTATCATTCCGCGACACTGACCGCTCTGGTTTGGTTTCCCGAAATAAGCTTGGGAGGCGCCGGCGACGGGTGTTAAGTCGCCGCAAAACCAACTGTAGAATCTGAAAGTAAATGCAAACAAGAAAAAAAAATACAAACAACAGCTACAAAGGCTACAAGGGCAACCAAAGCACGAAGAAAAAGCGAACGGCATGAACGGAAACGTGAAAAGCAAAACGCAAACAACATCTTGGACTACGCACGACACCCGAAACGCACAGGCCGGCAATCGAGCGATTCTTGGGGTGGGGTGTTTAGTTCGCATCTGCAGCAGCAGAAAGAGGCACCGCGTCAAGACTTGAAAAAAGTGTGTTCTGCGCTTGGCAGTAAGGTGGCGGCTCCCAAGAGGAGGAGAGCCAAACCCCCCTCTTGTTGACTGACCCTTTTGGGACGTCTCTGGCTTCGTGCGGAAGACGCATCATGTATGTGCATTTTTGACGGGTGTGTTGGCTTTGTGCGGAACACTGCCAGCCGGCAGAAAAGTGATATTCCAGGCCAGCGGAGTGTTCCCAGGGCGAAAAATACGCGAAAACGAAACGGTGTCGAAACCCGCGCCGACCTTCAAAAGAGACTCTCATTGTGCCCGCGCCGCGTCTTGGTGTCACGGCAGGTGAACCTTAGAGCCGTGCTTCGGTAGGGATGGCAGCAAATTTTGTGAGAGGCACCTCACGGAAGGACCTCTACACCCCACCGAACGACCGAAGCTTTAGAGTTAGTGTACGCTAAGCCCGATACACAATCCCATGGGCTTGGAGACGACAACTCCCTAGGCTAACGTAGGGGTTCTATAGCGGAAATTCGAATTTTGTCTGTCTGTCTGTCCCCCCCTCAAAAGGAAACTCTAATCAGCGCAAAATCTGGCCCCAAAACACCCCCGACGTTGACGTGTATATACCGCTCGAGTCGATAGCGGACACATATACAAGCAGACTGGGCCAACTTTCGGATTCAACGGAGCCCTGCGCCTTGAGCTACGCGACCCAGCCCCACCCGGGGCACAATCGCTTGTAGACAACCGCTTATGCCAGAGTCGGTACGAGCAGCGAACTATTTCGCAAATGGGTTACAGCGCATCGATCGTAACAAAAATGAGATCACCTTCTAGATGCATGGCTCGCTCAGCGAGATTGGCTAACGGTGCTAATGAGGTCGTTGCCCGCCGCTCGCAAACGACCATGCAAGGTCGCTTTTGGCTGCAAGGTCTTGACCCCATGAGGTTTGTGATATATTCTGTGGCATTTTACGTCAGGGTCGCTTCCTGATCCACAGTAAGCCGAAGTGCTTGTCAAACCGACAACAACAGCAGCAATTCGTAAGTGCTTGACGCCGTGCAAGGTCCCACAGCAATTACTGTTCGATCGGAAAGACTCGCAGGCATGGAAGCCCGCGCACAAAGAGTTGCGGGCGCACGGGCACAATGCTCCTCTCGGAAGCAGTTCCGATGCCTACTGCTGTATTAGTGGTACGACTGCTGCCACGCCGGCGGGGCCGGTATACGCATATACCCACACCACCGACGTTCCGATGATTACTCGTGCTTTGGGTTATGGCTGCTGACCCCCGGCCCTTGCTGCAACACTATGTAGCAATAAACCAACCCACCCAAACCGCCCACACCCCCAGCACATTTTATCTTGAACTAATCCGCCCACTAACCCACCGACGTCCCGACGCTTGTTGCTTTATATTAATAGTGGTACCACAGCTGCCACGCCAGCGGAGCCGGCATACGTATATGCCCACACCACCGACAATCCGATGCTTACTCTTGGGTTGTGTTTGCTACCCACAAGCCCATGCTACAACGCCATGTGGCGAAATGCCTACGCACCCATCCACCCAAACCACCCACCCCCCCAATCCGCCCACTAATCCACCGACGTTCCAATGGCTCCTGCTGCACTAGTGGTACGAGCGCTACTACGCCACGTTCCTATGTTTCCTGTAGTACTCTGTAGGGGTATTCGTATGAATTTCTATTTGTAAACCCTCGTACGATTATGATGGTTTCCGCTTGGCTGCCCGTCTCCTGGCTTCTTATCGTTGCTATTGCAGATCTTGCAGGAGTCGTGGCAAACCGGTACCCTGGTCTCCCATCGTCAAGGCAGCTCCTGTCTTGGCGTGTGACCATCCCTTGGGCGTGGTTGACGGGAGTATTTTCACTGTGATGGGGAGGCTTGCCGGCCTCCTACCATTACGGACACGACCACCCCGTTCGAGTGCTACAGTTTCGACCGCTCAGCTGTCTTTGACCTGTCGTTCAGGGTGACACAGAGTTACCTGGTAAGCTTCTTTGAATATTGCTTCTATGAGCGCAGAGGGCGGACGTCGTCCGCTCCGCTGTTCTGTTCTTCCAACGGAACATATCGCGCGTGCGCACGTCATCCACGTACCGGAGCGCAAGCGCGAGCGTTGGTTCGCTAAACAGAGCATACAGAGAGGTGGGCATCTCCCGCTAGCGCGATCGTTGGTTCGCCAAAACAGCGCCGACAGCACGGTGGGGTTGCCCGAAAGCGCAGGTTCATCCGCGAGGAGAGCGGTTTCGGCCGCAAGCGTGGTTCCGGCCGCGAGCGCAACGCCAACAACTTGACTGGCTGGAGCGAAAGACGGTGGTTCGATCTAAGGCGCAGAGTCTCTCGTGAACGCGGCTGCAACCCCGACCGCTAGGGGCCCTTGTGTCCGGGGGGGCAAGGGAAGACGGCCCCGCGTAGTTTAGATGCAGCGCGTTTCTAATCGGATTAGTTTTGACCAATCTGTCTCTCTGCATCGGCATTGGGGTTGGTGTAGCAAACGTGCCACAACATCTTTGGTTGGGTTAGGTTGGGTTGCGTTGCGTTAGGGACCCTGGTCCCCGGGGGGGATAGAGTACTCGGCTCCGCGTAGTTTAGATGCAGCGCTTTTCTACGCTTGTGACGGTGCCTAGTGCTTCGACTCTTCCTATGCCGTGCCACGGCACCTTTCGATCGGCTCGCTATGTTTCTTCCCCTGTGTTAGGCTGCTTTACGTGATAGATTTCGAGTATTTGCAGAGAACTAGTGGCAACCGTCGTGTCCTTGTTCAACGAGTCTATACTCCCCGCGGTGCGCACTATCATGTGCTAGCTTTAATCAATACAACAACACAAAAGTACAGTACACCAAACCACGAAAATACGGGAATGGCAACACCTGGGGAACAGCTGGGCAACAGTTGCCCTCCTCTACATATTGTTGTTGCAATACATCTCGGATGCTAATGTATTGGGGTCGCTGCTGAGTCAGAGGGAAATGTTTTGGGATATGCTACGACCACGTAAACTCCCTCTACCGTAGCGCGGTTCCTCATCACAACCAACTTCACAAACGGAAACATTTTCGTGAGGATCCGGCACTCCTTCCTGCCACTCCAACTAGTGTTTTATTCCCGCGAGAAGTTCTGCGTTAAAAAATGGGGAAAACGTTAGACGTTGCACGTAAAATGAAATAATGATAAGGCGTTCTGGCCAAAGCCGCCGCCGGCCCCTATCCCCACGGAAGACATACGATCCCGATTGTGACTCACAGCTCGAAGCACGTCTTTTGCCGCCAAAAAAATGGAGTCGGCGCGGCGGAACTGCGCGCGTGGTAGCCGCTCGAGGCGTCCACCCAATACCACCTCGACCGGCATTCGATGAGCGCGCACTTCCTCATTTTTTCAAAATATTGGCGCGGTCTACCTGCTTGTAAGCTGCGTGATGCTCTACAAATGCCCGCAATCGCTCACCGCTACAGCAGAATCGAATTGTAGTTTATGTCCAAACACAGTCACTCCTAAATGTTGTTTATAATATGGCTCCATTCAAGGGCTCAGGTGACAGTTTCTGTAGCCACTGGTATTTTACCCACCATCAAAACGCCTCTATCAATACCCTCGGAGAGAAAAGGCCACTGCCCCCCCCGTCCGCTCCCGGGAGGAGGAAGTGGATGCACTAATATGCCCGTGTGGCAAAGCAATAGAGGCTACAACAGAAATCATACAGTAGGAGAATGGGAAATGAAAAAGGAGGAACGGGATGTATTAAAAAAGATGAGGGAAACAGACGAATGGGGCATGAAGAACTTTGGTACACTAGATAGCAGCGAGAAAACGATCGCTATCCTAGGAGATAGACGGTAGCCACAGGCGGCGAACCACGAAGGGGATAAGATTAGCAAAAACACATTGTGTAATACATGGAAACAACGTAATGCGCCCAAATGTTGGAGTTGTCTCTATTAGTTTAGAAACGGTGTTTCGTCTCGAAAGGGATGCGTGGTCAATGGTCAAATGACTAAGGCAAGCAACAAACGAGTACGCCCCCCCCCCCCCCCCCCCCTCCTCCGCTCCCCACGGGTTCCCACCTCTGCAACTACATCAAGAAGGTGTTTGTGTGCCAACGACCAACGCTTCCGTAAAACGCGTCCATCTAAAGTCGGCGAGCAACTATCCCTAAGAACTTACCTGGTACTTCTTAGGCATTCCGTCGGGACAAAATCTCATTTTTTTAAACACTGTCGCTTTCCGCTCCCTCTCCCCCACACCTCTGGTGCTACTCGTTCAGCAGTAGAGCGCATAGCAGATACCAGGTACGTGCCAAGCACCACATCTCCCGCGCTTGAGCTCCGGCAACAATCCGCGCAGATGGCAAGAGGAAGAGCCAGCGCATTGTGCGCTGCGCCAGGAGTAGTACAAGAGCGCACTGCCGACGAAAAACAAATAATTCCTCTGGCCGCGTGAGGGCTACATTCTAAAGGCAACGCTGCTATGTGGACGCTAGCCTCGGGCTTCGTTGCCTCGGCTCCTTCCAGAGCCGCGCCGCGACTACCTCCAAGCAGGGGGGAGACGAAAGCCACGGAACCTTCATAGGGGAATCAACCACGTACGACAGAATCAACGGGAGGCATTTTTAGCAAAAAAAATAGCAAAAAATACCGGGGGTATCACGTCAAAGTCGAGATAAAGCGCGTGCGAGTTTCCGGCACGCGTCAGTGGAGGCTTCCAGCAGCCGAGACCTCTACGACAACACCGTCAAATTGACGGTAGGTTCGCGAGAAGACATCTCGCGTACGAGCCCCTCCCCGCCCCAAAACATAAAACCAACGATTAACACCCAGAAAACAAAAGGTGTCCTAAAACAAAATCGACCCCCAAAACGAACGCCTGCGTTGTACACGTCCATTGGGCTATGTAAATACGTTTTCATTTCGGTTTATCCTCTTAACCTTCAGTGCATCTATCAATATTCTCCCCCTCCCACCTTTTTCAACCTTTCACTTGTTTCTATCATTAGCTCGCTCGCTCACGCCGCGGCGTGCCAGAGACCCAGTGCTCTGACCCGCCGAAATTGTCCGCGTGCTGCAGCTCTGACACGCTTGCATCGGGCACGCCACGATAGGCAACCGCCTTCAACGCTCTCTCACGACCCTCTCTCTCTCTCCACAGGTATTTCCTCCAAAGATCCTCCCTCCAGCGGTTCTGTCCCCAACGGCCCCTTCTCTCTGGGTTAGTAACTACATCGCCGGACCGCTCTCGTGGCTCCGCCTGAGAAGGGTCGACCGCTTCGGAAGGAAGACTCACTCGCAATCAACTACGCAACGAGCACACGCGGGACTTGCCGTGAGCTACGTACGGGGAAAGACCATCAATACGGCATTTTTCACCACAATATCATTTGGGAGTCCTTCGAGAAATATCCACGACACATCTCTAAACCGGCCAGTCTGACTAAGAGAACGCCGAATTTGTCGTGGGCACCTACCTGGCACGAGGGGGGCGTCGTCGTGCGGAGGCGCTACACCACCTAGGCCTTGTTGGCAAGTCCCTCAAACCTCACTCCCTCCACCCCTTTTTGCACAAGCGAGAACATGAAGCGCCGCGCGTAAATTAGCGCTTTAAATTGCTAGTAAAGCTGGACTAAACGAACACTAGGGGATGAAGGTACGATAGGGGCGGTGCGCCGCGGGCGTCAAGCAGGCGACCCTTGCCCATCGAGTTCGCCCGCTCTAAATACTTCCAGCAAACACCCTGGGCTCAATCTCACGCCTCTCTATCGGCAAAATTGACCCGACCACATCACAACACCGACCGATGATACCCTCGACTGTATCGACTGACTGACTGCCTGGCCAGCGGGGTGCGTCGAACTACCTGCAGCACGCTACGCACGCTACTACCGTGCTCGGCATCTCGATGGTCCAAGACTCCCCCCTCCCCGCTTGCCCCCTCCTCAGGCGCGTAGGAGCCACAACCTTACGGCTTGGTTTCCCCCGAGACTCCCACCAGCGCTTGTGTTTTTATATTTGGTCTTCTTATTCTTGGCGTTCCTCTTCTCTATTATATTCTTCTCATCAGCGCCCCCCTCTCCCCACCTCCTCTTCCCCTTCCCTCCGCCCCCCCCCGTCCAACTCCCGGGCCATCAAATTATGCCGCTCTCCTCTTCTCATCCATTCCATCGTGGCCTCGTAGACCAAAAAGGTCGCCGCATGGTTCACCGCCGCCCGAGCCAACGTTGGCGCCAAGCCTCGGTAGAACGGCGTGAATCCTTCCGTCCTCCACATCGAGCTGGCCGTGGCAAGCATGCCGCCTCCACCCGCTCCCGCGTTCTGCATTCGGCTTTTCACGACGTCCGCTGGTAAGGTGGAAGCGTTGGCACGGCGGAGTGGAGGCGGAGCGGCGGTGGCGGGGGGGGGGGGGGGCGAGGGCGTACTCATTTGTTGTTTGCCTTTGTCATTTGGGAGTTAATCGCGCATCCCTTTCGGGACGGAACACCAATCCTATTCCTATGAAAGAAGCCTCCAACATTTTGGCGCTCAATACGTTTTTACCATACAAACTATTATCTTATCTTATCTTATCTTATCCCCTGTCTCGCCGTCTGTGGCCACCATCTATCGTACTCATGTCATGTGCATGGCCGTAATCGTATGGCCATGGACCCTCGCATTCCTACATACAGTGCCCGGACGGAGCACGTTCGGGTTTTCACCGACCAGCGACCAGCCAGACAGTGCTTGTACCCAACGCGAAGCGCCGTGAGTTGTTCGGCGAGTCGCACAAAGGGTGAGCCGCACCCTGCTAAGAAACACTTGTGACGCAGGTTTCGGCACCTTGTGCATACTCTCCTGCGTATTTAGATCACACCGTTGAAAAAAAGGATTCCATTGTTAATGGTGTGACCAGATCCAAGAGACAGGAGGGGGGGGACTTGTATTCCCTTTCCGTGTGCCTTGCGTCATACGGCCATCATAGCAATCGCGAACGTGGGGATTGGGAAGAGAGATGAGGGAGGGGGGAGGGAGGAGGAAAGGGAGGGGGTACCAACGAAAACCTACCGCTCTTAGTCTGAAAATGTTTTATAGTCAGACTGGGGGTCATTGTTTCGCCTTGGAATTGCGGAGGCCATTTTCCGTTCGCTAACCTAGGCGAGTTCGGCTCATTGTGGGGTGTCGTACCGCGATCCACATTCGGGGCTTTAGTGTAACCCTATGTGCTCTTAAATCCGTCCGGGGAGGGAGGAGCGGAGCGGGGGGGGGGCGGTACGGAGGGGGGGGGGGGGGGGTATTAGTTACCTGGATAGACCGGAAGCCACGCCGCGATGCCCGCTAGCGCCCCCGACAGCGCCGTCTTGAACATGACGGTCCCTCGGGAAGCTTCGTCCAGATCGCTAGACTCCCTCAACAGGACCCGCTTGCAAGCCTCGTACGTTGCGAAGTAGCAGGCGTACCTTTTCGTAGGGTCAGCGGGAGGGAACGGCGAGCGTAAGCACCAACTTTACCACTGAAAACAACCTACCTCTTCGTGATACCAAGTAGTTTGTCTTCAAAACGGGGGTACTGCAGTTGTGAGCAGGGCATTTCGCGGGTCATAACCTAACCCGCAGGTTTTTTTTTTTTCAAAGTCTCACGGGCCGGGTCGTGTCGGGTTAGGCCATGTCGTGTCGTGTCGTGTCGTGTCAGGTCGGGTCAGGAGGCTTTCAAACTCTCACGGGTCGAGTCGGACCAGGAGGCGCTCAAACTCTCACGGGTCGGGTCGGGTCACTCTTACCCGGCACAACGCGACCTGATCCGACCCCGTGAATAACCCTGGTTGCAAGGGGGTTAGAAACTGCACCCTCCTTCCCAGGATGCACCGCTTTGGAATTAAAGTTGAGAGTTAGCTGTCAAAGGCTCGCAGTTGTCACATGCTCCATATCGTTTAGGTGTCGCTGACGACGCAGCCAGGAAGGTAGGCGGGGGCGAGAAGGTTGGCCATTTCTCATACTGGCGGTATAAAAGCGCACTTCTTTCTTTGCGGCGCACACCGCTCTGTCCCTCCCCCTACAATCCAGTGGCGCACGCGCCGATCTCAAACATCGCGGTCAACCGTACCAACAAAAAAAACGTACCGGTACACAACAAACGCCTGCTCCCCTCTCCCACCCTCCTTATACCGTCCCCCGGTCTAAGGTTACATGACTACGGCCATACATGATATTGAGTACGCGCTCCGTCCCGGCGTTGTAGGGATGCGAGCGTCTCTGGTCATACGACTAACCCCATGCATGACAATGAGTACACCCTCACGGCCTGCTTTCCCTGCAAGCACGCTTCTGTTGCAACGTTCAACGCTACGAGCACACGCAACCCAAGGTCACAAACTCGTGTGGCAGCACGATGGGAGCGGCAGCGGCGGCAGCCTCTCGGTTTCTACCGCCCCCGAACGCGAGCAACGGTTCGAGCCATCACAGCACGAGCAAAATTACGAGGCTCCTCGCCTGTGGATCTGTATATATCCTACCCAGAGCAAGCCGACTTCTTGAGGTTTCGGTTGCAAGCCAGAGCCCCACACACAGTCGAATGAGCTTGAAAATAACAATGTGCAGTACACATCGGGTGCAAGTCTTCTGGATATAAGCTCTCCTCAGTAAAGGAGCGCCGTGAGTGAGAAATAGACGTGAACGTTCACACCGCGATTTTTTACAGTTAATCGTTTCCTGCTCGATGGTCTATGGATAGACCTTCCACGGCAGATTTATCCCCGATCTGTAATGATCTACAGCAGTAGCTCATGTTGCCGGGCGGGACCCGTACCATCTGCACGATCTGGCACATGTTTCCTGGGTTGGAGGCGTTCTGCGACAGAGGTTCACCCGAATTTTTCTGAGGCTCCTCACTTGAGGAGCTCCAAACCTCACCCGAACACGGACTTCAGCAAAAATCAAGTTGCATGCCGATGAATAATCCCATGGCCCAAGGATACACATTTTTTTTTTTTCTTGTTCGAAACAAGACTGGCATTCCGACGATTTCGGGTTAAAGAGCCCCTTCCTTCAGTTTTTTTTTTGAGCGGATACGTGCTGCCTCTATCGTAGAACGCTTCGTCGGATCTGTTATCTTTTATGCAGGTCCTGCACAACCTCTCGCAACGGCGGCGGGTGAAGAACTAGATGCTCTATCTGTGGACAGATCAGATAGATCATGAGCTGTCCGAGGTGTGGGATGTTTGGCTCAACGTGCAACCCCTAGTAGTACCACGGCCCCCCACGCTCTCGCCCCCCCCCCCCCCCCCCTCGACAATATTGACGGCAGCTCACCCCGGGACCTCTCGCAGCAGAGTAGGCCCCAGCCCGGCGTAAAGGCCTCTTCGCAGCCCGTTCTCCGCCACGAGACCTCTTGCGCAACCCCAGGCGTTCGAGTAGGTCGCACCCCCCCCGGTTACGCCCCCCGCCACCGCTGTCGTTGCCGCGGCCGCTGCAGCCGCCGCGTTCGGGAGCCTGGAAGGGGAGGGGGCGGATGCTATGGCGGCCTGCATGACCACCTTGATTCGTTCGACAGGCGTCACGACGAAGGACCCGACGAGACCCGAGCCCATCGCGGCGACTCCGAGATGCATGAGCGTAAGTTCCTCTCCGTCTGTTGAAAAGCAAAAAACAAGAAAAAAAATATGAACACAGAAATAAATAAATTAAAAAAAAACTTGAACAATCTGAACGTAACTATTCACGCATTTACTCTTCAGTTTCAACCGATTTGAAACCGTTTCATTTTGAAACCGATTCGTTTCAAACGTTTTATCTCGTTTTCACCGTTTTCTTTATTACGGGGGACCCTAGTTAACAGGACCTATGGTGTACATAAAAACCTATATATTTCACCATTTTTACTAAATATATTTGGTCCTGTTAACTATGGCCCCCCGTAATAGTATTTATCGTTTCAAAATATTACCGGTAGTAAATTACAGTTTCGGTGGAATTGTAAATGTAATAATTCGTTGATATTTTTTTAACGTGCGTGCTGTCGTCGTAGTGCGCGATGTCGTTTTGGGTTGGGTGATGGATTCCCGTTTCGAGGCCAGCAGAGAAGGAACTTCGAAAATACGTCGTGTCGACGTTTGGGCGTGTGTTTTTCCCGTTTTCGTTCAATATTGTACGCATACGTCAGTTGTGAGTACGACCGATGGAATTGTCGAAACTCAACATTAAAAGTTTTGTTTATATCTCAAGCCCTGCACCTCTGCCCCCCGTGTTCTTTCTGATCATAGTCGGCGGCGATGACGATGGCGGTGGGACCGGAGACAGACAGGGGGGGGGGGGGGGGGGGGGGGGGGGGGGGTTGTACTCGATAGGGGAGAGATGCACTCGATCTCATGCATGGCCGCAGTCGTCGTATGAGAGGGGGCAAGGCGCGTTTGCCGTGAGGGTGGCGCAGAGAAGGATATATGTTACAATCCCGCGCAAGGGGTTCTAACCCCGTTGAGATTTCAGAGGTAAACACTGTCGGACACAACCTGGCAATGACAGCACTGGCCACACGACGCAGCCTGCGTTGCTGGGGTAGACGTTGCTGCCCGAATTGCGGCGGAGAAAAACATGCACGATACGCGCGTGGCATGACGACAGTTGTGTCGTTGCACGCTCTTCCCAGCGAAGGTTGAAAAAATGCTGTGTATCTTTGTCGTATTTCAGGTCGCGATTCCTGCGTGGTGAATTTGCGTAACGCAAGCTCCACACACGCGTGCATGTTTTGGATCGCTCGGAAAAGAACGGTTAAACGAGGAACGGGCCGCACCGCAATTTTCGCACGATACGGACATCGACTCAGGGGTTAACGGCTCTAGCCGGGTGTTCTTCCCAACTTTAGCGTACCTGCACTGATCGCTTATTTCTCGCACCCGAGAGGGTTCACGCGAAGGGCGTAGGGGAACGGTATGTGCTTGGTTCCTCTAGCGGTACACACCGCAAACTCAACAATAAGACATGTAGTCACCTTTGCCCGAGACCCTGCGTACAATGCTTTGAAACAGGCCGTATCCGCCGAAAACCGCCGCCTTTATCAACCCCGCCCCAGCCACCGGAGACAAAACGCCTCGGTAGAAACCCGCCACGCCCGCCTCTTGTAGCAGGAGGGACGCAGTGCGCGCGGCACCGAAATGCTTTCCGCCTGTCTGCATCCTGGGCGGCGGGTCGAGGAACAGGGGGGGGGGGGCACGGGAGGAGGGTTTTGGGAGGGGGGAGAGATGGGGTAAATTGCAAGTCACAAGTCGCGAGCCGCCCCCAGTTTACAGACCGCAGCACCACATGCGGGGTCATGCACCTTCGAGAACGACCGGAACCTCCGGTAGGGGGCGAGACTTGCGACATAGTGTCAAACCCCACATCTCCGCGCCGCCAGGCTGAGTTTATAACCAACCTTTCCACCCCCTCATGCCCCCCGCCCCCCCTCTGTCACTAGTAGTGGGAAGTCTTCTCGGAGGCATTTGGTGCTGAAATATACCGACCGCACGACAACGTGCTGACCGACGGCAGGGCAAGAATACCGACCGCACGGTGGTCTACCTACCCCCGCAAAAGCCTACCGAGCGTACGGCTTCTACCGATTCCACGAGAATCCACCAAACCGCACGACGGCCTCCTGACACCATACGACAAATATAAAGCAACCGCACAGCGATCTACTTCACATAAACTTGATTTCGCGCAGCATTTGACCCGACCCACTCCTATTCCACTCCAAACCCGCCATGACTTCGCACAATTCGTTTCGTTCGGCCGGTGACCCGACCCACATACCTACGCACGCGATATGACTGCACACAACCTCGCCATACTCAGACGGTGGCCTGACTCCACTCCGATCCGCCACGACTGCATACAGCTCGTTTTACTCAAGACAGTGACCCGACCCACTCCTATCCACCCCAATTTACCATGCCCTCAAACACACCCAGACCCCCCCCCCGAAACCACTCACATCGACACCCACACATACAGCGACAGGCTTACCACGCTGCACCGCTCACCTGACTCGAACCGTATCGAGGGGGTAGGACACGAGAGCGCCGCTAATACCTCCGACGGTGCCCGCAACGAGGTGTTCCAAGGTTGTCGGAGGGCGTTGCCTGAGGGCGGGAGGGGGGCTCATCGCCGCTTTCGCTTTTCGTCGACCCGTGCCGGCCGGTGGTTCTTGCCAATGTCGCACCTTGGTTTGGGCAAACAGGGCGGCGGGGCGGCACCGTGGGACACAGCAGCGGGAAGGCGCGCACGCACGCTGCGACATGATCGCGGCTGCGTTTTCACATTTTCACCCAGCTGCTTTCAGACCCCCCCCTGTCCCGAACCACCCCCCTGTCTCACTCTGATTCGTCACCATAACCTCGTCTTCGGTCGCGGACATAAAACTTGTTTGTCCTTGGTGTCTAAAAATGCATGTGTAATATACAACCGGGGCGGGGGGGGGGGGGGTACCCATTATGATGCATGGCCGTAGTCGTGTGTCAACTGTTCGAGCACCGGCACAGCCGAAAAATAAGGGCAAGGTCCGCCCAGCCGCTCGTTTCCCGGAAAGTATCACGGCCGCATGGTCACAGCAACGCACAAGAAGCCCCCCCCACTTCTCTTACGCACTCTTCAAGTGCACACATCGCTGTCTGCAGGCCGCACGGAGGTCGAGTACCCCCTGCCCCCCGTACCCCACCTTAGCCGGGTCGCTGTCCTCCAGCACACCAGACGTCGATAGGCCCAGCGTCGCCGTCGAAAGCAAGAGCGCTACGAGCACACAGATCTGCCGGGTCCCCACCCGCCTTCGTTTCCGTCTCATCCCCCGGCCCGAAGACATCCAGAGCGACATGACGTACCCCCACTCGGACGCACCCCCCCTTCCACCCCCCCCCCGCTCTTCTGATGGTATCGGGCACGCGACACGCGGTGCAATCGGAAACGGTTCGAACGTTCGGGAAAAAAGGAGATGGAGGGCTCCACCAATAAGAACCAGGCTTTAATCCTCCGCAAGAATGAGTTCACCAATCAGCAAGCTTCCCTCGGCCACTTGTGTATCACCACGTGCACGTGCTTCTGGCTGTTACGATTGGGGTTGGATGTCGGTACTGTAGGAGTAAAACATCAGACGTCGGCATCGGCGGCAAATCGAACAAGGCGGGGGAGACCGCCGTCGGCGAAAAGTACGTGGTACAGTACTGGAATATTTCTCCCCCGCCTAAAGTACGAGTTGGCCTATCAGAGAGCTGCGGTCACGTATGAGTCACAACGTGTTTTTGGTGATAAACCCGTGAAAAATTGCACCTACCTACAGTACCTTTCGGGGACAATATGTTATACAGTTGAATCTAGAGCTTGGAAAACTTCTTCTGCAGTAGCAAACGGGCCAGAGGAAGAAACGAGAAACCACACCCATGCATGTGGCGACATAATCTTGTCAAAACATCTTAATCAGATCAAGGTTTCCGGAGAAATACTTTATGTGCCGCTTCCTTATGGAAAATACCAAGGTTGTGTTCGGTAAGGTACCGGTATGCTCGGTACCGGTACGGACATCGTACCGAACGTACCGAACTTCTCGGTACCGGTATGGACGACGTACCGAACATACCGAACTTCTCGGTACCGGTATGGAGATCTTACCGAACATACCGAACATCTCGGTACCGGTACGGATTGTTATACCGGCACCACCGGTACCGGTACGAACTGCGTACCGAACGTACCGAACTTCCCGGTACCGGTATGGACCTTGTACCGAACGTACCGAAGTCCTCGGTACCGGTATGGAGATCATACCGAAGGTACCGAACTTCTCGGTATGGTATGGAAGCCTGTACCGGTACCGGTACCGGTGATACCGGCGATACCGGTGGTGTGTGTGTGCGGAGCGTCTCTCATATTGCCCGCCCAAAATGTCAATTTCAAAATGCATGACGCAGGGTACCGTGTGTTTCTTCGAACGGCACGGTGCGCTCGCCAAGCAGTAGTACCGGCAGGCCTTGCTTTTCGAATCTATCGGCTCAACGTACACACCGAGCGAGTACAAGAAAGAGGCCTCACGCGTCCCTTCCCTCCGATACCCCTCCGGCACCACAAACTCATCGATAGCTTTGAGTGTCTCCTCCGGCACTTCTCTCTCTGTGTTCGTTGCGCTGTCGTAGATGGGAGCAGGCCCTATCACTGGCACGCCCGTGCCTCCTCCACCATCCACGACAACAACTCCTGCCTCCGAAGGTGCTGGCGCCGGCACTGGCGATGATGAGCTTTGGTCGCCAGCGGCGGGTGCCTCGTTGTTGCCCCCCCCGCCAGCAGCGGGGGCATCGTGGTTGGCGGGGGTTGATGCGGCGCTCATGAGGCGGCTGGCACGCGCCAGTGTACCGAGCGAAGAGGGTAGTGTACCGAGCGAAGAGGCTACGGCTGTGCTGCTGGTGCTGTGAGTGTGTGGCGGTATCGGGTAAATACCATGCCTAACTTCCCGATCATCCCGGTACCGGTATTCTCGGTACTGGTATACGCTCGGTACCGGTATGAACATCGTACCGAACTACCGGTATGCTCGGTACCGGTACGGACGACGTACCGAACGTACCGAACTTCCCGGTACCGGTATGGACCTCGTACCGAACGTACCGAACTTCTCGGTACCGGTATGGAGATCATACCGAACATACCGAACATCTCGTTACCGGTACGGATTGTTGTACCGGCACCACCGGTACCGGTACGAACTGCGTACCGAACGTACCGAACTTCCCGGTACCGGTATGGACCTCGTACCGAACGTACCGAAGTCCTCGGTACCGGTATGGAGATCATACCGAAGGTACCGAACTTCTCGGTACCGGTATACCGGAGGTACATTACCGCTGGTACGCCTCGGTATGTACCTTACCGAACACAACCTTGGAAAATACCCTCCTCAACAAAATATCCCCGATGTTCTCGACGTGACGCGAGTGTTCGCCTTCGCCATGACGAGCGAGCCTGCCTTCCTCGTCTCGGGGCGGTTCCCCTGACCACCTCCTCATCCTCCGGGTCAGCTTGCGCTTTCGTCCTACTCTTGCTTTACGGCTGCATCACGCTGGCGGCTATCCATGCAGGCGCCGTTCGCGTTGAGCCGAACCATCGCCGCGGGGCTGGAGATGGAGTTGTCTTTGTCGAGGGTGATTCATTTCCCCAGGCGGCTTCTTGTGCTCCTTCGGGTCGCTTGAGCGGCATCACATGTTTCCATTCGGAGGGGGTATTGCTGCCGGACCAGTTCTACGCGTATGCCGGGAGGTTGTATTACGGGGGACCGTAGTAAATAGGACCTACGGTACACACAAAAACCTATGTATTTCGATATCTTTACCAACAATAATCGGTTTGATTTACTATGGTCCCCCGTAATAGCGGAAGACGCCGTCGCCTGGCTGAGTGTGCTCGCCGTTAGAGGCCGAGTTGCCAGACGACCAAGCCTACCCGTATACCCTTCTGGCACGCACGAGGACCTCGTGGGACGGCAGCACGCCCTCTGAATGGAAAAATCCAACGATATCGAACGACCCCAAGAAGCGCAAGAAGCCGCTTGGGGCAATTAGCCTCGACAGCGAAAACCCAGTCTCCAGCCTCCCGGCGATGGGTCGGCTCAGCCCGAACGGCGACGTCTTGAGTCGCCGCCAGCACTACCCAGCCGTCAACAACGAGAAGGGTTAGCAGAATAAACAGACCTGGCAAGGAGGTGGTCAGGGAATCGCGTGGGGCCAGAAAAGAAGGCTCGGTCGTCATGGCGAGGGCGAACACGCTCACGTCGAGAACATCGGGGGTGACCTCAAGCATGTGGTGGAGCTGGGTGAGGACATGGGCCGTAGCCGCATACCTCGCCCAGCCCGCGGGTGCGCACCGGTAGAGGTCGATGTGCCAGACGACTGTGTCCACCCCTACACCCTTAGGCATCTCCGTGGGTCTCGTGGGGCGGCGACACTCCTTCGGGGTGGAAGCACCTGATGTCTCCAAGCGGCCCGACGAAGCGCAAAAAGCCCGACAGACGATAGGGGACTCACGCTCGACAAAGACAACCCCTGCTTGACAGCAAGAGCAGAGTTAGCGACAGGGGTCGCTTACAAGCTCTTCAGCTCTGCTTGCGACATGGGGCCGGCCACCGAATTTGTCGCAAAAAATCCCAGATCCATTTTGACCGTTTCAATGATCTTAAGAGGAAGTTAAGGCACACCCTGAGCAAGCCTTAGGGTCATTCTTATCGGAGCTTTTCCCCCCACAAGTTCCCTATTTTTCCGTTTTTTTTTTCATCTTCCAGATGTCCTGATATATTTTTCAAAACATGTGAAATCTAACTTGCCTGTTTTTTGTTTCTGAAGGATTTCATAAATTGTGACATAAGACCTATGCCAATGGGACAGCAAAGTTTAAATAAAAACTTTGAATTTCAAGGATACCCGCCAATTTTTTTCAGAACACGCTTCCTATGGGCCACGTAAAAAAAAAAAGTTCCTAACTTTTGGAAAAGCCCGAAAAAAGCAAATCTGGGGCCGATGTTAGGCCAACATCGGCTTGAGAAAAACTTAGGCCGATCTTTGGTTCGAAGCGGCGAGATTCCGAGTCCTCGACAGACATCGATCAACAAAACCAACGATTGCGCCATGAATTCTGAACGGAGTGCGCTCGTTAGGGGCTCCGACCCACCCTAGGGTCACCGTCTTCACACCATGGCCGGTGTCATGTGGCGGGAGCTGACCAGGCGTGTGGTAAAAAAACATTTGGCCGCTGGTTTGCACAAAACAGAAGACAAAACTTCTCCATCCGTCTCGAATGTCAAAAATAGACTTTTCTTTCAGGTTTGGGGGGATACCGTAGGACGCCGCCGGCAAGCTCTCGCCCCCTAGACCATGGATCCGCCTGATATATTCGAGGCCGTCATCTATACTCGTTGGGCTTGCCAGATACCGATTGGGTTGGCCGTGGGCTGGATCTATATCGAGATCGAGCGTCGATCGTCGCACGAGCTGGTTTCGATCACCGTGTTGACAATTTGCGACCAGAAAAACACAAATTGCGCCGCCTGCAGCCGTTGGGGGGAAAAAAAAGAAAAAATCAAACATTTTTCTCTTTTTTTCCCACAGCGGCGGTACGAGAAATTTTTCGGCTGTTTTTTAAAAGCCATATATTTGAAAAAAAACTTTTGAACTTCGCGTTTCCATTGGCATAGGTCTAACTTTAGGAAAAGCCCGAAAAAAGCGAATCTGGGACCGATGTTGGGCCAACATCGGCTTGAGAAAAACTCAGGCCGATCTTTGGTTCGAAGCGGCGAGATTCCGAGTCCTCGACAGACATCGATCAACAAAACCAACGATTGCGCCATGAATTCTGAACGGAGTGCGCTCGTTAGGGGCTCCGACCCACCCTAGGGTCACCGTCTTCACACCATGGCCGGTGTCATGTGGCGGGAGCTGACCAGGCGTGTGGTAAAAAAACATTTGGCCGCTGGTTTGCACAAAACAGAAGACAAAACTTCTCCATCCGTCTCGAATGTCAAAAATAGACTTTTCTTTCAGGTTTGGGGGGATACCGTAGGACGCCGCCGGCAAGCTCTCGCCCCCTAGACCATGGATCCGCCTGATATATTCGAGGCCGTCATCTATACTCGTTGGGCTTGCCAGATACCGATTGGGTTGGCCGTGGGCTGAGTCTATATCGAGATCGAGCGTCGATCGTCGCACGAGCTGGTTTCGATCACCGTGTTGACAATTTGCGACCAGAAAAACACAAATTGCGCCGCCTGCAGCCGTTGGGGGGAAAAAAAAGAAAAAATCAAACATTTTTCTCCTTTTTTCCCACAGCGGCGGTACGAGAAATTTTTCGGCTGTTTTTTAAAAGCCATATATTTGAAAAAAAACTTTTGAACTTCGCGTTTCCATTGGCATAGGTCTAACTTTAGGAAAAGCCCGAAAAAAGCGAATCTGGGACCGATGTTGGGCCAACATCGGCTTGAGAAAAACTCAGGCCGATCTTTGGTTCGAAGCGGCGAGATTCCGAGTCCTCGACAGACATCGATCAACAAAACCAACGATTGCGCCATGAATTCTGAACGGAGTGCGCTCGTTAGGGGCTCCGACCCACCCTAGGGTCACCGTCTTCACACCATGGCCGGTGTCATGTGGCTGGAGCTGACCAGGCGTGTGGTAAAAAAACATTTGGCCGCTGGTTTGCACAAAACAGAAGACAAAACTTCTCCATCCGTCTCGAATGTCAAAAATAGACTTTTCTTTCAGGTTTGGGGGGATACCGTAGGACGCCGCCGGCAAGCTCTCGCCCCCTAGACCATGGATCCACCTGATATCTTCGAGGCCGTCATCGATATTCGTTGGCCTTGCCAGATACCGAGCGGGTTGGCTGTGGGCTGAGTCTATGTCGAGATCGAGAGTCGATCGTCGCACGAGCTGGTTTCGATCACCGTGTTGACAATTTGCAACCAGAAAAACATATATTGCGCCGCCTGCAGCCGTTGGGGGGGGGGGGGGGGGGGGGAATCAAACGTTTGTCTCTTTTTTTCCCACCGCGGCGGTACGAGAAAACTTTCGGCTGTTGTTTGAAAGCAATATTTCAAAAAAAACTTTTGAACTTCGCGTTTCCATTGGCATAGGTCTAACACCTCCATATCTTGATACCTATTTATTTCCGAACTTGGGAAATTCTGGAAAAAAAAGTTCTCCGGTAAGAATGGGCCTTGGAACCTGTTCGTCCCGCTTGTGTGCTGTTGCTGCTGCTTGTCGAAGCTAAAAATCGAGTAGATATATAAGCGGACTACTATTAACAGCAGGAGGCGGAATATTTCACTCAAATTCGAAACGGGGACACAAACAAGAGGAGTGTGAGAGTAGCGCAGCTGCTGCAGTATGGGGAGACGTAGCATATGGTTGTGCAATCAACCCACACGCAACCACCTGCGTTTCAGGATACTGCCAATGAATGCAGACCAGTGGCGCGCTGAAATATGCCAGAGCGGGGCCGGTATAGCGGACATTTTTTGGTACCAAAGCAACTGACAGGGCCATCACCCACGGGCACGAAGCCACTCACCCACCTACCCATCGACACAACCACAACGTAGTACAGCATTAGTTGGTACAGCAGTAGGTGTGTACTCGTACCCAGTTCGTACGCAGCAGCCGCATGGCCGAAAACATGGTGGAGTGGTGGAAGTACCATCGGGTCCAAACAAACGAAACAAAAAAAACCCGGCCACCACCCATAGCCAGGAACCCACTCGCTCGCCCACCCACCGACCTGCCCACTCGCCAACCCGCCCACACCATGTACTCCAGCAGAGCAGCAGTCGGTACTGCACGTACATGCGTTTGTTTAGACCAAAGAGGTGTTCCTTAATTGGCACCGGGATTCCCATTTTTTCATCATCCTGCGCCATGCCGGGAGCCAAGCAAACCGTCCCCCGGAGGGTGCCTCTCCACGCCTCCCACTCGCCGGGTTGGGTATCGGCGGCAATTATTTCGCCGGGGATACCGAGGGCTGCTGTGTGGGGTGCGCGTGGCGCCGCCGCGATGCCGCGGGGGGCCGAGTGGAGCTCGGGACTCGAAGCTGTTATTTTTTTAACGTCAATTTACTTTCCAGCCCAACTCGTAGGAGGTTTTACCCTCAGCGACCTTCTGGGCAAGCCGTGGTCACAGGTGTCGTCCCTTCTCCCCCCCGGTACGTGCCTTTATTTTTTGTCGCGCATAGGGTTCAGCATTCCCACGGCTCGTCCGTTTCATCTAGTGATATAGCTAACTCACGCTCTCGCGCTCTCCGCTGTTCATTTTTTAAGCAAGAAAAAAAGTAGTAGCTGAGGGGTCAATTGCTCGCTCGCCTCATTGAAAAATTTGCTGCTCGTCCCTTCAAGTTTTCTACTTACTTACCAGGTGCGAACAAAACACGATTCGTGAGATTTTTGTCGTGAATCGTGATTATTTTTGTCATGAATCACGACAAAAAAATCCCGATTCATGACGCCATTTTTTTTAAGTTTTTCCCTACAAAAAAGAAAATTACGATTCGTGACATTTGTCATGTCTCGAAATACGCCTGATCAAGGGACTGCGCAACCCAAGCGCACCAACGGTATCCGAAAGCCGGGATAGGGGCATGTTAGGCTCTGCTCTGTACGCTTCTTGCAGACAAAGGGTGGCTACCCAAAGACACCGCTGGGCGTGGGCCACCGAGCACGTTTTGGCCTCGAAAGTTTGAGGAGGAGGAGCCACAGCTGGAAGACAAAAGCGAGAATGGTCTGAGGATGTCACAGGCCAGGCCGGGCAGACGGCCTACGAGATGAAATCTCGCAGACCGGGCTTTGTCGACGGTCGATGAGATTGGTCTCTCGCAAGCTGGGTCAGGCTTTGGCTCGTGATTCGAATATGCCACGGACCGGCGCGGCCGGCCAGACCCTGCCTGGCCGTGCCCCACTCGCAAGAGTTGGCTCCACCCGCAAAAATCATTGGATTTGAAATATCGGGATTATTACAATTTGAAAATATCACGAAACGTGACGTTTTTCGGCTATTTCGTTAGAACTGAAATGTCACGGGTCGTGAGGGTGAGTCCAAACATAATCGAAAAGCGCAAGCATGAATCGAATTCATTTCGATTTCGATGAAAATTAGCCGAGGTGTCCGAACAAAATCGAAAAGTGAAAATAGAAATCCAGGCGAAAAGCAACGGAGAGCGTAACATACTTGGGTCGTTCGCAACTGTGCACACATGCCGGCAATCTAGCGCTCGGTAACACAGACCCACCACAGAAGCAGGCAAACGCGACGGAAGTTTCGATTCAGGGGAGGTCGTTGGGCCTCCCATGGAGGTGGTGGCGCGTCCAACGTTGACGCCCCGATATCAAACTTGAATTTATACTGAGAACGAACTTCCGACCTCGCTCTCTAGTGCATCATCCTCAATTTTCCTCAATCTATGTTCGCTTTAGGCTCGAACGCCGGGAAGCAAAGACCCGAGAACGTCGGGGCTGGTGTTGTGGTTCGCCTGCTGGCTGTTTACGGGGGGGGTCTGTTCGGCTGTGTTGCCGTGCTGGCTGTGGGTAGGACGCTGTGTACGGTGGTCCTGATGTGATATTTTGACGTGGCTGCGCTGACCAGTAGGACGCGCTGGATTGTAGCTGTTGGTGCTTTCGATTTCTTTTTCGATTTCCAGCCGTCAACTTTTTTATTTTGGCATTAGGCCACTTCTTATGCAGTCGGAAACTAGGATTGAAAAAGCCGGTTTCCGATCGGTTATTTTTCCGACTGGATTGCGAATAGCTACCCTTCTTATCGTCCGTCGGATCGAATATACAGTTTTGTGTTTTTTCTGGAGACCAGGAGATGCTTGATGTAAGTGAGTGAGTGCGGCTTGACCACTGCTGCAGCATCTAGAAAAAATAAAAAAGGGTATAAATAGGGTAGACGGAAGTCGGTTCCAAACCGCTTCGCCGTAGTGCTCGTTGGGTCAGAGAGGTCTTCATCTTCCAGCACCTGCGCCCAACCACATATACATGCTGATGTCTCGCTTCTTCCTCGAGCACTCCTCCATTGCGTCCTCGAGGCCATGAAGACGCTGGGTTTCTTCGACAATTCGCAAAGCTACAGCCAGCGCAGCAGTTGGCAAAAGGTCATCGTCGATACCGCACACTGCGGCCATTAGGTGCTGTCACGTGCTGCTGATGGACATAGATGAGGAAATATCACGCTGACTCGAGCCAAGCAGCAGCAGAAGTGACAGCAGCCAAGACAGCGTCGCCGATGTTGTGGTGTCGGGTTGTGTCGTAAGTCGTGTTATTGTGTGGTTGTTATGTGTGGTTGTTATTGTGTGGTTGTGTGATACTCGTACGAGTATGCGGCTGGACTTTCTAACATTTCCGATGCACGAATCCGACTGACGAGTTGGATCGGAAATCTCAGTTTTTTCGACTGTCTGGTCCCGTTGGATGAAAAGGCGCTTTTTCAACTGTATAAGATTGCCTTTTTTTGTCTCCAATCGGAAACCGGCTTTTTCAATCCTAGTTTCCGACTGCATAAGAAGTGGCCTTAGGTTGTAAATCGTTCATTTTCTCGGAACCTAAAAAACGAACGGGAACATGTTTTGAACTGGGACCAATCAGCGCCTTGTTTATTATCATTTCGATTTTCGATTTTCGATTTCGATTCTGTTTGGACACGCCCTGATCTTTTGTCACGCCAAAAACTCACGAATCGTGATTTTTTTTCGGGCCGTTGGGAACGGCCCTGATGGCAGTGAAATACAAAGTACCTGGCAGTCGATTCAGAGTTTTTGGTTGTGTCATACCTGGCACCATACTGCTGTTGTGCCTCAGAGCCTCAGTCGAGCTCGTATTACAACAGTGCTGAGGTATCAAACGTGAACCTCAGTCGAGCTATGGTACGAGTGGTGAGGCGGAAAAAGTAATCACCTCCTGCTATGCTCGAGTGATGTTGCTGCTGTGCTTGGTCCACAACAATTCGAAACACCGCACGAGCAGCCACAGAGGTACATGAAGCCTGCCTCTTATCAAGATAAGTAGCAACTCGATTATCTCGTGGGGAGGATGGAGCATATCTGGCCAAAACACGGCAGCACGGGGATACATGCGGCACTGCTGTACTGTCCTGACTCCTGGCACCACGACAAGCAACCGCGTACAGCTCGTACAGCTTCGTCGTGCTATTATACGTGGGATACGACTGGGAAACGATAGTGCTGCCGGTGCTGTTTATGCCTGATGGTACGTTTATCATGTAACGTGTACCTGGTACCTCGTAACATGCTGGACTACAGTAGGACGTGAGAGATGTCAGGCCCGACGGAGGATGGAAACTGTTAGTGCTCTTCAGATGTGCCCATGGTGTCGTGTATGCATAGTCATACTGCTGCAGCCGTACTCGTAGTGCTCGTCCTGAAGACGTCTCCTTGAACTTTGCAGGAGGCAGTATGCACGGCAGCCGTCGTATGTAGGCTATTGATTGATTTCAACACATGAACGAGCATCTTGCGGACGCAAGCGCAGTGCTCTTCGTGCACTCTAGCGCAAGCGTACTCCTTGCTCATAATGCATTGTCGCTATACAGTAGAGACTGTTATACGTGCGCACCTTGCCAGTGTCCCTGCCTGAATGACACCACCAGCTACCAGAGCCAGAGTCCAGAGTCCAGAGACTGAGAGTGCACGTGAGTGTGCAGCGCCCACGTGCGATGTCGACAAAAAAGAGGAACCAAGGACCCCACTTTTGTACAGCCTTCCAAGTCTATACGTATGCCAACAATATTTGAAAATTGAAAATTGAAAATTGAGAGACCAAGGACCCAAGGACTTTTACACATTTTACACGTGGTGGTACCAGGTCGTAGAGTCTGAGAGTGTGTTGTAGTCGGCCTTTAGCTGGGCCAAGGAAGATTACTCATTTTTGTATACGACTACAAGATACGAGAAAGAGTCAAATTCATTGGGCCGAGAGGCAAACGGGGATGACTTCATTCTTCATTCCCATATTCCCATTTCCCATTGGGCTGCTGGACACAATAATGGCGATGACCATTGGCTGGACCAATGAGAATGCCTGGTCATTCAGCTACGAAAATGAGTGCATTTGTATGTCGAGGTCTTTTTGGTTGGTAGAGCGGGGCGGTATCAAGAAGTAACAGTCGGTCGAAGTTTGCAAGAGCACAAACAAGTCGAACTTTGCAAGAGACACAACACAACAGATGAAGATGGGCCGATCAGAGTGAACTTCCACGCAACTGCTGTGCTGCTGGTTACTCGTACTGTTGCGCCTGCGGCTTGTCGATTGTAGTCTAGAGAACACTCGCGGGGGCGGCGTTGCTGATAATATTTTTCGGCGCCGCCATCACGACAAGAAATGGGGAGCCGGCTTGGCATGGCGGCGGTGGTGTCACCCCCCCTTCACCGCGGCCGCGTGCTTGTTTGCCGCGGCCGTGCGCTAGCGGATTTTCTGCCACCAGCCCAGCGGGCAGCCTACTTCAAAGTTCCCCGATGTCAACATTCCCTGTCGGTGCCGAACAAGTCTCGTACGAAAAGGAGCATATCGCGCAACTACAGCAGCAGCACGAGTAGTAACAGCTGCAGCACAGGCTCTGCTTCCAGTCGGGGCCAACGCGGTGCCTCGGGAAATGTAAAAGTGACGAGAGCAAGGGGCAGGCTGGCCTTGGGGGGCGCTGCTTTACTCGTGGCTGGGGCCGCTCTTGCGAGAGAGGGGCTGCTTCCCGAAAGCTTCTCTGAGTGGGACGACAAGGTGCGATGTTTGAACAGTTTGAATGTAATACGCGGCGCAATCACATCACGTACATGTTCTTGTCTAGTTCTCATTGACAACGTGTTCTGGTGTGTGTACGGGCGTACGGGTATATCAAAGGAGTACAGCAGTAATACCGGTGTGCCGGTACCAGTACGTGTTGTGTTCAACACATCGAGTTCTCGCATGTGTACCGGTGTACCGGTACGTTGACGTACAGGATCTATGAGAAGGACCGTACGAGGACCTCTCGGCAGTGCTGCTGTACACAGGTACCACTCTGCTCACAGAGCGGCGAGTACGGTAGAGTTTACGTACAAGGTACACCGCGGTACGGCCAGAGCCGTGGAGATGACGCTCGTATGCATTGGTATTGATTTTGAACCGGTGGTATTTGCGTGCTGATCCGTCATACTTCACACCTGGTGTTCGTACTATTCATGAGTGTACGCACCCACCTGGTGCCATAGTACCTGGTATCTGGTGGAGCTTTTGTTGCAGCGCTGGCCACCCTGCAAAACAACCAGGTCGCTTTGCGTTTACAGTATGGGCCCGCCAACAAGAAACGCCGAATCTGGGCAAGCTTGAGATTCTTGTGGGGGCGCCATCTTCAAACAACCTTGAGCATAGGCTATTATGTAGGATTTAGTGTAGAATTCACCACTGAGCCGTTTTTCTTTACCCAATTTTCTTAGCGTTCTCCTAAAAGTGAGCATTATGTTCCTATTGTGCACTTTCTTATTGGGGAGCCTAGCCTACCTGTACCCGTGTGGCGTATCTGTAGTCCAAGTCCCGAACCCAAACGAGTGATTCTAACACGTATGCATAGTATTACGGGGGACCATAGTTAATAGGGCCTACGGTACATTCAAAAACCTATATATTTACCCTTTTTTACTAACAACATGTGGTCCTATTTACTATGGTCCCCCGTAATAGAAGCTGTCGATCTCAGTAAGTTGATGCGCTGATGTTCGACGAGTAAGAGGAGGGGAGAGGTTTGGCTCACTTGTACATGAGACGTGTTCGGACAAACCTGCAAGGACTCTGCTGTTTGGTGAAATTCAGATTTTGTGTATGCTCCGGTCCCGGATAAAAAAGCCTCGCTCTTAGCCAACCGAGGAGGACGGGGAGGGGTTTAAAAGAGGGTGCCTTCTGCGCCTTCTGCAGTGTAGCCAAACGCCAGGCCCGGGCCAAGCGTCTCATATGTTTTAAGAAAGAAGAGGCGCGCACTCCGAAGCTTTCGTGCAGCAGCCCTTTTTTAAACGATATTGATAGATATCAACAGCGCTGATGTGGTCGCCGATGACGCCTATTGCACTACTAGGAGGTCGCCGGCTCTGCGCGGTTGGGGGCCTGCTGAGCGAAGGCGAGACGTTGACGGCGGGCGAGGTGGCACATGCGCGCGGGCGGTTGTAAAATCTCCGCCAAGTCGGTGGCACCGCGACGCCCCGCTCCAGGCATAGTCGGTCGGGGTGAGGGAGTGGCTCTAGAGACAGAAGTGGATGGTTTGTACATGTTTACTCTGTTGGATTTGGAGGAAGCTTGCTGCCGCTGCTGCTACCGCTGCCGCTGCTGCCGCGAGGTGGCCGTTTATGGCCGTTTGTCAGTCTTGGGGTGGCACGCCTACCATGTTGTGTAAGTAGGCGTCCAGCTGTGCAGTTTAGGCATCATCATCGTGCCAGCGTCATTATAGGCACGGTCGGCGAGTGTCACGTGCCCGGAGGGGGTGTTGTATTCCGGCACGCAGCAGCTGCGTTCGACCACGCAGCAGCTGCGCTTTTGCTCGCTAGAAAATAGGACGATTGCAGAACTATCTCGATGAACGAGTTGGTTCATGGACGATCGATATTCCGTCCCCACTGCTGTGTGTGTACCGTTTCCTGTCGTTGACTGTAGGAAGCATATTAATACACCACGCACCTCTTGCCTTTCTCGACTGTTTTTTTCTCAAATCCCAGCACAATGAAGGTACCCCTGTTCGTTTTTTCTCCGTAGATGCGAACACGTTCAACGACGAGGGAAAAGTGATAAATGGCCTTTGGTCACCCTTTTCGCGCGTGCGCTGTTGCTCCACTATTATCTTATGTTGCTTGCTTGTCACAACGCCCACGATCTGGAAAGCAGCTCGTATGGGAGGAGGTTCACGAGCTAGCGCAGCTGTCCAATATGACTAACAAGGACCCGCCGCTTATCGCGAAGTGGTTCGACTGCCACGGCTACACCGGAACCTTGGTTGTCCGAGACCTACCCAAGGTACGGTAGGAATACGCGCTTACTCTGTAAAAGCACGCGTTTGCGACCCCGTCTGGGTGCGTGGATATTTTGATCATTTTTTAGTCTGATCCCGACAAGTACTTTCGTTCGGCATGACAATAGCGTGAGAAAACTGTGAATAACTCCGCGACTACTTACATATTGGAGACTTTTCGTGAGGTAGTATAAGTCGGTCCTTGCGCTGCACGCTGTCGTAATGGTGACCTGACGGAGTGCGTCACGCCTTGGTCTCTTTCGGTTTATTCTCGCGTTTCTTGCATTCCCTAGGTGTTGGTGGTTGGGGAATTAGTTGGTGTGCGAGTATTCGCTCGTGACTCACCAATCCGCAGTGAATACTGCGACGTCTTCAGGAGGTTCCCGACTCCACTTTTGCGTGGCTGGAGCTTTGAGGTTTCCGTAAGGTGCGTGGCGCGAGGTTAGCGACCGTGGCAAGAGTGGCCAAACACGAACAGGGTCCCTTGAACCTGATATTTTTTAGCCATCAACCCCCCCCCAACCCCCCGATCCCGGATGTAGGCAAGCCGTCTTTTTCCGGAAAAATTGCCGGCAACGTTGTACACCGGCCACAGCGATGCATGAAACCAACGAAGAAAAAACGCGGCGCACGCACTTTCTCCTCCTCTTGTTCCTGCCTGCCAGGTCTCTAACCGATATTTTGTTCACGTCGGTCACCTCCCTGGAGAAGAGCATCGCCGCGTGCACCACATCGCCATCCGCGGAACGGTCTCTCTCGCCGACCTTAGTATCGACCTCAAAATTCGGCAAGTCTTTGACGAGGAATGCGGGTGCCTTTTCCACGCGGGGTTCAAAGAAGTTGCGGACTCGGTGGTCGACGACGTCGTCCAGTTTCTCGAGGACGGTGCAAAAGTCAAGATTGCGGGGCACAGCCTGGGCGGCGCGGTGGCCATCATCGTGGCGGCAAAGCTCAGGCTAAGGGGCTACGACGTCGAGAAGGTCATGACGTTCGGTGCACCGATGGTGACCGACGCTGCCGGGGCGGCGCTGCTACGAGACTTTCTTCCCGTCATGAGGGTCACTCACGAGAGAGACCCGATCCCTCTCACGCCTCTCAGTAGAGCAAAGGTTCCCCCCACGGAGAACCGGGTGCAAGAAAGCGGAGCAGGGGTGGAGGCGAACCAGTCGCGCGCGGAAGCCTGGGTCGATTCGGCGGCGACGGATAGTGGTCGGGAAGAGGCGCAGGCGGCGGTGGATCTGGGCAGTATTTTGGAGGAGGTGGAGGCGGAGGAGGAGGAGGAGGAGGAGGAGGAGGAGGAGGAGGCGAGGAAGAAGAGAACAGACGACGCCGCGCGGTGGCGGGTCGGCTCGTCTTCGGCTTACTCGCACTTTGGTAGCCATGTGAGACGAGACGGCCCTCCTACAGTTATATTGCGAGCGCGTGCCGCAAGATGAACGATCACGCGCATCCTTTCCGCGTTTCCCAGTGCGACTTGAGGGTCATTCGCGATGCGGGGGATCGCGCGCGAATGCTGTGGAATGTTGTGTTGGAACGTACTGTAGTCGTACTTTCTTTTTTACTACCCGTAATTTTTAGCCAGCCTCTTTTCTTCTCCTGCATAAAACCCTGTCGCTTTGTTTAACTCCTCACCCCGCCTCGCCATCTTTATCGCCCATCCTTCTGTGTGCGTCAACGCCACCTCGCTGGCTTCTTGAGGAGAACAGGTGGTGCTCTTGCGGCGACGCAAATGTATAGAATGCTACCGAGAGGAAACCTCCGCGTCCCCGCCCCCGCCGGTTCGGCTACGGAGGCGTCTGACAACTGCCGTTGGTGCGTGGGACGACATATGGGGACCGGCCCCTGGATCGACCAGTACGGCCACGGTGAGCCCGTCGTCAGTTGGCAGCGACGAGTGCGAGCACTGCCCGTCGCGGGGAACGACGTACTACGACCCAAAGGGAGAAGATGGTGAGGAGACGGGCGCGTGTCGGGGTCGCGTGCCGTTGAGATCGATGTCGTTTGAGCGACGTACTGTGGCTGGTTTACGACGCGGGAGCGGCGCAGGATGGCGTTTTTGCTATATCGGGTTAGAGGTAGTTTTACATGATAGGTGATCGTTTTCTCTGCGGGCCGGTGGAGGGAAAACACGTTTTCGCCTAGCGGCGATCTGCTACTGTCGATTTTGCGAGGCTTTGTTAGACGGAAATATGAAAAAAGGAAGGGTAGACGAAGAAGAGAGGAGCAAGGTGTTTGGGGCATACACCGCTTTATCTCGAAAGGGATGCGTAGTCAATGGTCCAATGACTAAGGCAAGCAAGAAGTGAGACCCCACCCCTTCCCCAACACATTTTATATCGGTATTCTGCTATGCGTCCTGCTATGCGTTAAGTTGATTGCCACAAACACTGGGTGCCCCGAAAGCACTTGCTGTCAAGACCTTTTGCGCTGATGTTCGTCCCGTGTTTTGTACGTGCGGCTGACGGACTGGTCGAGCAGGCTCTTTCTTCGACAGCGCCTGGCTCCGCTTGTCCCACGTGAACTACACTCACCGAATGAATCGTTACGAGAAGGAGGTCGCCAACCGGCTGGAACACCATATTTCGCGAGATGATCCAGGTGACGCTCGGTCATCGTGTCCTGTCTCCGACTCCGACGATGAGGGGATGGGTGCTTCACAACCACCGTCAGCAAGCACGGCTGGAGGGCCGGCTTCTCTGGACAGCTTTAGTATGGATGACGAGGGGGTGGCCGTTCGGTAGCTGCCATTACACTGTCTGATTTGTTAATTTTTTGTGCTGATGATGTCCAAGAGATGTGTCATTAGCGTGTCATCCTAGCTTGTTCAGATAGTGGTTTGGAAGTATCGCACATTCGGTGATGGGGCTTACATTGAACGTTCGGTGACTGTTTTTTTTTAGATTGCAGGGACCGATCACGTAAGGGCGTCTCACAGCGATTGTGAAGTAGTCAGCTGTAATTCTGCTGGATTTTCGGCTGGCGATGGGCGGAAGATGTTGGCGGAATTACACGTTTTGTTGTCGATTTTACTCGGACCCTTGTAGGTGTTGAAATTCTTATGGATATAACCTAGGCACAGAGGCCAGGCGTGCCTCCTCTCAAGTCGGAGAAAATGGTCAGTATTTATTCCAGCGTATTTTGGCGCCTCTTTGTGGAGCCGAGGCTGAATGCCGTTCACTAAACAGCATGCTTTCGCGTATTTTCGCTGGTTTCAGGAGAGGGTGTCGTCAAGCACGCGTTCTTGGGACAAGCCCGGACGTGAACATTTTGTATGCCGTTTGTTGGTGGCGCCCCGGCCCCCCCAAGCGTAAAGGTTATCAGCAAGGTATCGCAACATCGCAATCCTTTTCCTGCAGAAAAGGTCCTGTGGAGAGTTGGATGTAAACGAGTGGCATGGCAGATGGGGGCGAAGTGGCGAGTGTCGACTCTCTCGGAGGGGGTTGTGCTCGCCGTGTCAGGGCGTGGGGCGTCTGGCGGTTGTTTGGTGCGAGCTGGCCTTGCAGGTTGTTTTGGGTGAGGTTGTCGAAATGGTGAAACCCAAGCGCCATTAGGAGGGCGCTTGGAAACAAGCCGTGTTAGTGCGGGAACGACAGGGCGGGTGTATCGCATGTGCTACAAAGTACGGTACGTACGGCAGACATGTGGTACGATATTAGGGGTGCACCTCCGCTCACTTGAGGACCCCCACACTAATAGTAAGCCACCCAGAAACTTACTGTGAAGAAACAATGAAAGTACAATGCGATGGCGTACTGTAGACACACAACGACTAGCGCTTACTACCGGCACTTTACAAATCGTGTACCGATATTGGGTACGTAGTTCCTCAGTGCCCGTAAGGAGCCCCGGCAGTCAGAAATGTGTTGGCAAAAAAATGCTACCGATACCGTAGTACCGCATCGGTAGTGATGAACGAATTATCACAGCGCATGGTACATGCGGACGATCCTGTTTGCACAAGAAAAAATGCACCCATAAGGCTCAGTTCAAGCCTTCAGGCGCATTAGCCTCGAAGTCTGTCGCACTAGCGCGGCTCAACCCGCGGGGAATATCGTGATCGTTGGTGTTATCTGTCATTGGCTTCGATACGCGGATTGCTCGGCTAGTGACTGATGAGCGTTTGGACGAAACATGTCCCACTTGGGTTTCACGGGGTTGACATATGCAGCGATACGAGGCCAAGGAGTTGCCAGCCCAAACTAGCAAAAATGAAATAACCGCAGCCACAAGTTCACAACAGCGCCAGACGGCTGCGGCAGCGACCTGGTGGAAGAAGCTCCCTCACAAATTGCCGCGGTGGTGGCTATGGAAAATGGTGCCTGTAGTACTCGCTTTACTCGGTACTCTGTTGAGAACTACAATGGAAGAGTGAGATCGAGCGCGCTAGATTATGTTGCTACCCGTAAGCCTTCAATATTTCGTTTATACGAATTCGTCAGCCGTGAGTTCGACCAACTGAGTGCTTGATACTCAGCTTTCGAAGCTGTGTGATGCATCGAATGCGTGTGTTCTAGAAACGTCACGCAATTGTTTCGGTATTTGAGCGTTTACTTGATCCAGCAAGAAAGCGCACACTGCTAAGCTGATGCCGGGGCCCACTCTCCCTCGCGTAGGGTCAGCATGGTTTTACGTTTCGACCTGTGTCGCCACAGAGGGCCACCCATGTGAGGTGATGTGACGGCGCCCCCTGGTGTTGTCAGACACGGCCAGTGTCAAAACATGAGCGCAACCTCTGTACACCCGTATGTTACCCCCTGTTGGGGAAGGCCATTTTGCTCTACGTAACAGAGCAGCCACTCTAACATCAAAGCAAGGCAGATGGCTTCTGGAACACAATTTCAGACGAGACACCCACCGCTGTAAATAACGTAAGGCACCGCACGGTATCACACCGTACGTTTCTTTGTGCGCATTGGCACATTTCTTCGTGCCGGTTTGCGATCGCCGAAACAAGGGTGGGGGGCCGAGACCGGTCTGCGCGCCGGATGTCCCTCGCTCTAAACACTACTCACACTACGGACGTGAGAGTTGGAAAGGCGCACACATCGTCATCGGCTGTGACCCACACTACCATCATCATGCTCCATCAACAACCCCCCTTCCTGCTCGTCTGCATCCATCTCGCTCTCCTGGATGTCCGGACATAGCAGCACGTCTACGAAGCTCGTCTGCCCCATGCTCATGGGGATCTGCAAAGGATCGCGAGGTGGCGAAGCAGCGAGCGCAAGTGGTACGCGGTGTCATCTTCCTCCAGGAGCACGGCAAGGAGCACGACATCCGCCGGCGAAGAGAAGCTAGTGTATATCTTGCCCGCCCGAAAGCAATAGATGCGGTGGCCACCAAGATGCTGTGCCTCAGTAGATTACTTGGTCATATCGAATCGAGATGCATACGGTTGTCGATAGGACACGCGAACCAAGCAGCTTGACATTGAAGGAGAGGGAGACAAGCCTCTACCAAAACCATTCGAAAAAGAAGAGAACAAATCGTTCTTGTCCTGCACCTTCGGCTGCGGTTCATAAAAACGCCTAGCTTCGAGTCTTCAGTAACTTCAGCATTGTATCAGGAGTTGTCGCGGTTGTTATTGATACCTTCACAAAGGCGACAAACGGAACAGCTCGACGTACACCACTCCACCTCGTGACTCTCTGTACAAGAGTCATACGAGCCGATTCCCCAGAGCAGCCACCTTTTTTTAACCGTAACAAAAGAACGCGCTTGCCTGATGCTGTATGCAGAGGATGCCCTCCCCGTTGACGCGGAAGTACGTCTCGTTCGCATGCGTCAAAGCTCTCATGCCGGTCTCCATGCCCGTCATGAGGTAAGTCCAAGACACTCTTGGTGCGTTGCACTCGAAACAAACAAACGCCTCCGAGGTCTTGGGAAAGTCGATTTCACTACCGCGAGGAAATGTGATCGGGCATTCGAACATATGCAAAGAGACAGGTCGTGTAAAATTGTTGGGCTAGGAGTGGGTGGTCTATCGCGGTCGGTGTTTCCTCTTCCCGTGGCGTGCAAGGGCCAATTGTAGCCAAGGTTGTCGGGGTGTCCTGCGCGGCGCATGTCTAAGGCAGCGCAAGAGTAAAAGGGCGACAAAGCTCGAAACGGGTATTTGTGTTTACACTTCCCAAACACACACAATTTCCTACGCCCGGCATGTTTGCGAAGCATCATTCTCTTTCGTTGCTAGCGTGACAAACACGATACATTCTAGTAAAAGGGAGAGATAGTGAGGGAGGGAAGGGAGAAGGAAAGGGGGCCAGGCACCGCGCAACTCTTCCTCAAGCCCTGAGTCCGCCCTCCGTCGACTGGAACTTCTGTACCATGCTAGAATTATGTGTGAACCATGTCTCAGCCATCGCAGCAGGTCGCGTCTCGGAGAGGAGGGGGGGCAGCGCCGCACTATTGACGGCAGTCGTCTTTTCAAAGAGGATTCTTGCTTGCGCCACCCAGCCCTTGGTGATAACAGCACAGCCGGAAGGGAGAGAACCCAAGACAAGCCAAAACAGACATCTAATTGTGAGTGGCTCAAGCGCGCGTGTCACCTGATTCGCCAACCAAAAGACCCAACAAAGGAAATAAGGGAGTGGAGTATCATGGTCTGGCTAAGAACAATGAGCGCGTTTCCACCGGCCCGATCGTTGTGGCAGAGTGATCCGGCCGACTGACAAAAGGCTGACGCCCTACCATCCCACGGTAACGTCGGATCCAGGTGCGTAATGGCAAGAACCAGTGCTTATCGAGGCCAATGACGTTCCAACTTCATACCTAGCAGTACGGCTTGAGTTACCAGCATCGCCGTGTCACAGTAATTTATACAGCCGGCAATGGTGCTACGAGGGCACGCTCTTTGCTTTCCGTCGCCAGCATCACAATGAAAAAAAAAATCCTCTCTATCAAGCATCCTCGCGAACCGCAAGCTACTCTGCGCATGCTACAATCCGCGGGCCCGCTGAAGAGAAACGACTCCAACGCACTGCAGCGGCATAATTGATTGGATCACCTGGAGCCGATGGAACCTTTGGCAGAAAGCTGAAGGTGAGGCGCCTCTTGGCCGAACGTCACGGCTACGCTGGTAGCCCCGTTCAAGTCAGCCAGCTCTTGGAAAGCTTCCTGCATAACGCCGCAGCACGAGTTCGCACATGAGCGGTAACTTTAGCTCGCAACAAAAAGGAGAGAAAATGCCCAACATTGTAGGCGTTGCAGAAAAAGTGCACCTGGAAAGTTGTCCCTTTGAGGCCTACTGGTGTTTTAGAGAGCTCCCTTCAACGAAAACATACAAAAACAATGGACACCCGGCCCACGATAGACATTTGCAACCTTAATCTTCCATGGAGCCCGGTCACAGAGTCGCTGTCACGGCGTCCAGAGCGTCCATACAACAGTATCTCGACCATCATGAAAAACAGGAAATACTTGCTCTATGGTCGTGCTTTATCTATTCGTCCTTTGGGCATAGCAAACTTCCGGCAAATAAACAAGTAAGTAGATCATATCAGGTATTAAACAAGGCATGTTTGGTTCAACGGGCGCCCCACTGTCCCTGTCAGCAAGGGCTGGGGAGGACGCCATGACCCCCCAGCGTGCGGCGTTTTTTTTCACACGCATGCGACCCCTCTCACCTTGAGGAAATCGGACTTGAGGATACACCGGCAAACCTCGTCACTGGAGCTGAACGCCTTTGCAAGCGCGGAAAACTCCATTGCCTCCTCATCCTTCACCACGACATACAATTCAAACAACACGTTGTGACTAGAGGTTAAGCTTTGCCGACGTAACACGCATGTAGTGCCTCCTCCTTGACAGTCGACAATGTCATCTAAAAAAAACTTCTTTGGAGTCCGTTCACAGTTGGATCAGTCACACATCATGATATATTCGATCATATGCAGGATACTGCGAGCACTTATAGACGATAAAGACAGATGCACACGGGCACGTAAGACATACCGGTGCATCCCGGGAATGTCGCTGGTCACAGTCAGTCAATGGACGAATATGGTGCTGCTTCCGCGCAGAGCGAGGTCTTCACGACGGCAGCAGGCCCTACGTAAAGCGAACAACAGGACACATTGCCTCAGTCAACACGTGTCACAGCACTTGGCAGCCTCAACTTCCGTATGGTTGCCCCGCACCACCTAGCAGCAAACAACACAAGTCTGACAGCGAAGACATAAGGCTTGATCGAACAGCACCGGCACTACAGTAGACACATTGCTACTGTACTTTACCGTGCCGCCTGTGTTGCCACTTGGCACAATGGTCTGTCTTGAGAAATTCCTCCGCTACGAGTCATATTTGATAGAGTTACTTCCCGTGCGCACATCGCTGCCTGCTGCCTCACAAACGACCCTAGAGAAGAACGAAATACGTGGCATCGCATTGAAGACGTCCTGTTCAGGACCCCCGTGACTTGCGCGCCCGGAAACTTTACGCGAACCGCCGAAAACGGGGGACAAACTTCCCATGGCTGTTTCTTTCCTTTGAGCACGATACGCCTTCGTACAGGCGTACGAGCAAGACGGGAACCAGCCAGACCTTCTCCGTTACCGCTTGCCTCGTACCTGGTGAATGGTCCGTATCTCGCAGCTGGTGAAAACACCTGCTTCTTCCAGAGTCAGGCGAAACGTTGCTCGGGCCTGCTTGATATGAGCAGTGAACCATCAAGGGCAACAGAAGAGGCAGCAGCATCAGGGTAGCAAAGGGCAGGAATCGCCAACAGAAGGGCTACTACTGGTAGCTGTTGTTCTCCATGCTCTGAAGTATTTGTCGGCAGTATCGACTGACGACATTGGGCTACGCGCAGCGCTCTACTGCTTTTGACATACGTTGCCAGCCCCAAGGGACTTTATGCCGCCGAAACTGGCGTCCAGTAGGTGAGGGAACATCAACAAATGCGGAATAGTTGCGACATGAAAAAAAATGTTTGCCTGACGAAAAAAAGGTTTTCTGCGCCAGTGTCATCCATCTGCTCAGCCCCCGGCCAACAACTATCGCCCAACAGCGAGCACATCACCAAACAGCAGCGATTCCGACCATACTGAAGCGGCATGTGTGCTTCGTTGAAACCAAAACACAATTTACCAGCTCACCTCCTGGTAGGCCATGCTGACGCTCGTCTGGGCGAGGGACCCTGGCCCGAATATTTGCAAGCACTCGAGCAGCGTGGTGAGGTTGATCCCGAATTTTGCGCCCTCTGCGCAGTCGTACTCTTGGAATAGGCTGCTTTCGAGGACAGCCTGTGCCTGCGTGAATTTTGCTCTTCCCGACACCACGAGGGTCATGGAATCGCTCGTCACCTAGGCATTGGCCGACGCACGTACAGGACGTTTAATATATTATATATACATATAACATATATATTCTTCGCTTTCCCCCGGCGGATTGGTAAAAATAGAACTTAAGTTCACCACACTGCCGCATAGAAAAAACGTGTCGTATGTCAATTTCACCCGCCGCTCCCGTTGCAATAGCAGAACAAGTAGTGTTGTTTCGCGCTACAGTAGTAGGAACGACCGTAGTTTCGACATTTCTCAATGCCTATGTGACACTGATAGATGTCCCTGCTCCCGTGCCTCACGACGCCGATGGGTGCCTTCTCGTCGATTGTTTGTGTTTGTGCGCAGCAATCTACGCACCCACCTAACACAGTAGACAAAGGAAAAGAAGTGCTGCCCCAGCACGACAGCTTTTGAACTGTCGAATATTTGTTGTAGGAGGGGTATAGGTCGGTTCCGCTTCGCAATGTACTTATCACGCAACGGAGGACGGCAGTGCTGCTGTTAGTCCGTGTGTTCCCTCTAGAGTAAGCGCTTCGCACTGGACTGACCGATGCTCTACCTCGCGCGTATACCACACGGACCTGGCAAACCGTTCCTCCCATCATGCGCCTGATCAACCACCCACACACCGAACGCGTTAGCGCCTTTGTTCGCTGGTGGACTGGAGTGCGCGATACACAACACTAGTACGACGTGACGTTTGGTACGGGACTCCGGGACATACGCGCGAGGCAAGCCACCGCTCCATGTACTGTGCCCCTGGTCAATAGGCCAGCTGACGGCGCGCGGCGGCACAATAACCGCACGTTACGGACATCTATCGGGCACGAGGTCTCGACCCCCTAGAGCCCTTGCTCTACTGATGCATTACACTTACGAGAGACGTGAATGCACCTACTTTTACCTTTTGAGGCTCCTCACTTAGAGGAGCTCTATACCCCAGCCATAACCTGATCTTGAGAAAAACGAAAGTGCAACCCGATGAACAATGTCTTGGCCTACTACTGTGGGTATATATCAAATAGTGTACAAAGCCAATGATATTCCCACTGAAAATGGGTAATTCCTCAGGTGAGGAACCCCGCCAGTCGAAGATTTCGGCCTCGAAGCGATACCCCTTTAGTAGCTCGCCTCTGGGTAGCGTTTACGTGTGCGTACCTCGCACTGGGCGTGTTGGTCCTTCCGCGTTCCGTGGCTAAGGCAGGACAATATGGTGGTGATGGCTTTGGCGTTGTCCAGGCGGCACGAGAAAATCACCTCATCGTCGTCGTCCTCTCCCTCCTGTTACGGAACTCACCCGAGCCGCACAAAAAGGGGGTGGTACGGTGAAAAAATGTCCTGAGGTTGCGCGACGGCTAGCATACTGAGAGGGCGACCAACAACGCTTTCCCACGGCTCCAACCGTTTCACCCACCTCGACACCCGGACAACCTGCATTTCGCGGTGGAACAAAGTTCTACCCAAATCTATCCGCGACGCACGTCCAAGCGACGCTTTCGTCACTTGCGGGTTAGCAACTACGTGGAGTCACGCGCGTACGTTCGCAACTCTCGCGGGCTCACGACTTTTGCTTGGCCAAGCTGTGCCTGCAGCTGTACTCCAGGCCGTTTGAATAAAAAGGCGTCCAGGATTTCGGTACCATATAGTGGACAGGCATGCTACTGCCGTTTGATATCGCATGATGCAGCGCCGTGATCTGTGCCCGAGGTCGGAACTGTGTCCGCCCCAAGTCTATGTTTCCATATCACGGAGCACTCCATGCCATATTCGGCCCGTGAGCTGACAACTGTCGCTGGAACAACACGTAGTACATGAGTATATGCATGCAAATATTTAGTCTTCAGGTACTACCGTACCGCCGAATGTTGCCTCAACATCAACAGGTGCGAACCACTTGTACTCGCGTCGTTTACTGTCAGTGTGCCCACGAGATACCGAAACGTACACTTCTCATGCCGGTGGCTTCGCCAATACAAGTAAGGTACTGTAATAAAGCTTAGTTTGGGTAGGTGATCGGTAGACCTTTTACCAGTGCGTAGTCCAACAGACTACTATCTTACCGAACGGTTTCGACAGCCGAACACGGGTTTTGGGTCGGGAGTTCGAATATAACACCCCTCCTAAGAAACTTCCCTATGTTGAACGTGAAAATAGTCTCCCTAGGTCCCCATCAAAAAGAACCGCCTGGCCGTGACACGTCAACAGTCGGCCCGTACATCCAGTTTGGACCTGTATAATAGCCCGCCGTTCCAGGGGGGAAGAATTACATGCGACGTAGTATAGGTAGGTGATTGGACAACTTTTTAGAAGTAGCTCAACAAACTAATATCTCTACAGTACACGATCAAGTCATAGCCGGCATAGTGCCGTGCAGTAGCTCCACGGCAGAGTAGCCAGTAGAGTTCAAACGCTGCGGTCCGCATTGGTGCAGTGAACCACCACGGTACCCACACAATCCCACACAATCAAGTGTGTTCAGATGTTGGGGCCCGTCCAATCGGGGGAAAACAAAAGCGAAAAAACAAACAGACTTTGCGGTTTTCAGGAGAAACGAAGATGGAGTACACACGTGGAATACGACAATACGACGCAATGGGGAAAAAGCGAAAATTAGTTGTGGTGGCACGGCACGACCGGCGAGCAACCCGCCTTAGCCGCTTCAGAGACTGCCAAATGCTACGCCCATGTGTCGCATCCCATCTGCTCTCGACGGCACGAGCGATGGGACTCAAATCGCTACGACGCCCTCGTAGCAGAGCCATAAGACGCTCAGCAGATCGGCTGCAGACGATGCGAGCGAGGGATGCGGAGTTGGTCCTGTTGATGACGATGCCGTTGATCAAGGAAACCGAGGACGATGCGGAGCCCGAACCAACAAAAGTCGTAAAACGTGAGAGGTGGCCCTAGCCCACATACGTGAAGCCATGCCGGCAGCACTTCCGCATGACCCACGAGGAGTGTATCGATTTCGTCGAGATCCTGCGTCTGGCCCGGCAAGGGGACGAGTGGAAGGGAGCTTTACGCGGCCATCCTCTGCAAAGGAACGAAAGGTAGGGAGCTTCATGCAACGGAGCCATCCCTGTTGAGTTCCAGGTGGCCACGAAGCTAGGTTTTCTGGCGGGGGCGCCAGTTATCGAGGCAATGGATTACCATGTCATCGCAAGGAGCTCCGCGTACATGGTCGTGTACTGTGTTGTAAACGCTCTGAACGCCTGCAACAGCCTCATATGGTTTGGCACTCTGGACAAGAGGCCGAGAAGCAAGGTAAGCTTTGCAAGGACGTCATAGAGGGCGGTGGGGGGGCATCGGTGGCTTTCCTTTGGCGATCTTGGGGTGCATCGCTGTAATAAGGACATCAACTATCATCACTGTCTCTTCGTTTTTTGCTAATATCTTACCAGTAGGTTTTGTTTAATCCAAAAACAGATTGAACGAAATTGAGCCCAGCCGGTCTCCTGGGCCTCATTTTGAATCATTGGCTAATCAGAACCTCGTTTCTTTCTAGCTCTCCTTCGATTTTTTCCCCCCGTTTCAAAACGCTCCGTTCGGACGGGTCCTTACAGTGCATGCTATTAATACGTATATGCAGGCGCCCAACGCTTCAACTATGAACAAGCTTATTTTGTTCTCGGGCTCCCTGCTGCCATTAGCACCTTGTGTAATCCATTCATGCTGTAGGTGGTGGTGGTGGTGGTGTAGGGGCAGTACGACTAAATGCTCTACAGCTGGTACCTAGTAGTACCCGTCTACTGCAAAAACCGCATAATCGCTCAATGATTTCAACCCGTACAGCAGTACAACGATAAGGTGATTTTTATTTTCCACAAAATTCACCCGGTCATCCACCTTGGCAAGATCCTCACCCCCCCGCTCTTGAGCTGAGACATACCACTCATGTCTGGAATTGTAAGGATATTGTTATATTAATATTAAATCCAAACGGTCCATCTTGTTGGGACAGAGTGACCATAACGCCGGCAGTGAAGCATCATCGCTGCCGTGTGGCGCGACAGGTCTTGCGCTGATGGGCGAGGTAAAAGATAATTAATTCTAAAGGTTGGAAGGACTCTCGTGTTGTAAGATATCGAGGAGGATGTGTGAGTCCACGTCGGACGTCGGGCGTCGGTCACACTGGCAGTTACATCCAGGACAGGACATAAGTATCCCCGAACTGAACATGCCACCCACCGTCTACGTATTGTACGCATTCCACCGTACATGACAGTAGTGCCACACTCCCAGCTCCCAGCTGCACTCCGAGCATACTCAACAGGCAGTCCGGTCTTTGTGCGTAGGAACCGGCCTCGCGCTGGGGCACTCGACGCACTCCGCGTTTCGCACTTCCCCGCTCGTCTCGTCCCTCTCCGCAGCCGGTAGGTTTTACCGCATGTATTTCTCGACCCCTTGATGAGGCGACCGGGGTGCCACGGACACGAAACGCGGCAAACCCTTACAGTATAGTACGAAGTACGTACGGCTCTGCTGTGAAAATGTTGAACTCCGCGATCGTCCTCCAACTAGGCACGAGTGTATACCCGTTCGTCGTAGTGTCATATCGTCGCGTCTCGTGTTCAGAAATCGAGTCTCCAGCCTGGTCATACGGCGGCTACCGCCGTGCACGCTCTTGTGATGCATCACCCGCCAGCCGCCGAAGGATGTCGGTTGATGTATACCACTCCGTAGTTGTAATTGCTAGACCACTCAGATTCTACAAACTCGAAAAAATATTTCTTGTCGACACTACCCGCACTACCTCCTAGACCCTTTTAGGACCGCAGTCCCGTTTTGGGGACAAACTACTTATTGTTAGACTCGTTTGTCCCCAAAACGGAGCAGCGGTTCTATGCGTCAGTGCTGAGTGAGTGGCCCCGTGGTCAACCAGGGGGTCATTTATAAACCAACTAAGGACACTCCTGCGGCAAGGAACCCCATGCTTCGGTTCTCTTTTGGCATTACGACAAGCCCTTTGGTCTGCGACACGCGACTCATTTGGGCTCACCTGTTGCTGTTGCTGGCTGGGTACGTCGGTGCCCCCGCCATCGCCCGGACCTAAATCTTGCCCGGGATTGCCAGGCATGTTGATTTGCTCTACTATTTAATTATTAATAGTATCTCGCACGTTTTCTCGCCCCTAGGCAACCTCCTCCCCAGGTCGTCGCTCCAACTACTGTTACAACGGGCGTCAAAGAGAGGCAGCGGCAGAGCAGACAGTAATGCGTTCGGGACGCTATCGCTATTGTACAACAACATGGCGCCAAAAAACGCCCATTTTGCACACACGACGAGGTGATGGATGGTGACACGATTCAAAATTCAAAAAGTATGATACAATTTCAAACTGCTGGTGGTACCAGGTAAAGAAGCCGCACACAGCTGTACGAGTACGAGTACTGCGTACCTGGTACGTGTTAATTTTCGCGAGGATAAGACTCAGTTTGGTAGGGGCTTCCCTCCGTAAAGACTATGCTACCCTGGATCACCAAGCCATTGTATCGTTAATGTAGCTCCATCCCCAACAAGCGTACGCACATCTGGTGTGTACAGCAGTGCACAGGAGGGTTGCTTGACACCTGCACGCGTGTCCTGTTTTGGGTACCAGAAACAAAGGGAACATGCGGCGGAACCTTCGCACTACTATTGGTTGGATTCGTCCCCAAATTCATAAAAAGTGCTGGGAACATCGGGCAGATGTGCATCCATCCACAACCACTGATGAAGAAAATACCTGGGTAGTTGTTTGAGGCGGAGAGAAGCCTGGGTCTTCGGCTCGGCCCTCGAAGTCTCGGGCACGAAGCAAAACAGCAGACCTGAGACAGGGTTTCAGAAGAACAAGGAGGCATTCGAGTGCAGGATGCAACGAAAAACGAAACGGCAAAAGCGACAAACGGAGCAACGGACAACGAAGCACAAACGGTAAGCCGAGAAGTATGCTTGGGGTACAGCAACACAGCAGCCGCTTGAAGTAAGCACACCACGGACTAGACAATACCTGGTAGGGAGCAAAGGGGCGTATCCGGAGAGGCAGCTAGCAGGGCGCGCTTACTGAGCAGAGGTACAGTGAGAAGGAGGCGAGATTGGAACGGATGTAATGTGTCTACGACAAAAAAAAAACTGTCACGTCGTCGTCGCTGTACGTAACTGCCGCAATAAACCTGAAACGTGAAACTGAGAAAAAACTGGTGTTTCACATTGCGCCGCACATAAACGACGGTTGACAGCGACGAAGGCGAGCGACAGGGGCGAGCGACGGGGACGAGCGACGCGGTTACCCAGCTAGAGGGATAGTTACATGATAACATATGCAAAGGACGAACCTGGGGTAAACTCAGTACCTGGAATCTGCTACGAACTTGGTATGTTATTGTGGAATCATACATACTATAGGGTTTCCCCGTAAAATTTTAAAAAACGTCGTGAAAGAAGGTCGTCTCAGTTATTTTCCGGCAAAATAAATCGTCGCGAAGTTCGCCGTGACGTTTGAACCACAGTTTGGCGAGTAGTCTGCGGAAATGATGTACTCGTAGATCTCGACGTTCGGCCCGCTTTTTCATCTACCAGGTACCTGGTACGTGGTACTATTTCCTGTGCCGATTGCGCATTCCTCATACTCTCATCACCTACCAGATACAAAGCATGAACCCGCAAGAACTAAAACCTCCGGTTTATCAACTGGCGGCGCTACTGCCGTTGTACACCCCTTCCATTCGTGGGTCCAATCACGTGTGTGTTGATTACTGTATGTATCCCTGAAGCTCGTACAGCAGCAGTTGCCGGACGTACGAGTATACATACAGCAAACACACCATCAGGGGTCATACCTGGTTTACTACTACTGCTGTAGTGGTATAAACACTCGTATCTGGACAGCAAGCTTCAAAAACGCAAAACCATATGGAGCGATCCTCCGTCCTGCTTGTTCGTACATCATACTCGTACGAACGCCATATATATGCCCCGATGACCCGCTACATACAACCTCAAGCACAACCTGCTGCGGTACCGCCGCCTGCGTTATTCCCCCCCCTGCTCATCATCCTCGTCCTTTTCATCTGCCTCCTCCACCCCGCTCGGACCTCCAACCACAGCAGCAGCCCCCCCACCTCTCGTGCCCACAAATTCCAACTCCGGTGAGCGTCCCAGCGAGCCAAAGCTATCATCCAGACGCACTGGAGAGCTGTTGCTCCCGGTCGCCCTCAGAGGCCCAACGCCACCCCCCTCGACCCCCAGTCCGGCATGCTGTGGCTCTCCACAGCCTTGGCAATGGTCTCGGCTCGGCGGGGTGCCAGTGCAAAGGGAATGTCTTTTGCGCTCGCTGTTGGTGTGGTTGCATGCCCCTTGCTGCGTGCACCCGAGGACATGTTTCCTCTCGTCGACAAGGAACTCAACATGCGATCAGCGCAGAGCTGTAGATGGGTTTCACACAAACAGAAAGCAGCATCTATCTCCCGCGGTGCCGGCCGGCCACACGTTGAAGCGGTATATGTCGTCGTGGTGCACTGCTGCTGTGGATTTTTACAGCGCACGAGATGAGGGGTGCCAAGGCTGGGAGATGGGGATGGCCTGGCTGCGGTCTGTTCGCAGCTGTTCATCCTCACGACGAAAAAAAATATGCCGTAGAAGTACCTCTCGTCAGATTTTTTCGTCGTGGTAAAATTTCTAGGTTTTTGAATTTTTACATATAATTTAGCGGCGTAACCTCGAGACGACTTTCTTTTGGCGAGACGACGATCTTCACGACTTTCTTTTTTTACGGGGAAACCCTATACTACTGCTGTATAATACCTTGTAAAAGTAGTAATATTTTATTCGGATCTATTCCGATAGAGATGAAAGGGTTTGGAACACGACAGGTCAGGGGACAGCGTGGGGGGCGTGTGGCAAGAGCGGTATTGACAAGTTTTCTAAGTAACGACAACTTCAACCTCCGATGAAGCGGTAAGTTTTTTCGCCAGATTGCTGCCGGGTAGGCGCTTATTCGTTCACATTGGTTTCCGGGGGCAACAAGGGGAGGGGTGAGAGACAGCTGTAGAGTATGTACCCCCCCCCCCTTCTGACCAGCCTAGGGCGCAATGTATCTATTTGCCTCCATGGCGGCACAAACGACTGCCTATCCCTTTTGATATTCCAGTCCTAGTTATTATGCCGTGATACGGTACTGCTCGAGCCGTTTAATAGCTCGGATGTACTCGTGGAAGAGAGATGGGAAGAGTCTCTGGCCTGGCCCGAAATGACTTCATAGTCGAGGTGTTCGGATAGCCGGCGCCCCCCGGTGGTCCACAACAGTCGTAGGGATGTACATTATTTGACTTTTTCGTGGCATGCCGTGGGCACTGCCGTGACATGCCGCGACACGCCGTGGCCAATGCCCGGGGGTGCCGTGGCCAATGCCGCGGGATGCCGCGGGCAGTGCCGCGGCATATCGTGATAGCCCACGACATTTACCACGACATGCCGCGGAAGTCGTTCCGTGGCAAGGCCCATGACAAGCGCCACGACTAGCGCCACGGCAAGTCACCGTAAGGCCCGCGGTAACCTCGGCACACCACGGCAAGACCCTCGGCAAGACCCACGGCAAGCTGCGTGGCTCTGCCCACGGCAACACTTGTGGCAAGCACCGCAGCAAGGTCTCACGGCAACACCCGCGGCAACACCCGCGGTAAGTACCGCGGTAAAACCCACGGCAAGTCCCTCGGCAAGTGCGGCGGCAACGTCCGTGGCAAGTCCGTGGCATGTGCCGTGGCACGTCCGTGGCATGTGCCATAAATCCCGTGGCATGTGCCGTGGCAAGTCCCGTGGCATGTGCCAAGGCAAATCTCGTGGTGTGTGCCGAGGCAAGTACCGCTGGAAACGGGGTGCCAGGTGGGCCTCCGGCGGTTGATTGTATTTCTGCACCTTTTGGGTGGGAGCAGAGTGTCAAGTAGGGTGTGTCCACTGCGAGATCAAAGTACCAACTGAGATCATGGTGCCAGGTAGGGTCTTACCGCGGGAATTGCGGCGGGTGTTTCCGCGGGTCTTGTCGTCGGTCTTATCTTGCCAAGGATCTTGTAGCCGGTCTTGTCACGTGGGGTTTACCGTTAATTTTCCGCGGAGCTTGCCTTGGGGCTTGCCACGGCACCCCACGGCAATATCCGTGGGCACGACGGTGGCATATCCTGCGGCAGATGGTATCCCGTTAGCCTTGCCGCTACATGCCGCGGGAACTGCCGCGAAAACGTCAAATGACTTGCATCCGTGCCCCGAGAGGGACTTCTTCTTGCACGAAACATACCACCGAAAGCGCGTACGAATAGCGTGTGTGCGCACAATTCGACGCGAGTCGACGAGGAAAGAAAATGCTGGACTCGTTCCGCGATAAAAATAAAGGTATGCACTTTCAGTGGGGAGGGAGGAGGAGGAGCGCCCGCTATGTGGTCCTGGATCTGGGTCGCAGAAAGGGTAAAACTGGAGGAGTAGGGCGAATATATTAAATGGGACGATGGGACAGGAAGAAAATATATCTCGACTCATAGGGCCCCGAGAAGCTGAGAGTTGGAGCAGGCCGATTGTGGGGGCGCTGGCCATCAATATCTGCCGCGACACGGGCGTCAATCGTTCGGGATCGGAAAAAATAGACGCGAGTCTCGCTTGGTGGGTATGGTTAGGGTCGTAGGTCGGACACGACACTATTGATACCCTCAAAACAGGTTTGTAGCGAGACTCCAGGTGACACTGATGCATTGTTTAACTTACAGTATTACTGTGTACGTGGCCATCTATATATGCGTACATGCTACAGATAACTATACAGTAACTGACATGTACAATCCGCCTTTCCGACTAGCTACGCACAAATACGTCTTGCACCTGGGACGAGGTCGAGCCATCCAGTGTCAACGCAATAAAATAACAAAAACGGGCGGTTGGATGCAAAAAATTGGGCATGTTTAAAATGATTGTGAGGGCGTGAACATTTTTTAGTTGTTAGACTGTTGCTTCTTCTGTTGTGTCAGCTTTAAGGAGGCTACGGCTACGTACGGAAAGCTACAGTAGAATTTCGAGTGACAAGGAAAAAGGAGGAAAAACACGTTTTTTCAAGGTTGGTCCGAACCACTGACCAGTAACAAATCGTCTGTGCACGAGTAGGAAAGTAGACCACAGCATAGCCGCACAAGGTGCGATAGCGGTGTGATGCAACCGGGGCGGCATGCCAAATACCTTTTTAGGGTCGTTCTCGACTGGATTTATTTTTTCTTCTCGTTTCGCGGAAGATTCACGGAAACGCGAAAAAATGCGGTGGGTCCCATTACCGCCTGGTATCATGGTTCGGGGGGTTGCAACGCTCGCCCATCCGATCGGATCGCCGAAACCAGCGGCGCGCGCGTAGGCCTTCCACTGGATCGTGCCACTACAGATGCCCCGACTCCTAGAGAGTCGATTATGCCTCGCCGCACCTCGCGAGCTCAACTTCTGGCGCGACAAAGCCCCCACGATATCAATATAGCTGGCGATTCCGTGTTGATCTCGGCTATGTCGGTGAGTCGGCTCCGTCGACTGGACGGATAGAGCTCTCGTTGTGCGAGGCGCTTTCTGAGACCAGCCAAGGCCTGGGAATGACCCTGATCTATCCTGTATAGTGCCGATTGGTGACCCGGCGCACACGGCTCACACGGTGCGCCTGCCCGATGTTCTGCGACGATGCGGGACTTTTCCGGGATACGGGAAATTGTTTTTTAGGTAATTTGCCAGGGTTGAAAAAATTCCGTAAAACGCGAAAAAATGGAAATCCGGGAAATTTCCTTGAAAAGCGAAAAACAAAAGTACGGTTAATAACGCCCCTTAGTACCAGGTGTGCGGTACCATAAAAAAAACGTTTCATCGGCGAGCATTTCGGAAAATCTGGAACCCCGAATAGGACTATGTATAAATAGGGTGTTCGGGTTTGATAGTATGTCTACGCACGTACGTAGGATCTCAACGTTTCGGTTTGTTTTGTTTGAGCTGTGACAGGCACGCTCCTCGCATGTGCGAGGACTCCTTGCACATTCTCTCACTCGTCCTCATCCTCTTGAACGACATCGATAATCGACACAACTGGCCTTGGAGCGCCAAGAAAAATTATGATGTCCGGTGCCGAAGCTCTGCAACCAGTCGGTTAACCCCAACAAAGTGCTTGGTTGTTGTGGACTCTGTGGATCGTTCACTCAGTAACCGCACCACGCGCCTCATGTGGAGATCCCGCGAACGAAAAAAACGAACACCAGAGGTATTTTATGGGCGCATTTCGTCGGAAGTCGACGACCTTATTCGAGAGACACATGTGACGTGTGTACAGATACTACAAAAATATGAACTTATCACCGTTCGAGAGGTTAAATAGGCGGCATTCTCTGGACAGCAGGGGATGCCGGCTAGCACTACCACCAACGAGGCCCCTTAAGGCCTCCGAATCCTTTATTTACACACAAATAGTCCCACACTAATTAAAACTAGTTTGACTCCAAACACGTATATGCACTTCGAAAGGCGTCAGGGCCTATTAACTATTAACCCGTCCACCACTGCAAAATCATCCCACACTTCATCCAAGTGTGTACCACAAGACGTCGGCGCAGTTCGAAAGGGGTCACGCAGCACCCAGAAGAACAACGGGCGATCCTACCCTGAGAGCTACGGTAAACAAAAATAGAAGGAAAAAAGAATAATCAAACCACGAGATGTGCGCCCCCATTGCTCTCTTGCACTGCGCGGGCTTGCGCATAGCCAAATTGCGCAGCTACCCCGGCCCCCATCACCAAGAACACAACAAGTCCATAGGAGACCCACATCGTTACGGACGCTTCTGAGAGGCCGAAGGTAGCCACCAAGAGCGTGAAGGCAGACCCGAAAAGAAGGCCGGCAGTCCTGCAGGCATGGGGTCGCCAGGTCTCCAACACATGACCACAGTAAGCACACCGCGGGTCTCGCAGGCTCGCACGGTCGTCTATATATCGAAAGTCACCGGAGTATGGGGCGCGGTCCGTGTCTGGGGGGTACTCGTCGTCTCGAGGGCTATCGTCGTCTTCAGGGTGGAAACTGACTTGGCAGAATCGGAATGGATCACCTGGGGAACGTTCACAGCAGAGTCTCGGCGTTTTCAATGCCATATTCTAACATGGCAGACAGGCAGACAGAAGACACAATCGGGCGCCGCTACTTTGTTGGCATGCATCGATCGATGGACGACCAACAAAATATATTTGAAGGTGCACTTGTTGGTGGTACTACGTAGTATCTTGACTGCGTTAGTTTTTTACTCAATGTACAAAGGAGTAATCCTGGCATCGAAATCTACGGTACCATGCAAATACCCAGTACCTGATCGCGTGTCGATTACGTTCCCAAGCCGCGCGACTGCCAGCCCCAGCTCTCCCCCTTCATCCCGCAGACAGTCACACCCGTGGCCCGTATCGGGGATTAACGGGGTGTCGACCCGCGCCTGCCATCAAGCATAAACACGTTTTGACGAGTCGCAAACATTGTGTCCCATCACACACCGGTAGGGCAGATCCCAACAAGGCGCTTAATAAAAATACGGATGACTGACGGCGAGGTGTGCGAGGTTGGCGAGCGACCAACTGCAGCACAGCAACCATCGAGCCGTACTACGGTAGGGGTGGGTGCTATGATGTTAAAGGTATACCGTGTTTTGGTGAAAAAACGTTCCGACTAAAGGGGTTCCTTAACTGAGGAATTAACCAGAGGGATCAACCAGTGTCATCATTTTGTTTCACTTACAAGAAATTTCGAATATAACCTACGATAGCCGGGCGAGGATAAGCGTCCGTTGTTTTTCTCGAAAACAGTTTTTTTTGGGGGAGACATGATAATAGCAGTATGAAGCTTCTCAAGTGAAGAACCCCAGAAAAGAAATAGGTTGCCATACACCCCTCTACCGTAGCACGCTCCTAGGGGCTGGCCTTTTGAGGCAAACATTCATCATCATGCCTGCTACGATAGGGGTATGGCTTTTAGGCTCGACCACTGCTGACTGATGGGGGGGCCGCGGAACTGAGGAGTCTACCCAACATCGTTAGATTAAGTCTACAGTAGGCCGCATGGGATTTCTCATCGGGTTACAAATGGTACGCTTTTTCTAAAAGCCGTTCAGGGTTTTTGGGTTATTTGTGGAGCTTCTGAAGTGAAGAGGCTCAGGAACATTGCAGGTGTGCACTCATATCGTGGTGGCACGCGTCTCACTGACGGGGACCCTCAGCTGAGGAGCTACCCAACTATTGTGCTGGCTGCCCGCTATAGTGCCGGTGAAATCGCTTGCCACAACTGTTAACCAGCCGTGTGGCAGTGTACGGAGTAGTGCCAGTAGCCGCTAGAGTGCCGGTATCATAGGCTGGCGCATACCGGCACCATCGTATAGAGATCATTACTGCGGTTCACTGCATACATTCGCTACATACCCACTCAAGGTTTGTCAAAGTCGGTTGTTGGGTGGGGTATAATATAGAACTCCTCCATCGGGGGGACTCGTATTGTTTAGGTGTGGTATTCCTCCCGTAGCATGCATCAGTTGCCTGTTCAATCTTACCTCCGTCGGCGTTGCCAGGTACACGTGGTCCCGGGCATGGTTCGGACAATCTACCCACCCTTTCCACAGCATGCCCTGCCACTCCTTCGAGATGTTGACCAGTGCCGATGCCATGAAACGCAACGCTACCCACACCCTTTCATCTTCTAGGGGCCCGGATATCTTGATCGAAAGCACACGATCCTCGCTGGTGTAGCGGATTTCCACGACATACAGTCGACCCAGACCCGCCTCTCGCAGCATTGTAGGACTCTTCAACACCGCGCCAGACTTCCAGCATAGACCTTTCTCCGCCTCGCCGATGACATGACAAGAAGCAATTAGTCGTCCGACCAGCCCTTGTGGAGGTCCCGCCCAGTCAAACATCCACTTGAGCATCACCTCGCGGGCGCCCCATTGCCGTCTACCCTCAAGAAGATTGTCCAGCGCCTCTTGCTCGGGATTGGTCAAACACAGAGGCGCCCACCTTTGTACTAGCATATCTCGATTGCCAACACCTTCGTGAGGGGTAGGCAAAGCGCAGCCGTCAAGGGCTCGGCCCGTTGTTCGGCCGAGAGGGACAGCCACGCCGAGCTTGATCAGCACATCGGAAAGAGCCTTCTCCAGCTCGTCTTCCGGCGACTGCACCGCATGATCGCGAAACACATCTCGCCATAAATGTCGTGCAAACGCTCCGCGGAGGACACCAGTCAAGAGGACTTCTTCCCTCCACCCAATTAGCTGCGCGGTCGGTAACTGCCTATGTCGGAGTTTGTGGTCGAAGATGGGGTTGAGCACCCGCGATAGCAGTACCACGTCAAGGAATACGCCGTCACCGTTGTCAACGCGAAGAACTTGCCCTGCAAACTCGCTGGAGACAGACGCGAACGATGGCGGATAGTACGTCAAACGAATCCTGTGTTTGGCAATTTGTCCGTGGAGGTTAACCCCTTTCCTACTTCAGAGGTCAAACGCGTCGAAACTAAGTGGCAGCTACAGCCTCGACCGCACGGAGCAGCCCGGGCTGTTGGGGTAGGGGATATGTCCGAAGTGCAACCGGAGGAGATGTAGGGCACGCGCGCAGCATAGTAAGCCTTGCACACCTCGGACAGATCATGATCTACCTGTAGATCATCTAGTTCTTCACCAGCCGTTGCGAGATGTTGTCTATGTAGTACAGATCCAACATCATGTGCTAGATCGTGCAGATTATGCAGGTCCCACCCGACACCATGAGCCCGACCATACAAGACCACGAATATGCCTGCCTTGAAAGGTCTCTAGACCATGAAGAGAGAATCCAGTATCTCACCGAGATGCGAAACCTTGTACTGTTGCTACCTTTTCCTAGGAGGTCGTAATAGCGCATATGTCATCTTTAAGGTCGCTATATCTGGCTACCAAAAGGGTTGGCGACCCGGCGGAAACGCAGTGCACGCTTACGCAACATTTCCTCGTTTCGCGTAATTTAAGCTCTGATTCTACGTGAAAGGAGCCCGTGCCTCACCTTATCCAAAGCGCACCCTCCAGCGCACTGTCCGGGTTTGAAACCGTCACCTTCTCTGCTGTCGACTGCAGCTCGCCGGATCCGAGCAAACTTCGTAACACGCCTTTCCACAGCCCTCGTAAAGCCTGCTTTGAAAAATAAAAGCTCGGCGTGCCGTCTGCACGATCCTGGGAACTCGACGGCAGGTTCAGATGCTGTCGGGCAGCACCCAAAGCTGCCTTCTGGTCTCTCAAAGCGTCTAGAACCGTCAGCGCGAGGCTCCATGCTGGCGGCACGCTGATAGAGGTGCCGCCCTGGCCCGCAATCCTGTCGATCAGCTGCGAAAGACCCCACCCGTTACCGCAGCTGACCTGGCTTATATGAGGCAGCAGGTTTAACGTCGCTGGGTAGGGCACGGCCTGGCCCGGAATGCCTCGGTTGTCTTGCCAGTCCTTCAGCAACTCGTGTATCCGCTTCTCGACTCTGAGGGTAGTCTCTGAAAAGTCGTCGGTCGGCCCATCGCACTTGTTGGCGACCAAAACCACGGTGGCGTCGGGTGCTCGAAGGTGGAGGGCATAGAGCCACGACATCACGTTCTCGCCAATCACCTACGAACAGGGGTCGACGCGTGGAGGACTTGATAATCAAAGCGTAAACGAACTGAATGAGGGGGCAAGCGTCGCGTCTAGAACATGTTTCATAGCGCAGTAAAGGGACAAAAAACAATGTCAAACAGCGACCCGTTCCCGAGAGACAACCAAACAAGGGAGGGCATCACGGCGTCCTTGTCGAATATTGCGCTTTTCGGGGGCACACTTCCTGCTGTCACTATCGTCGTACTTGTCACCGTGTACGTTAACACCCGCAGGCCATGATTTACGTCGCAATGCACGGTGAAGATAACATTAACAGCGCTGGGTAGGACAGTGCAGAACATGAAGCACGTGAAAAAAAAAGGATACATCCATGCCGCAAACCTGGTCAAGGTCGTCGCCGTGTTTTCCGTAGCACTTCTTGACGTCCCACACCAAGAGATAAAGCGCGCGTCGGCTGAGAAAAATCTGACGCATTCCAGCGTAATCGATTTGTCCGGCACAGTCATAAAGCTCGACTCTGACATCCCCCAACCGATGACGGAGTAGCTCGATGCCAACGGTGCTGACCTCTTCCGCGGTGCCCTTCGTAGGTCTTCCTTCCTCGTGGATGATACTGTTCATCAAGCTGCAAGGGGACGTCGCGATTCGAGTGACGAACACTGTGACTCCATTTGAGTGGAGACATGAACCGAGCTGAGATACGTTGCAGGCTAAAGAAGCGCGTTTCTCGTACATGTATTTACGTCGTTAAGTATGCACTAGCGGTACGACCACGGCTCCGCCCGTGGCGCCAGTCCTGCGTTGCCAAATTATAGTCCGGCAGCGGTTCGGCACGTACGTACATAATAAATCATGCGATACTGACGTATGCACATGCGTACGTTCTTTCTCCACTCTACTGCTGTGCGTACTGCTGGGTGTAATTGTGAATTAGCGCGTGAACCAACGTCTGCGGTGCTGGAGGGGGATACAACGTGCTCCTTGGTTTGCGTCAATGCAATCGGGAAAATGACAGTAAGGGGGCGACGACAGGGTCTGGATAAAGCGATGCGCCCGCCCCGGCGTCGACATTCAAAGACAGAACGTCAGGATTTCCGTCGCGTGAACAATATGGAGAAGCGAATCAACGATATATTCTAAATGTATTCTATATACTACAGCAGTAAGACCATCGACCAGTTCGTGTCGGATTAAAGCTACAAGTGGACGTATCCATGATACCGTACAAAACCCGTGTGGAGTGGCAACAGCGCAGTTCGTACGGCCCGCCGTGGTAAACTATTTCACATGTTCCTCTGCAAACAACATGGTGCCTGGTATACCAATTGAGTTATGACTCCTTCCTGCACGCTGAGCTACCTGGTACTACAGCATTGCAAAAAATAATTTGACAAGTCAACCTTGCTGGGAGGCACCTGGTCTTTCCTGCTTGGGAAGACCCCACCAAGACTACCTTGAGCAGCTGGAGGGTCTTAACTTCAGCTCCGGCTTCCTTGGCCGCCCGCACGTCCGCAAGGTAAGCCTCGATCGCCACCAACCCCTCTTCCACAATAGCTTCAGGTGGCATGATCCAAGGGTTACGTTCCAAAGCTAGGTGCCTTGCATCACCCGTCCTTGGCATTGTGAATAGGTTTACAATACCCAGCGCATCTTCAACTTCACCAAGACCTGAAGCAAAACGACGGAAAAGAAGAACTTGCTCAGTGACATTGCCTTCGGAGGGGAAAATACTAAAACGAATAGAACTACACGACACACGGCATAGGCGCGGCAGGACGACGAGCCAGCGTTTCTAGCGCCTTCTAGCAGCTTCGGGACGGCTTGACGGCTGACATCGTGAGAAGCTGTCCCGGAGTTCAAGACCGGCTCACAACTGCCTTCGACGAGCCACGGGACTCTCTACGACCACAACTCTTAATACATGTCTCTTGCGTTTATGGCAAAACCAAACATTTTCAGACATTCGAAGAAAAGACACTGCCGGAGGTTGGGGCAACAACCACGAGCGCATCACGAACAGCAACCGTGTGTGCGAGGTACCAGGTACTGGATTTGGTCCTTTTGCCAAAGCGTCTTACATTTACATTCCATCTTGGCTAAGGACGCGGTCGAGAAGAGCATATGTTCCGTTGGAGCAAGGTTCAGCAAACCACAACCAAAACCTGTAGGCGCCCCCCACCCAATCGGTCGAGGCAATGGGTTGTTTCAGAATACGTCGGTGTATCCCGCGGAGATGCCCCGGTGTAAGCCTTATTCAAGTATAACACTACTGTATACACCAGGTGTAAGTTGAGTACTCGACTTAATATACATTACATACTGGCGAAACACGTCTCCACCTCCAACGACAACTTGATGCCCCCCGTGATGGCTCCAACTGAGTCACAGTCGTCACCACTCTTGTGATACAGTGTCGGCGTATTCTGTACTCGCGCCCTAGCTTGGCACAGCGTTTTGAAGCCAAAGCATGGTCAGGGCCTGGGCCTCCATGTCGGCATAACATACCAGCGACAATAGACCACCGATGCACTAGTGGTCGGTGACCTATCGCGCAGAAATACTACTTTTCGACCTGACCACACCGTCGCCACGATAACACACAAGGCACCACAAGAGGGACGCACCCTAGTGATTTTTGGTGAAAAATGCGGAACGGCGGGACCCAAGGGTCCTGGACCATAATACACGGGAGTTTAAGTTGGACCGAAACAATCCAAACTGCGATTCCCACGTGGTCCTATGGATTTAGGGGCGTGTTTCCCACCGCCTCTGGATGACGCAGCCAATGCGAAATCGATCGGAATTGGAAACGCACCACGTATACGATCACACCGAATAGGCAACGACCACCGGCATAGGCCTGACGGAGGCTGCCATGGTGGGCACATCTTCAGGTTCCAACCAGAAGTATTTTTGTCCATCACGCCCGGTATCCTCAGGTGTTTTCATGTGTTCGCACAACTTTCACGCGGGCTCTCAATATTTCTCTCTCGACCATTGACAGGTGAAGATCCCGAAGAAAAGGAGAAAACAATGCTAAGAACACTGCAAATAGTACTAAAAACTTACCCTTTTTAGGGACCCCGGGTACAGTGATCAAACAAATGAGAAAATATAACGAGCGGTGATATCAGCCGTCTATTGAAGGCGCGAACCAGGGCGAGTAGTATCCCGAAGAGGGCAAATGATACCGTACAACTCAGTACACTTTTAATTCGGATACTCGAGGTCGTCATCCCTTAAACGCAGCCTGGGATGTTTCGTGTATGCCAGGTGCCGTACAGGACACCTTCTAGAAAAACGAGCAATATGAAAGGCAAGCTCAGATTTACAGGAAAACAAGGGATCCGGATGTCGTTATACTGACGTTGGTGTCGAACGCACCTATTGTCGAATAAGAAATCCAGTCTGGACTAGTTTTCCTGACTGTTATTAGGTGTCGTGTACTGTATATATCGCCGATGTTGTAGTCGTCGACGTCCCCTCTCAAGTCCGGCAAGGGTTCGCAGGGATTTGGAGGTGTCCCCCGTAATGACAACCAATATCTTCGGCTATACTCCTTGCTTGGCAGAGAAGCCTATATAATATACTTGTGAGCATAAATTAGGGCTGGAGCTTGCAAGCGACGTTGTGCAGACCGACGCCAGGCGAATCGAGACGTGGTACGATCGGCCCGGTACCCCTCAATCGTCGTGTCCGCCATAGGCATAAAATTCCATGGCTCACTTGTCAACTTGTTGCCGCTGATGTCGAGTCGTGCCAGCGTTTTGATGTTGCCGAGCTCCTTGGGAACAACGCCTGAGCGACCGTCAGGGGAGAAAACCCGAGCGAAGCACATTGCATGGCGCGTTTGACACATGATTTTCGGTATGGTCACCTCAAGTCGATTCAAACCAACATTTGTCAACAAGTAAACAAGTACCATCAAGGACGGCACAATGAATCCCCTGTGGACAGCAACGCCAAAACATGGTGTTTTGACACAGGCCAACTAATGTCAGCCGACTCACACCTTGTTCTAAAACCGGGACAAGCGCTAGAGACTGACCGCAGGAAAATCGGTCTCGGAAAACGTCAGGACGGGCCATTTGAGGAAAAACAGTATATGTTCACGGCCAAAGTTTCGCAATCCATCGCCGCATGGAACCGCTGTAGGATCTCACACGATACGGTGACAGAGTTTGGGCATGGTAAAGGTCTTGCGAACACATCATCGAACTGAAGAAATCAGGCCACACAGGGAAAACCACACGGCAAACCGTCCAACGTCATGTGTCTGGGTGCACTTCAATGTCAGAGTAGTGCCCGTACGAGAAGAAAAAGGGTTGCCACCTGCCGTTGAACAAAAAAGTGTGGTCGGTGCCACCCGATTGGATAATACCCGACGACGTGCGGACACAGCTTCACGGCACATAATGACGTCCGACGCAATCTATTGGGTAGCGATATCGCGCGGCATAACGGTACAAAGCGGAATCTGAACAGCACGAAGCTTGCACACCTTGGCGAAAGACCCACCACGAAATAGGGCGAATACCAATCAGCCAGTCAGGAAATACGACCAACATTTCAGCGGTTATAAAAAATCAAGTATCAGGCATGTGCCAAACGCACCGGTCAACTTGTTTCCGGCAAGGGCCAGGCGCTCCAGAGCTACCAGGCCGTGCAGCTCTGATGGAATCGAACCTGCATGCAAGACGAGAGCCAATCAGGCAGCGTCCGGCACAAGCAAGACGCCACGCGTTCATTAGTCCTAGCAGTACTCGCGAATAGGCGGTCATGCCACAGAAGTAAGTAGGGAGTTAAGACGAACGGACAGAGCACCTGCAGCGATGGTGGCATGCAACAAAGTCGAGCTCCAAAACAGCGTGTCTAGACTCGATTTTGTGTGACCGCTTGCAGCATCCACAAGCAAGCGCCCCTCCCTGCCGACCCCCTCGAGTGTGCCGACCAATAACTCACCAGTTAGATGGTTGTTCGCCAGTAACAGCTCCTGGAGGGCATGGAGTTGGCCAAGTTCAGGTGGAATCGTGCCTTCGACGGACAGCGGGAAACGTGCATGTGAGCACACACCAAAATGGTAACTTCGAGGTCAACGACAAGGGCTACAACATTGAGGACATAGAAGAACACGCGACACAGGCAGGAGCTACCAAACCAGGACACGCTCACCCCAGAGGATGGCATGAGAGAACACCAACCTCCCAAGCGAAGCGTCTAGCGATAATACAACAATTTGCTTCGAACTGTTGGTTGTTAATATCGATGGAAACGGGTGAAAACCAAGGCGAGCACTGCTGATGACGCGACCCCTGCTGTACTTGCCGGTTGATTCGATATGGATTCCCCTTTCAAGCCCCGATGGGTGTTACAGTAACAATAACGCGCGCGTGCAGCTTCAAGCCTAGGCGCCTATTCAACAGTCTGTAGTCCGCCGATCATCTGCTTGTCTCGATAGTGACAACCCGCCACACAGTCAACAGCGAAACGTACGCAACAAGCTACGCAGTGCACGAATATGCACGAAACACTCCACTGGAGCACAGAAATACCGGAAAATAACGCAGATTGCAAGCAACAAGCGGGATCATAATTTCACCTATCGCCACAAGCAAGTACCAATGAAACATACCTGTCAGCTCGTTCCGGCTGAGCAGCAGAATCTTCAGAGCAACCAGCCTGCCTAGCTCCCGCGGAATCGGACCTGGTGGCAAGACCAGAGGGAAGCCAATATTGCAGCGGGTTAGACAAGCGCACCGTCGGAAATCAAAATAACGGAAGGTTACATGTGAGGCAATACCCTCGGTCCCTGAACACGACCCATATCCACGCATTCACCCAATTGGCCACCTGCCTCGTACAGAGTGTGTCGCGTGGACCATCGACACCCCTTAACCACGCGCAGGCGTCTACAGTAGTAGGCTGATCAAGGCCCGTAATTGCGAATGTTCAGGGGACTCTTCGGAATTATACTTCCGCGGTAATGCGGGAACATCTGCCGCGGATTGTTGATATTTAGAACATCAACGTACGTAAGCCGTCACGGACACCATAGTCTCAGCTCGACCAGACGACCCATGGTCATACGTTGCAGAACGGGATACTGTACACATGTACGGTAGCAAAGGTGTGCATGGATAGCTCCAGAGGCATTTGTCCAAGGTTTACCGGGTACTCGTCGGAATCAAACGCGACCTTGAGTGCCAGCTATGGCACGTATGAAAGTCGACAACCAAAAGCTGATTGGCGTCATACTTGGAACATGCGTGCCTGTGTTAGGGCGACTGCGATGGCTATAGTAACTTCCTAAGCCACCACAAAAACACCTGCACTCGTACCTAAGCCACCACAAAAACACCTGCACTCGAGCAGAATAAATGATGACGCGCCACCTACGACCTGCAGTCCAGTGAGGTCCAGCAACGTCAAAGCCCCAAAACACATATTACACGAGTTTCAGCATGACCAATTGCAGCATCCAGAACAAAATATCTGGTCACAAAGGCCTCACCAGTAAGGTTGTTCTTCCACACTGACAGTTGCTGGAGATCATGTAATTGGCCAAGTTCCGCCGGGATTGTGCCTATTCGCGGGACGTTGAGAAACGCACAGACGGCAACAGGTCAAGCAAAGCACGCCAGGTTACGAAGACTAAGGAAAACTCTCGTTGTCATCGAAGGGCGCCATCAGCACTGAAAACCCACTGAACACAGATCTAGCATGTTTCGATTGAGAGTAGCAGAGGTTTGCTTACCCCCGAAGCAACAATCTATCGACGGTGTAAAAGTGTGGGCATATTTAGGGCAAAATAGTTTGTGGTGGTTTTGACAAACAACCCAACGAGGGTTGGCGATCGCAGCAACAGGGCAGGAAGCATTGATACTCTAAACGACCAACGCCAAGAGCGTTTACACCTGTCAGCGAAGTTGCAACGAGAGGGCATCCAGTACATCACATTTAAGGAAGAGCGTATCTTTCGGATTGGTTGATCAATTTGGTCTGTAGTTACGTTGCTGGACTCGGGAAGCGAGGGCAGGGTTGCATCAACGTTACCGAGACAAAGACGCACAAGTTAATCACTCTTGTTGCCGCTTTAGAGAGCGCAGTCATGTTTTTCAGGAACGGAATGCTTGGGACTACGTACGTGGTGTGGGATTTGTGTTGTACTGGTAGAAGTGTTAATGCATAGGGCGCTCGCCAAAGTCAACAAGCATACCCCTCCACCTGATCAGCGTTCAAGAGAGTTTACCAATGATTGAGAGCTTTCGCTGAGGCGAAACGGTGAGATGCGTACAACCCTAGAATGTCGGTACGCCAGACGAGCGCTGGAACCCCAACGCGTCATAACTCAATATCCGTTGACACGGCTGTCTGCATTTTCTTGGGCAAGGCGATATCACATGACTTAAGGGTTCAGGCGATTGAATATGCAACACGTGTTTGGTTGGCCCTACTATCAAGGTTGACGAATAGCGACCCTGGGACACTTTGCTTGCCGCATTAAGTCGAATTTCGCGACCACACGCACGCTTGAGGGTGAACACTGCGACAGTAACGTCTTGTGCGCGATGGCGACTGCCGTGATGAAAATCTCAAGAACGTTTCATACTTCTGGAGTGCATGCTGGCTCAAAATCGGTTCCCGAGAAGCACATAGATCGGAGACCACACCCGAACGGCAGGGAATATTTGTTTTCCCAAGGCAAAGCCGAACAGATTCTTACACGTAGTTCCAACAATGTGATCGATACAGGTGTTCGCCAACATGTGTCTCAGCCCGCCGGTCTCATCAACGTGCCACACGGGGTCTCACCAGAAAAGTTGTTTCTTGCCAGGGACAGTTGCTGGAGGGCGTGAAGTTGGCCAAGTTCAGGCGGAATCGGGCCTGCAACGGACGTCGGGGAACACGGGGGCGGCCACACGACCCGCAGGGAGCTTCATATCAACATCATGGTCAAGGTGTGCATTGTGGCTATCCCTGTATGCGAGATGGAAACATCAAACACATCACCACAGCACGCGCACCATGTAGAATGACAAGAACCAATCGCGCACTGTAGAGATACACGTTAGAAAAGTATGCACCGCATGATTTAACAATCCAACAGTGTCACTCTTGCGCGGGACTGAGATGGCGAAACTGCAATCAGGAGACACTTCGCCCCTTCAAAGTACAACTCAAAAGAACCAGGTACATGTTACCTGGTCGCTAGTAATCGGTGCCCAATCAACACCAGCATGAAAGCCCGATACAAGCACTGCTCAGCTCGGCAAAACGTTGTCCCAATAACGTGACCATTTCGAGTACCGGCAAGCAAACACCCTGCCCGGCCGAGCCCATCAGCATCCCACACCGGTCTCACCAGAAAACTTGTTACTCCCCATAGATAGCTGCTTGAGGGCGTGGAGTTGACCCAGTTCCGGCGGGATTACGCCTGCACATTATGTTGGAAAACATATCCAAGCGGTCAGACGCCAAGAGGTAAAATTCTGAGCCGACGACCTCTGCGAAATGCTTGTGGCTGCCGAACGACACGCGTTGCAACCTTGACCTATCCAACAACAAATGGCATTCGCGAATACGAACGTCACAACCGATCCCGCTACATGAGATGTTTTCTCAACCTCCAAAATCGTCTGCTGTATAGATATAATACGCCACCCTGTTGAAGCACTGATTGAAGATACTGATGGGCAACGTACGGAAACCAGGGGGACGCAACAGCTATTACGGGGGACCATAGTTAGCAGGACCTATGGTACACATAAAAACCTACCATGTATATGTTTAATCATTTTTACTAAAAATATTTGGTCCTGTTAACTATGGCCCCCCGTAATAGGAAGCATCGGTACAATCATGGCGCACAACCCCTATCGCCAAAATCTTATGCATCAGTCAGCGCAGCGTAACGACAGGGTAGCATATCCCATGTGAAGCAGGTCTGTTTCTCGCAGGAAAAAAGTAGCCTCTTTCAAACAGTTTCACTGGATGCAGCAAAGGCAGCGATAGGCGCTGCGGTTTCGGCAACCGAAACATATGTCGAGTTTGTCGTGTCCTCAGAGCGCAGGGTACTCGCAATGCCCTTCTCACGTTCAATACGGTATTTTAATACCCTTTCAGGCTTTAGGGTGCAAGACGTGCGACTTGTGTTTCATAGGAATACCGTCAAGAGCGCTTGAGGTCGCACAGAGGTGCGATCGCTTTTCAGCGCTAGCTTTATTCCAGAACGGGGAGGTTGTCAATACCGAACAGCAGCATTGAGGTGTTTTCGGAAATATCTGGTTGAGTCTTCCGAAAATATAATATTGTACGACTTTATTGGCTTAGCATCCTTATCGTTATCGAGAAAACGACCGCTGGAAAACACTACCAGGTATCACCCTCGTGCGAACTCAACGCTCCTTATGGGTAAACCCTTCGGCACCGTGCTCCCGTTTTGGGGACAAATCACTTGAAATTAGACTTACACCCTGTCTGTGCACCGTGCAGTTGCGAGAGGGTTTAGGCTCAAACTGTGCAATACACGCGACTTGTGGCTCATGGGGAAAATGTCGTCACTACTGGTCGTCTAACGACGCGTCAGGTTTCCCATATATATACCGTAGACACTACCTACTCTCGGGGCATGCCATTCACGATCCGTTGTGAGTTTGATCGGAGAATAGAAAAAACACGTATCTTTGATAGCGACCGTGGGGCACTTTGTCTGCGTACGTATTTCGAGCCCACGAGCCTACCTGAGGGCAATATGCGATAGAAATAAACTAAGGGTAGTATCAGGTATATAGCTGTCGCGAGGAACTTGCGCAGCAGGATATTTGTAACTGTCGTCAACTTGTGTGCCCTGGTGCAAGATGTATGAACCAACCCAACCGAACCCAACCCAACCAAACTAAACTCGTTTTTATAGGCTTGACTTTAGGAGCGTTAGAGCGTTCGGCGGGCGCTCCAGGAAACTCGAAAGGGGTCTCTATTGTTTTGGCGTCGTCGAAAATAGAAACTCGCATTGGCTCGAAAAAAATACGAAAAATCCTGCAGAAGACGGCGAGAAGCACCATTTAAGCACCGCCGCTTTCTCGGGATAAACAACAATACCGTACTCACGTACCTGATACATGCTATACCGTTCAATAGGGTGTACTACAGTAGGTCATGATCGGCACCCAAGCAGCACGACGGTATACATCATCCACACTCCCATAGCAAAACGTAAACAACAACGTCGAGCTAGAATTCCCCTCGCCCGCAACACGACATATTTAAAGTGCCACACGAATCGCACCAGAAATGTTGTTACTCCCTAGAGTGAGTTGCTCGAGGTCAAGAAGTTGGCCGAGTTCCGGCGGGAGGTTGCCTGCACCGGGCGCGAGGAAGCGTGCAAGGGGCCACACGCCAAAGGAGCGTACGCGAGGTCAAGAAAACGCCTCAGTTCTTGTTGTTATCCAAGGACGGGAGATAAAAAGCACGGAACAAGAAACCAGGACACGCGAACCACAAAAAGATGAAAGCAGCCAACCTGCCTATCTGGAGCGACCATTTCAACAACCCAACCCAGACATATTGGCACACGGGTTCGTGGAATTGACGAGCGCAACACGGCGAGGATAAGTAGTGCCAGAAAAACAACAAGCGTCGGCACACTCGTACGGGCGAAGGGACAAACAGCAGTATTTGGCACGTCAGGGAGTGTACGCGACGGTAAAAACGAGCACTGTTTTTGACGGCAAGGGTTCATATGTAGCACGTGGTGAACGCAGGCCGAGCCCACGGGAGCGACGGGTTAAATTGACACACGGGAAGTATTTATGTGGAAGTATGGTGAGCTCGAGATTCGTTTTTAATGTTTGCCAATCCGCCAAAGGATAAGAAACAAAACAGTAATTTGGACTCCGACACTGAACACGGCAAGCCCATCCCCCCCAGCAACAGCAACTTGCGCGTGCAGTTGCAGTCAAATAACCTCTTTCAGCGCTCCAGCAGCCTGCCTCTGTTTTCCCCGCCTGCCTTCCTATTGACACACGGCCACACCATCGCCAACGAATCGTGCCGGTTTAGCTGCCCATTGCGTTAACCTGTACCAAATAATCCACGACAGCATGGAAACAGCAGCACTAATGAAACAGGTAAACAGCTACCACTCTAGTTGCACTCATCGAAGCAAGCATAGCAAAACATACCGGTCAGCTCGTTTCGGCTGAGCAATAGAATCCTCAGGGCAACCAGACCGCCTAGCTCCGGCGGAATTTGACCTGCATTGAAGGTTTCAGTGAGGCCAATAGTGTGGAGGGTGAAACAACCGTATCATCACCAGAAACCTACCCTGTGGAACGATCAATCGAGGCAACTTTATTGTAGTCCCTCGTTTTACCAAGCTTCCATTTGCTCGATCAGACAATCACCCGCCTCGCGGAAGGAGTACCCGGTACCAAGTATGTCACTTGGAACGCCTCCGCGTCCATCAGCAGGAGCAATCGTGAGAGACGACACAGCAGTTCGTGATCACACCGCTAGTAGCGACCAATACACTTGCCGTTCCGCAGAAATACTGGAACACGCGAGCAAATACAGTACAAGTACGAGTATAGTAGATAAATGCTGATGTCGCACTGTATACATCCGCTTGGAACTATATTAACACTGTACCGGTAGGTAATACCACGCAGCACTGCACGTACCGTCTATTTCTGACGGGCAAGGGTGAGCCTGATTACCTAAGGACAAAAACGAAACAAGGCGGCGATCACACCACTAAAACGTGTCAGGCATCCGTTCACGCAATATGTCAATCCCGCTTTGGCCCCCAAAAATAGTTGAATATGGTACGCGGTATATAATATCAGCGCGATGGGACAGTGGAAAAAGTTGCAACGGGACACGGGGCGCGATCCCGTTTAGAAAACATCAACAAGTGTTGACTTCTCCTCGTGCTTTCCCCTCGCACAGAACACTTTCGTATCGTCTTGCATCCGTCCCATTTCGCCGGTGCCAACTGAAACAACGCACAGCCCTAACACGACAAAACCCTCAGAATGGTAGTCCCGTTTTGGTTCCATCCCCCCCGCCCTCACAGTTTTCACCGTATAATTTGTCGCTTAATCGGCACAGGTATGCCGTAAGTTGCACCTTCTCATTATCTTCAAGCGCAATGCACTCCCCATAGGAGTCCAAATGTAATGACGAATGTTATCACCAAGCATCAAAGGGCCCATACCTCGTTACAAAACACCAACAACTACGGTAGTGCCCACCAACCAAACACGTGCGAGGATCTTATGCAGCTGGAGCGGCGCGGCCAGCATTCGGACAGTTGCGCCTACTCTGGCACATCCAAAACGAAATACTTGTCGCGAGACATACATCGTTCCCTCGGCCTCTACATTGTTTTGACGAACGAATACGCCTTTTGTAGCGACGTTCTATGCAGCTTGCAGTCTGGGACGTTCTTTTTAGTGCTGCACAATGTCTAGAATGGGACGAACACAAAAAAACGCAAGTACCTACGTCACAGTATAGCTACCCCATCACCTATCAGCCATCAGATTGATGGTCCGCGTTTTCGTTCGCTGCACGAAAAATTAAAAGAAGACACATGCAGTCGAAGAAGCAAGAACAGCGCATGTGATCTTGTCACTACAGGTCTCGAGGCTTGTCTCGAAGTCGTTTTATTAGGTCTCGGCAGCGACTATCCCCTGTCACCGGCAAATCAGTGACAAAACGGTCTGTCGCATAGAAAGGACATGCCCCCTTGGTCCCGTGCCCTGAAGAAACGCACTCCATCTAATGTTCGGGTCCATTTTCAGTCGAATCTACGTACAGTGGTAGGCGGCTCACTCGTTCCACTTAGTCTTGAAATAGGTGCCCGCCCCACCTTACCCCGCACAGATATATTGTCTCTCTGTCGCGGAGCAGCACCCGCTTCCCATAGAGAAACGTGACCTCCCAACAACCCGTCTTCTTCAAGACAAAAGCAGCGATCTTGGCATACCCGCCGCAAAAAATGGCGAGCGCACCTTGCCGACGGCAGTACTATTATCCACCCATGACAATGGCTACTTCACACTTCACGCGCAGGAGAAGAAGAACGGTCCGGCACATGCGCAGATTTCAATTGCGCACAATATCTCCCCGACCTCTGGTCCCATCGCACTGATGACATCCCCGAATATATTCCGCAGCGTGGCGAAGTCTGGTTGCCGTACAGGCCGCACAACGCACTGCACCCCTGACATGTTCTACGATAGAGGTTGCACATTCCCGCTAAAATGTTTCCGAATGACGGAGTTCCTTAACCCAAAATCGACGGAATGCCATCTTGTTTCGAAAGTGACTTTTTTGCATGCTTGGGGCATGGGATCGTTCGTGGGGGTGCCATTTAATTTTTGCTGAAGTCAGTTTTCGGTTGAGGTACGTATGGAGCTCCTCAAGTGAGGAGCCTCAGAAAAAATTGGATGAACCTCTATCGTAGAACTCCTCCCCTATCAACAGATTAGTGCAAAAATGATACCGCTCATCAAGTATAGGGCAGGCTTTGGCCCCATGCGGTTGGCTACCTACTGACACCACGATACTTGATCCTTTTTATTCGACAATGCCCTAGTTTCCATTTTGGGCACGCCAAAAATAGGCATACCTACGCCTTTCGGGTCATTAATAGGTACACTGCGCATTGTAACCCGGAAAAAAAGCATCCTGGCGCCACCTGGTATTTGGCCTGCGCTCCAGTGTACCTACGAATGGCTCAAAAGGCCAAGGTACACCCACTATCAGCTATTCAATTTCCGTGTCCCCTACGTTTGGCTTCAATTGTACCTATAAATGGCTCGAACGATCATTTTGTCGCTACTGCAATATAGACACCACACCAGATGTCGGGACTGTCAACCAGCTGACCGTGCCTGTAAACACAAACGCCCGAAAAGACTGCGGAAACACCACGAACGCAGGTGACTCCGGAGACAACACTAGTCACCCATTCTTCTGAACTTCATACCAATCCATGTATCCAAACTTCGTATATATATTCGAGAAGATCAGCTTGTCTTGTGTTCTTATGGTGCCCTAGTTCTGAACAGAGCTACTGTAGTGGCGGCACTCTTGTGTAGTATACTACTAGAAGAGTCTAGTTAGTGTATGAATTGCCCTGTTATTGATTGACGTATTTTACTTCCGCCGCCACGCCTCATCATGCAGCAGCTCACGCTAACCCTGGCCCATGACTACGTGCACCCATCGTTTACCCATAATCATCATACCTGGGGCAGTGGTGGTGGTGCCACGCTAGACGTGCTCATTACAGATGACGCCCGCAAACGTTACTATGCTCGACTGGTGGTATTATGTCTTGTTACTATTGGTTAGGGCTACTACGCCCTGCCCATACAGCGGTACAGACACAATGCGAACGCCCGACCCTCCCTATGGTTTGGCTGCTCGCTGTCTCCGGCGCCGAGCCAGCTAGCTGACACCGCCACCACGAAGCCACTCTTCTCGCCAATACAGACGAGCGGCCAACCGCAATTTGCCCGGCCCCAATCTAGCATGCAATCATCATCGTGTATCCACTCTCCCACGTTTGCTATGGAATGTTGGTCCGGACCGCGCCAACGTTTTTGTAACTCAGACCTCCTGAACCGTATACTATTACTCTGTACACGTATATACTGAATTCTTCTACGTATTCATGCATGTATATACTGCACTATGTGTATGGTAATTTCTCAGTGCAACGTCCATGTATCTCTTCGTCGTTACTGCCGATGTTTCTCAGCACCGCGATCATGTTTATGCGGTGACTTTCGACTCGTGGTTTATGCGGTGATTTTCGACTCGTGCCAACTATAGACAGCCCCGTATGTTTCTTCTCTTCTTCTCGGCTGAATAGCACTTATGTTCTCCATGTTTTTTAGTTCTGGTTGTTTCGGCCTGTGTCTCGCGCGAGTTCCTAAGGTACGCAGGCATGGCGTACTGTCCTATTACCGTTAGGACGCGAGTATATTCAGAGCGCACAGCCTACCGATGGAGGCCCGCGGTCACACGTCTGATATTTTTCGTTTGGGCCACATGCGTTTAATCGGCGCCGGAGACAGCGAGCAGCCAAACCATAGGGAGGGCCGGGCTTTCGCACTGTGTCTATACCGCGGTATGGGCAGGGCGTAGTAACCCTAACCAATAGTAACAAGACATAATACCACCAGTCGAGCATAATAACGCTTACGGGCATCATCTACAATGATCACGTCTAGCGTGCCAACACCACCACTGCCCCAGGTATGATGATTATGGGTAAACGATGAGTGCACGTAGTCATGGGCCAGGGTTAGCGTGAGCTCCTGCATGATGAGGCGTGGCGGCGGATTTAAAAGACGTCAATCAATAACAGGGCAATTCACACACTAACTAGACTCTTCCAGTATTATACTACACAATAGTGCCGCCACTACAGTAGCTATGTTCAGAACCAGGGCGCCTTAAGAACACAAGACAAGCTGAGCTTCTCGAATAAGTATAAGAAGTTTGGATAAATGGATTGGTATGAAGTTCAGAAGAATGGGTGACCAGTGTTGTCTCCGGCGTCACCTGCGTTCGTGGTGTTTCCGCAGTCTTTTCGGGCGTTTGTGTTTCCAGGCACGGTCAGCTGGTTGACAGTCCCGACATCTGGTGTGGCCGACTGTCTATATTTCGGTAGCGAAAAAATGATCGTTCGAGCCATTTATAGGTACAATTGAAGCCAAAAGTAGGTGACACGGAAACTGAATACCGGTAGCTGACAGTAGGTGTACTTTGGGCTTTTGAGCCATTCGCAGGTACGATGGAGCACAGGCCAAATACCAGGCGGCGCCAGGATGCTTTTTTTCCTGGGTACAATGCGCGGTGCACCTCTTGATGAGCCAAAAGGCGTAGGTATACCTATTGTTGGCTAATGCCCTTCTATTTTCCGGGATTGCCGGTTGTTAAAGCTTGACGTGCAAGGTAACAAACATCTAAGCACGCCTCTTTGGAGTACGCACCAGCGTATTCCACAAGCCAGAGTGCCAAGAGCACTCAGTAGTTAACCCACGGCGCTATTACCGCCTCATCAACAAGAACTTCGTCTATGAATCTTTATGCTAATCTTGGTTGTCAAGAGCACGTATGTATAGGCTTCAGGTATCTCTGACCCCACAGGGTGAAATACGTGTGGGTGTAGTTGTGACTGCTAATGGCTCGACGCGTGCAGGTTAGTACAGGTAACGAGGACATTATCGACTGTCAGGTAAATGGTTCGACATGCTGTGCGGGTCCGGATCTATCAAGCAAACTCTTCAAAAATTGCTGAAAAGCTACACATATACAGGTACGTCACAGGTGATCTTTTCGCTTGGATTCACATAAATACGTGCCAAAAAAGACTGTTTTAGAGCACCGGCTGCAAAGTAGGCTACAAAATTGACCCACCCCTAACCTACAATTGCGGCAAAACCCCACCCCTTGAATCATCCCTCGAAGGCAACCTCAAACGAAGCGCAGAGTCCCGAACAAGTTCTCCAATTCTACGACACATTGACTTTCGATACCTGATCAGCACGGAACCAAACACAACAAATACCTGAAATACGTGAAATAATCAACCTTGACGACCTCGAAATGCACCTTGTACAACGTTTTGACGATGAAACCAGTTGTCAGTTGCAGTAAACGCAAAACAAGTACCGCGGCCGACCTTACATGGTGCCACACGGATCTCACCGGAAAGCTTGTTTCTCGTCAAAGATAGTGTCTCGAGCGAATGGAGCTGACCAAGCTCCGGAGGGATAGTGCCTGCAAAACACGCGGGGAAGAGCGTAAGCGGCCACACGCAGAAGCGGTGTACCCCACGTCGACGACACGGCTCAATCGTTATGTTGGTAAAATAACGTGCGGCACCACAGACAATGTCCAACGGAGAGTCGTTACATGCGAAGTGATTAGGTATCGGTAATACGGAAATTTCCTTCCCAGGTATTGGTTCCCGATGAACAATACACTGCGAGGAACGCTGTCATCGGTACACACGCAAGCGAAAAGGCCAACTAAAAAAAAACGTGTACCAACCAACCTTCAAGCAACGACCCGGAGGCACATCACCCTGAAGGCAGGACATAGATACAATCAGTGTGCGCAAACAGAAAGCATGCTAACTTCATCTGCTGGACTAAGCCTCTCTGAAGTCCTGCCATAAACAGAAGATCAAGGTGTATATCGGAAACAAGCGTCCAGTCAGCTCTCTTAAAAACCTGCCCACCACATGATAAGCTTGCTTCGACAACAATACACGGCAATACCACCACCCCAACACCTGCCCCCAAGATTCAATGCCAGGAAAGCAACGCCAAAGGCTCACCGGTTAGATTGTTCCCCCCTAAATATAGACTCTTCAAAGCAACCAGTCTTCCTAGGTCCCGTGGAATAGAACCTGCACGCAAGACGATATCAGAAGGGCGGAGGGTAGGGTCAGCGCATGCCTGAAAACTTCCTCGGTGGAATAATCCATGGGGGGCACCCATAGACGTCCATCGCTGCGAACCCCTATTTTCTAGCCACGACCTCCTACAGAGCATTCCACTGGGACCGTCCGCGTGTCCATGAACAGACGCAAGCACTACAAGCAGTGTAGTCGCCACCATGCAGCAAGACTAGTGATCAAGAAGTTCACGTTCTCCCCAAACTACAGAAGGACACCGTGCCCTTGATTGCATTCGAACCTACAAAACGCGCACAAAGCAATCCATCCCGTTATCGAACTCAGCAGAAAAGGGTGAGCGCGTATGTACAACTATACCACTACGCCAACAGGGACATCATGTCTTCTGTACGGAGCGAAACGTAAACAATACATTTATAGTTTTACTTGTACAACACGACGAACAATATTATCGAGATGCCGGTCAGGATGTCGCCCTTGGAAGCGGAGTGTCACGTTATCGACTACAAGCATAAATGCAGAATTTTTGGGAGTGCACTTAAGCCCTGGCGAAATTTTCAAGCCTACAGCGTCCCATCGGGAAATTGCCCCCCACAGTAGTCCTGCCTCCGGTAGAAAAAACAGCCCAATCAACCAATTCTGTCAGAAGCAACCACACTGCCTGATCTAGCCCAAAACATGCATGCACCGCCCTGCTTCGCCCCGCTGAGACAAGTCCCCTTGCGCCCCGCCTTAACCCATCGCAAAAACACCGCCCTAACCAAACCCCCTGTTATGGACAATACTCCGCTATGATGGAGTGGCCGCACTGGGTTGGCGGCGCGATGCCCTGGCTGATCCTCTTCGACAGCCACATCGCCGACGAGACTACCGTAAGCATGCGGGTTATCGCTTAGGGGTGCGATCAATCGTTTTTCAGAGCTCGATTTCTCCAGGACGGGAAAGATGTTGCCACTACCGAACAGCAAGGTGTTTTCGGAAATTTCCGGTCGGGAGCCATCCGAAAATGTAGCGTACCAGTGCGACTTTAGTACCCTTACCGTCATCGAGCAAACGAGCGCTGAATAAAGATCGCGCCCAACCCTGTGCGAAAACCCGCATCCGTACGGTAAAACTACTCACCCCATGACCTAGCTACAAGTTTACGCCCGGACTCCGCGTCAGGCCCCTGCACGTCACAAACCAATGCTGCTTGGTAATTTTCACGGGGGCTTCTCTGATTGATTTTTCCCGCTATGCAGCACATGACATTCGAGGAGGAGGATATTTCGCGTTCCCTCCGGGGGGGAACGAGTGCTGTGACTCCTGTCTCTGAGCAAAGCGCTGGGCCAAGCGAGCGGTAGTATATAGAGCTGACAAAGTTGGAATCAAGCATTCATCAGGCGAAACAATAGCGTGCACTTGCAGCTTTGCAGTCGAAGCACTTCCCTAGGCCGCAGCCCATTTGATCTGTGCTATGATGCTGCCACTCACCGATCCGCGCGTTCTGTGCGGTGTGCAGAACAGTAGATATTAAAACCGTACAACCGAATCTGGCAGAGAGTATTTCACCCACTATGCAGGATGGAAACTTCTGACTTGACAACGGCCCACGGCAATGCCAGTACCAATAAAAAGTACCTGGTACCCATTTACACCTTCTTATTACGTACGCTCAAGAAACATCACACCAGGGTGGGAGGCAACAGAAACATGCTGCAGATGGCAAGCAAAAAACACGACCCTACTCCATCTATTCATCCAGAAAATTAGCAAAACTTACCAGTTAGCATATTGCTGCCGAGACTCAAAACCGTCAAAGCAACCAGCCCTCCTAGCACCCGTGGGATCGGACCTGCGTGCAAAATCAGAACGAGGATGAGGTGAGGGATAACTGAAAGCGTACCGCGCGGACCGCCTCTTGAGGGGCACCCACAGTCTTCCGCCACGACACGCTCCAATGTATTCGGTCAGTCGAGCCGCGGTCCTCCTACAGAGTGTGTGACTTCGGAGCCATTCGCGTGTCCATGAACAAACGCGCGCTCACAATAGGAAAACATGAGCTAATGACGGAAACTATACCGTGCGGATGCTTGGTTGATGAAGGCAATCAAAGGGTCTCGAAGGGTAGGGTCACTCCCGATATAACAGCCAGCTCAAATTCCGGACACCAAGAAGAAAGTGGGGACATACGATACCATCCCGACCCGCCCTGAGGTCGAGTATTCGGGAACGACAGCGCTGACCCCTGTTGGCCACGCATTTGTAGCACGGCTGATGAAGGAGAGAAACAAACTATATACCGTAGGGCTGTGACTTAGCTGATCACACGTGAAGAACGTGACACGTAAGGCTTTTGAATGGGTGACCGTGACCGCTGCTACTTTAGCCGGTCGGTGTAAATATCTGGTCGTGTCATCGCCGGTAGGATGGGTTGGAGCGTTCTGACGCCATGTGCGTCGTGCTGCTGCTACACCAGACACCAAAAACCTCACGGAGTGGCTGTGTACCTGGTGGTTCCCAGCGGACTGCTCCGTTCTCACCGCCTTGATTGGCTTTGGTGAATTACAGCAACTTCTTGGAAACGACCTCGAGGAAATGCTAGTAGGTAAGGGCAATCTTCGAGCCAGTCTTCCGCTAACAGTGCACGCTCGCCGAAAACCGGTACCCGAACGGCACGGGACGCGGACACTGCACCCGCACAGGAGGCAAAAGACAATGTTATCTCAATATCGAAAAGACTCTTGCACGATGCCCCGACAACAAACAGTGCAGCATCCACACACGCGTGCCTCGATCGCACCAACGGGCCAAACAGATCTTACCAGAAAGACTGTTGCCCCACAGACGCATTTTCCGGAGGGCGTGGAGTTGGCCAAGCTGTGACGGGATCGTGCCTGCGCAAGACGTGAGAATTGTGCGAGCGGCCACACGCCAAAGTAGCGTGCGTCAGGTGGTCACGTACTTCAAGTAGTCATCGAATGATGTGCGAACGTGGCGGAACAGAGTGGGCGAGGGCGCGGTCGTGGCGCGGCGACTGTTGTGCGGGCAACGAGCGCGCGACGTCGCAAGAACACTGCATACGGAACGCCTCCGTGTTCCAGGCACGGAACGGACAGCGCCATGAAGGGGGCTGAACTATCGCTTGTGGTAGGAGCGCCTTAACACATCGTTTTTTTTGCCAGCTACTCGGGAATAAACAAAAAAAAGCAGGTCACTATCTCCTGCTGATACTAAAACGCACCGCTTGGGTGACTTGAGGTTTTTGTAGTTGGTCCCAGCAAAGGACACCAAGATCGCCTGTAGAGGGGGATGCCATACACGTTTAGGTACAACGCGACAGTGGTACCTACAAAAACACACGTTAACCTGGGTTTGCTAAAAACAGCGGGGTGACATCCTATTATCGCCCAAGAATAGCGGAGTGTGTAGCGGCCATAAGGTTCACTCTGCAGTACACTAGACGTCGAATATACGGAATGTTGTTAAACTCACCCTCTAGATTGTTCAGTGATAGGTCTAGAAGCTCCAAAACAGCCAGCTGACCCAACCCTGGTGGAATCGGACCTGCCAACAACACGAATGTCGAGAGCCAGAAAGGGTTATCACATTACCAACATAGGATGACGCAGTGCGGTGTAAGCAGGGTACGGAGGCGTTCTATGACAGGGGCAGCACCGCTTGATAGTTTTTCTTAGGCTCTTCAGTTGTTCCTGGTAGTGGCTCCATGATTTACCCTAAACTGACTTGGAGGAACCCCACCAGCGCAACCCACTGAACTATCGCATGGTACGAAACGCGAGAAGAGAGAAAAACACGCATGGTATTTGAACGATGCTACGAGTAGTATTGGGGAGTTTCAGAGTTGAGGAGCCCTGTCAGTCCCAGCGATAGTTTGGCCACCATTGCTTCGGTCTCGCGGGATTCCAGAGATGGACACGTACTGCATGAGGCTTGAACAAGCTCCGCGTACACTAATTTAATGCACCCACTCAGAGTCATCTCGCTGTACTTTGTCCAGACAAGCACCAGAAAATCCGTGCCGAACAGCAATTTTCGATCAGGCCAAAGAGAACAACCATCACACTGCTGCAAAGCAGCTTCACGCCCAATTAATATCGCCTCTTGATAGAATTGTGATGGTAGAAGTCACGTGCGATCCACGGTCAAATAAATCGACAGAGCTCTACAAGCCCGTGAGGTTCGACGCGCTGCAGAGTGACGTATTTTTCTACTACCAGTACACAAGGGCCTCACCGAAAAGCTTAAGCTTGTTCCCGGGAAGAGTTAACGCCCTCAGGGAGCCCAGTTGACCGAGCTCCGCCGGAATGGAGCCTGACGTGGGAACATTCGGTGCGGCAACAGGCGAGATCGAGGCTGACGTAGAACATATTACTGCACATAGGAAAGTGGACGAACTACTGAAATATCTGCCATCGTGCGTCACGTCAATAGCGCGCGCCACTAGCGCGCTCGAGGTCGTCACTCATTGGCGTGGGAGAGCATAAAGGCATGCATCCGTCATGAGACGTTGGGGGGTATGTTGCGCAAAATGACCCCGACAACTGCAACCATGGCAAACGGGGTGTACCGCGACCCCCTGCAAACGTACGTCGAATGGAAGCACCAAGGGAACCAGCAGAAGCACGGTCCGGCGTCGGAATCTAGTACGAAGCAGTACGTAAATGGGCTCACAGTGAGTAATGTAAAGGTGCCGATAACCCAAAGTGTCCAGTCCAACGCTCGAAATTCAGTATCTTGCTTTTGTATTTCATCGTGTATTACGAATAGGCGTGACAGCATTGCTCTAACGTACCACTTTGTATTCATCGTGTAGTACGAATAGGCGTGGCAGCATTGCTCTAACGTACCAGGTACGGTATACCTGGTTCAAAATGTCGCGGTCAGAGCTACTGTAGAAGCCGACCACAACTCACAAAGCGAAATACGACACGGTGTACAAATTACGGGGTCGCCCAACAAAAACGAAAAGCGATGGCAAATTCGGACATCAGGTAGTAGCATAGACTGGTATAATCTCAGCACTGCGGTGGAACGGAGCAAGACACAGTCGCAGCTCTTACCGCAAATATTGTTGCCTTCCCTGTGCGGGCGGGCCTCATATTGCGCTACTATATCGCCTTGCAGCTCCAGCTGAACGACGAGGCCTTCTCCGTCTACCCCGACACCGAACCAGCTGCCGAGGTCATCGGCGTTCTCCGCCCAGCCCTCTCGGTGTATCCATGAACCCCCCCCCGTTTCCTTGTGGAATCGAAGAAGCACGTCGCGACCTATCTGCGCCGCACCTGTGAGAGGTCATCCCGTGACAATTGAAGGTCATCCGCACGCATCCTACCGTTCGGCACTATGAATAGGCACCAGGCTGCCCTTAACTACAGTATGCAAGGCAGTTACAGACATCATGTGCGACTTCACTCTTGCTGTTTGATTTTGGTCTCACTTTCATTTATTTTCTCGTCGGGTGCGTACGAATCTGACTGTAACTTCGAACACCGCCATTCAGCCGAACACAACTCCACGCCACCTGCATCAACACTCAGCGATGCAGCACTCGGAGTTCGACGGATGGAAACCCCTCGTGAGACGCGGAACCCTCGCCAATTCGTCGTGTCGAACCTAGCAAACGGCTAAACCGTAGGTACGTCTGGCAAAACACAAAACCATACCACCTACGTCAACACTCAACAAGGAAGAACTCGGAGTGCCACGAACGAAGCCCCCCGGGAGACGTAGAATTCTCGCCAATTACTCGTGTCGAACCTAGCATACACCTAAACCGTAGATATTCTCTAGCATGCCATGTACCTCGCACGAGTACAGCATCTGCTATGAATGCTACGCATTGCGATAATCGTCGATTGCGTTTGCTCGAGGCAGGCGCTCGGAGGAACCTGCGGAGTGACCGTGCCGCCGACATATACCCCAGTAAATAAGTTTGGGCGTGCCGAGACCGCGCCGTGAGAGATTTCACCTGTCGCCATCAGCGCAAAGAACGCTGTTTTATTCCACCGATGAGGGTTTCTCGACAGCAATGGTACTGCTCCCTTTGGGGCCACCCTGCAAGAAGATGCTTCGGTACGCAGACAAGGGGATGGCAGCAACGGTGCGGTGTTGCCGACCTTAAGGCACGTGAAGACAACAAAAACGGCGATAAATCATGCACGCGAAGGAAAAACTGACCTTTTTTTCAGTGGGTGACGTCGTTTCCAACCAACCACCCACGCCGATGAATAGCAAAGGAAGAGAGTTGAGCACAGCAGTACAAAGTACGCCATAGATTCGGAAGAAACACAACATTGCTGTGATTTTGTTTTGATGCAGCAAACTTGGGCGGTTCAGCGCGTTTGGGTGCAAGGCCCGCGTATTTGTTTTTTTTACGATTGCCTTCGATTCCACCCTCGGAGGGACTTACCCATTTCCCAAAACGATTATCTTTACCGACGCCTTCTGGATTATGTTTCCTCTTGAAATTTGTACCTGTATCATGTCGTAACGAGCAACGAGCCTGCCTGTTCGGATAACAGTTTCCGCAGAACGATGATAGCTTCAGCTAGCTGTTGTTGTGGTACGCAGCGTAGTCCGAAATGCGAGTTTCCTCATCTGATGAAATTAATTTCGCTGAGATACAGCTGTGTGCTTGTGGGCAGGATTTGCTCCAAAAACACCCGTGACACTCTTCTCTACGTTTCCGTTCAACATATTGGGCGAAACACTAACTGTCGATGCTGCTCGGCTGGGAACCCAATATCCACTCTATTGGCGTGTGCGGCCCTCAAAGCAGCAATACTCAGCAGATCGCGCCGAGTTCAGGATTGAAATTTGGCGGGTGCCCGTCGGAGATGTGAAACTGCCCGGGTACACCTCGGCCAAAGTCGCAAGACAGACGGGACGTTTGTGAAATTAAAAACGGAAAAAGGGAAACCAAAGCGATACCAAACGCACAAATACCGGATTGGTAATAATTTTAATAATAATCGTTTTTTTTTGTTTGAAACGCCCCGAGCATAGTAGATAGCATTGATTGGTGATGCTTACACCGCAGGATTCGTACGTGCCGTACTCGTACTAGAAATATTTAAAACCTTACCACACATGCTATACCAAGCTACCAGGTATGACTATACCGGCAAAACAACCAAAACCAGCTTCTTGGACCCATCGACAACGGACCCTACCGGAGAGGCGACGAGCCTGCGAGCCCAGAAATATTCGGGGATCTGCCTGCTGCGTAATGTTTGGGACGTACCAAAGCCCTCCAAACACACAGAGAGGGAGTGAGGCGACGCTTCCCCGCGAAGGCCCTTCCTGGCCTCAAGCACGATCAACTAGCCGGTTGGTCTATTGATAGGGTTCGGTTGTAATGAAGCCGGCCATGCCCGGGTCGGAACCAACATCATCGAAAAAGGTGACCTTCGCACTGGCATATAGACGGTGAGAGTTTTTTTTGCCAATAATTCCCCCGGGTGATCATAAACAACGAAACGCGAATTACCGCAGTGAGAAGTGTTGCCCGAGTTTTAGAATAAAAACAACAGCTTAGGGCGAAGAAGGTGATTTCGCGCGCCGAAGCGTCTACACACGATCGAGAAGAAAACGTGACACGGCATGCGGTCCCTTCGGCGCAGGGCTCGTTGGTGTTGGACATCAACCAAAAACGGCCTTCGATACGACACCGATACGGATGAACAAGGAGGAAAAAAACGCTGTGATTCCGACATTCGATACACCAAAGCTTTCGTCCAGCATCAAAGCTTGTAAAAACAAAACTGGGGCGGCCAGGAGACGGAGGGCCAACTTCTCTTGATACGATATACCGAAAGTTTGCTGAAGTATCGATACGTATTTCCAAGACATCCAACACGAGTGCTCGTAGTGAAGGCGCGCGTTAGAGGGCTACAACAATTTTTCTGGCCATGACCCACCCGGGGACCAGCCATGTGCTACAGCAGAAACGACCACCGTGCCGTCGACATACCGTGCCACATGTGTGGTGGGATAACAAACCCTCTCGGGCGGCTTCCAAAGACGATTTCCTCCACAACGGGGAAAGCGCACTGAATACGCCGAGCGACGCGTCCCTGGGAAGCTCTCGACGAGGTGTTCCCAAAGCCGCCATTTTCGTTTATGCGACTCCCTGGGTTTGGAGAAACTCGGTCCTGAACATCATTCCAGGGGGTGCGTTATTTAGCGTGTTATCTATACGGTAGCTACTCCATGCCCGTCGATAGACGGAGAAATCGCAACTCCGTTCGTATTACGGCGTTTTAGTGATATTTCCGAACCCAAACGAGCGCACCTCGTACAGCAGTAGCTTGTCAGGGAAGGCAGCCTACTGATCGGGAATAGTCACCTTGCGCCAAACGGCGAAGACAAGCTGCCATTTCAGCCGTTCCAACCTAGTGGTGTGATTTGTAGCAAAGCTCTAACCCGTGCCTATACGTACTTCTGAATTGTCGACGGGTAGAAAGAACGGGTCATAAGGTGAAGAAACACGCGTACACTCACTCCTTGTAACCGATTCGGCAGCAAGTTCGTAAGCAAGATACATATTTACCCCCCCACTGCTTTTGGGTGACACACATAGCGAAAGTAATAGGAAGAGGGTAAAGCACACGTGAGAAAGATGGATGCGATCCTAACATACTCGCACCTTGACACTTGGATCAAGGGAGGTATCCTGATGAATGTGATAGTACCGAAACTAAAATATGCAGGACAAGTATGGTAAGGGGACGCGATGTTCGCAAAACAGTTGGAAACAGTGCAGATGACAGCTAAAAAATCCTTGAGATGCTCAAGTACGACTAGCAATACAATACTAAGAGCAGAACTGGGGATACCCCCACTCAAGACAATTACAGACATGACAAAGTTAAGTAGCGATAAGAAGTAAGGAACATGCCAGAGAAGAGGTTGCCAGCCACAGTTGATAGAGCTGTATGGGAGAAAGTGGTAGAAAGGCGAGCTGGGTTAAGGTGGGATAGCGTAGCCGAGAAAGTATGGAAGGATATAGGAGGGAACCAAGAAGAGATGATGCCCCCAGACAAGTTTGGGAGGTACACGGCAGGAGTAGAAGAAAGGATAGACAGGGGAAGGCTATCGCTAAGAAATAAGGTGAAATCGGAGAAACACTCGGAGATATACGGGGGATCAAACGGAGGGGTATAGATGAAAACGTATTTGCACGGCCCAAAGGAAATCGCGAAAACCCTGAAACTGCGGTTTCGTGTTGGGGGCTTGGACCTATCAGAAAGAAGAAAGAGGTACACCAGCATCCGGGAGGAGGGGGAAGTAGATGCACAGATATGCCCACGTGGCAAAGCAATAGAGAGTAGAACTCAACTAGTAGGAGACTGTGAAATGTACAAGGAGGAACGGGATGTATAAAAAGAGGAGATTAGGGAAATAAAAGAATGTGGCATGGAGGAGTTTGGTACACTAGTTAACAGCGAGAAAACGATCGTTATGCTAGGCGATAGATGGTGGCCACAGGCGGCGAAACAGGAAGGGGATAAGAGCAGTAAACAGTTTATATGTAATAGAAAATATGGAAGCAACGTAATGAGCGTCCAACTGTTGGAGGTGTCTCTATTAGGAGTAGGAACGGTGCTTCGTCTCGAAAGGGATGCGTGGTCAATGGCTGAATAACCAAGGCAAGCAACAAATATGTACCCCCCCCCCCCCCCTTGATCCCCGCATGGCATCCTCTGATCCCACGCCGACCTGCACCTGAGCTCTGCAAGCTTAGCCTGGATACTTCGTGTATAACTAGCCGCCGGAGGGGTCCACTTGGCATCCTGATCTTACGCCCACGGTCACAACCAACCACCAAATCGTCCAGTCGAGGAAAATCTTTTTTAAAAAAGCGCAGAAACTCGTTGCCGCACTGCTTGTAGACTCACTCAGATGCGCGAAATGCAAAAAATACATGTAATTGCAGTATTTTGCCACCCGCGTATAGCCCGTCCATTCGGCAAATTTTACCGCGCCGCCGCCGCCGAAATAATTCCACGCATCGGACTGATTATGATCTATCTACTTACAGATAGATTATTTGGACCCTTTAACCTGCCGTTGTGAGAGGTTGCGCAAGATCTGTATAGCGCAGATCCAAGCCAGAGACCGTGTGGTATCATCTAGATGGTGTAGACTATACGGCTTCCGCCCGGCAAAAAGCGCTACCGCTGTAGATCACACATCACTCGCACAGGTCATGGGTTCATTATCCTTGAAACTGAAAGAATCATGTGTGTCGAGGCTCTGTCTCTATGAAGAGAGGTGGCAGAGGCGGCACCGAAGTGCCTGTGAAGACCACTTGTGATGAAGAAAGAAGATGGTTTTATAAAGGGCGCTTCTGTGGCCGAAAGGAAAACGAAGAAGAGTGATCATGGCGGGGATGTCTTCACCCGATCATCATGGAGCATCATGGAACAATGCCCACTCTACGGGCAGTTCAAGTTGACCTGCCATAGAACAATGCCTACTCTACGGGCAGTTGGAGTTGACCTTATCATAGAACACTGCCCACTCCACGGGCAGTTGATGTTGACCTTATCATCATGGAACATCATGGAACAATACCCACTCTACGGGCGGTTCAAGTTGAGTTAATCTACTACCTGGTAGACGTTAGTGTACTGGCTGATAGTCCGTCCTATAGCAACATTCCTATAGGAACATTCTTATGGTAGGCTAGCTGCCTCGCTTATACGCGTATTGTCAACGTCTCGACAGAGGTGAGGTGAACACACAATAAACTGAACTACAAGTATAGAACGAACTTGTAATCTTACCGCATGTTGTGTCTATTCGATATCCAAAATAAGATACTCAGTGTTCATGTGCGTAATGATTACACATCTACTAGATACGTATAGGCCTCAACGGCCATATTTTGATAGAAACATCTATAGGCCATCAAGTGGGGATCGATGATCTCTTCGATGCGTGAACCATTCCACTGTCTGTTCCGGCCCGCGAGCGGGAAACGATGGCACATTTTTACATTTTTACATTTTGCGACGTACCCGGCTTTGCCGAGTATTTGGTCGCTGCTGGGGCTTGTGACTTGAGACGTGTGGACGCGGACACCGCGCCCTCGGTCCTGGCGTTGGATATCGTAGCGAAAGCTAAAAGTTGCGACATAGGATACAAGTATAAGTATGCGTCAACCCCTACTGTACATCGTGAGGCGAATGCACAAACACCTTACTGTAAAGGTACTTGAAGATCAAGTGCGCCCAACGTATCACGCAGCTTAGTATCAACCGCTCAATCGTTGCAGCTGACGTAGACAACACGGCAGTAACATCGTGTCGTAGGTCAATTCGCATATAGGGTGGGACCAATGAGGCCTCCTGCTGCGACCCGCCGGAGACTCTCGCCCAGGGTTACTACCCCCGCGTTTATTGTCTGGCAATCAACGCGGCACCTCGTCGCAGAGAGTAGCCTCTTTCCACTTTGTCGGGCTGTTGTAGAGCTGCGATATCGCTCACGGAGTGATGCTTAATCACTGTCTCCCCATACAACAACGCGGCTTTCCCGAAGGGATCCACCCCGCGGGCGTCCCCTCTTTTCTGTTCCAGATTACCGCTGCATATACGAGTAGTTACTTCATGAAAGCGCTGCTGTGCTGCTGTGTATCGATACATCGAAGCTTAACGTTGTGGATCTACAAGTAGCGTATCATTTCGTACCGAACGCGTTTAGGCCTCCATCCCCGGGCATACCCGCTCGTATTATCAACAACAACGCCTTCGGTCGGTTCTTCCACCCTAACCCTAAAGCCCTGTGACCCGAACCGGAAGCCCAAACGGGCCAAAACAGCAGTAGAGTACACCGCATATTTGATATTAGATCTGATATGGCTTGGGATCAGGATCAGGGTTGCTCTGATTGGCTCAGGGTCAGGCTTAGGTTGTCCTGATTGGCTTAGGCATAGGGATAGGGTTTCAGAGTAGTTACGTTTCGCCTCGTTACGTGTAGCTAAAAAATAAGTGTCGAATAAGTGGCAAAACTCTCCTCCAAAACTGGGTAGAACGTAGAACCCGGTTGTGCCGCCTTCGCATCGAGCAAAACATTTCCAAACTTCGCACCAGACCACCGAACGACATGGACCACAATTTCTCTCCTCCTGGGTAGTAAAGAGGGAGTGGAAACTGCAGGGGTTTTATGCCGACGCCGCTGATACAGAACGACATCGACTACGTATCGAAACCGTACGAGTATGTAGTGCTGTACATCGATTTTCTTTTTCTTTTGTCGGTATCGTATGACACGGTGGGCGCCCGGTGTTAATAAACGATAAATTTGGTGTCCAGGCTCAATGCATTAATTTGTTTCCGACCTTCATCTAACTCTACTACTGTATTGCATACCTGGTACATCGAAGTAGGATTTAGAGTTGGTCCCACTGTTCAGCCGTGTTTCTTAATCCAATCTTATTTTTCGTGCCAATCTGTGGGCCTATTTTTCTCAACATAATGTTTCTTATCTACGGGCGCCCATTGTATAAGAACTCGATTGTCGTTCGGTATCCATGCGTCCATCAAGAAAATCAACACACTACACTTGTACTATTAATACCTGTACAGGGAATGTAGGAGGAAAAAGTGCTTGTGACACGTAACGCGTGACACAACTGTTATAGCAGGTAGTAGCAGACGAAGGAGTAAAATATAAAAATAGAAGCAACTGATATTGTGTGCATGCTATCACGGCTTCGGATGCTCTCGTTTCTGGCTGCGCATGCACCAGGGGTATAGACTTTCTAATTTAGATGGTCTTACCCTGAGCTTGCCGAGTCGGTAAATTCGTTTTTTCTCTCCGTATGCGTCTGCCCTCTCCCTCGGTTGAAATTCTTCTGTATTAACGTATAAACTCTGTACTCGTACGTCGCACGTAAGTACGTATTTATACATGCATACATGCGTACGCTGGTTTCACTTTTTCTTCTTTGGGGTGTGCGATGTGCTTCACTTAGTTGTTGTTGTGATGTGTATGTACTCTGTTGTTTTCTATGGTCACATCAGTCCATACATCACCATGGTCACGCGGCATTTCGTCTGCAACACCCCGCGTCGAGGTGGTCTCAGGTTTGGTACGGCAAGATAATTTCGTGCCGAGCAGGCGGTTCCGCGAGGAAGTCTAGAAGCTTTAAAGCTGTCAACGGAGGGGGGGCGCCAGAGTAAATACTCTTGGCGCTCCCGCCGTGGCGAAACAAACGAAGCTTACTCTCTGCGGGTCCAAGTGGAGCCCGTGGTTATCTATACCCTAAAGAAAACAAAACAATTCAGATTTTGGAGGCCATGTAGCACGCTTGATGCTTTAGGCGCATTCTTTTTTTACCGGATTTTCATGGACATAACACGTGGCGCGTGTTTTTCACTTGGTTTTAGAATAATCCTGATTTTGGCTCAAACGAATCAGGTATACCTAATTTTGGCAATTGCGTACCCTTGACCTCCAGGTAGAATCAAGAGCAGTGGCCAAATTAGGGTATACCCTATGCCTTTGTGGCCAAAATCGGGTATTTTTTAGTCACCCCGATTTTGGCTACATACCACCAAGAGGTACCCGATTATTGTACCCACCTACCCGAAAATGGCCAGACTATTCGACAACAACGACCAACCATAACCTCGGGGTTCATGCCTCTTCTCGTCCAGACGAAGACGGGCAAGAACCATCTGCGTGATTTCCATCATTAGGTTCATTCTAGGCTTCTTCGTTCGCTTTCTCTCTGCTGTAGCGCTGAACCAACCACACACCAACCACCCCTCTCCCTCCCTCTCCTCTCCTCTCCCCTCCCAGACCAAGTTTGCACAGCCCTTCTCCCGAACCCAAAGCAACTGTTAATAACAGCACCTGGAGTACTTGAAGTTGAAAATAATGGAATACCTGTGAGTATCCGGCTGGAAAGCACTGAGTACCCGAGTCTCTGCCAATACCCCGAATATCGAGACCCGAAACGACTGGTACCGGTTGTTTAATGGAACTCGCACGACCTCTGGAGTTGTGCGTATGCGAGCCGACCTCGTTTTCACCGCAACCCTGCTGAAAAGATTTGACGATACGCAGCGAATTGATTCATCACTCATACCCCTAGTACGAACGAATAGTGTGTCCGTCATCGTCCAACATCAGTACCTTTGCCTCGCGGGAAATATTCTTCGTATTGCTTTCCGTATCGTGTCGCCACGATAATTTACTCGACCATGCACGATACGAGTAGGACATACAAGGCGCTTCGCTCCGCGGGCGACCTACGCCGCCCGCTACGCTCGCTCAGGAAGGAAAAAAAGTACATCAAATTGAGCGAAGCGAACAGAGGTCCACGATTGAATTTAGTTTTTTGAAGGATCGTAATTGCAAACCGGCGACTTGATAATGCCAAGAGTCCCGCCGCCATGCTTCAGGAAAAAACATCTCCGACGTCAGCTCGGACGCCACATAATACTGCTGTACTTATTTTCTTATTTTGATATGCTCTACCAGGTATGTCTGTACTCGTATGTACGAAGAAAGCGAAAGCACAGCACGGCACAGCAGCAAAAACAATGAAAATGAAACCGAAAATTCGGAAAGAAAAAAAAATCCCCGTCCCCTCTCGTGCAATATTTTTCTGCCTGATTGGAACACCTTACACCCGGTCGAAAAGAAGAAAAGAAAAAAATCGCACAGAAGAGCTTCCCTCTCAGCCTCGTACGCCGCCCGCCCCTCTCGCGACCACCTCGCCACCCATTCGGTCCGGGTAAAGCTTTATCTCTCTCTGCCACAATCAGCCCCGTCGCCCGCCTCGCGTGAAGCCCGGTGCTCACCGTGGCCGTCGTTCGCCAGCTCGATAACGTTGGTGTTCGAACTGCACAGCTCCCTCTTTCAACTTCAGCGTGGTCGCAAAAATAAGCACCGCTTGAATATTATCTTGCCCTCCCGAACGACCTTTACAAACTCGTACATACTCTATAAAAAATCACAAACGGAAGCCAGACAAAGCCCGTTCATGCATCCCTCGTGTTTCGAGGCACACGCGACGCCTGGGCACAAAAGCGGCGACCGCGCTCCTTGCAACCCCCCCTCTACCCGCCAGCACCCACTGACATCCGCGACGGTACCGGGCTTTCCCGCGGTGCCGTACTTGGAGTACACGCACGCACATGAAACGAAAGAAGAAAAAAGGAAGAAAGGGCCGAGAGTGCCAAGATAAATAAATGGAGAAAACAAAGAACTGCTGGAAAGGTCCGGCAAGTAATGAAAGGAGGCGGTTTGGAAGTGGGAGCTCTGAGAGGCCAGGGATGCACCAACCGAGCACGCTCAGGGGTTGTGATTTAAGTATGTAGTTCTATTTTACTCGTATACGAATGTTTTTATTCCAAACACGTACGAGTATACTGCCCCAAGAACCGAACGAAACCTGGATGCATGATGACTACAACGCGACAGCAATTACCCGTACGAAGTTGACTGCTGAGAATTTCAGGCTCGAGGGCTGGACGAAAGAAACTGACATTTTTTGGTACTGAAAATAGCGTGGGACACACCCTATTACATACTGGTACTGCTGTAGTAATTCCAGCGTGTGGCCAGAAATATGAAGAAGAGGTGCCGCATAGCAATGTTCACTCTTTGTGTCTGGATAACACCTTATTTGTCACGAAGTTGGCAGCGTCGCTCATGATCCGTCACTACCACTTCTGCGCTTCGACTGCTTTTAGTTACTTTTGGTTCGGGAGAAGGGGAGAGAGAGGGCTGTGCTAAATTTGGTCTGGGAGAGGAGAGGAGAGGAGAGGAGAGGAGAGGGAGGGAGGGCAGTGGTTTGTGTGTGGTTGGTTCAGCGTTACAGCAGAGAGAAAGCGAACGAAGAAGCCTAGAATGAACCTAATAATCATGGGCATCACGCAGATGGTTCTTGCCCGTCTTCGTCTGGACGAGAGGCATGAACCCCGAGGTGGTGGTTGGTCGTTGTTGTCGAATAGTCTGGCCATTTTCGGGTAGGTGGGTACACAATGATCGGGTACCTCTTGGGAGATGAGTAGCCAAAATCGGGTCTACCCGGCATCGGGTGGCGGCCGGCGTTGACCAATGAGATGGCGTCCTGGGGCCTTCGCGGTCACTGAAATAAAGGTACCCGATTTTGGCCACAAAGGCATCGGGTATGCCCTAATTTGGCCATAAAGGAATCGGGTATACCCGATTTTGACTACAACGGCACCGGGTATACCCGAGTTTGGCCACAACGGCATCGGGTATACCTGAGTTTGGCCACAACGGCATCGGGTATACCTGAGTTTGGCCACAAAGGCATGGTGCATACCCGAGTTTGGCCAATGCTCTAGAATAAAGCAGAATACAAAGTGTTCCACTCTTGTCGGGGACTTCTTGTATTCCGCGCCTCTGTAATAGCCTCGGGGCACAGTTTGCCCGATGTAACGGCTAGCAGCTGAACAAGGATGGAAGCATATGCAACCAGTCTGCAACCAATGTTTCGTCCGCGTACGAGGTATGTGGCAAAAGCAGTCGTATTGTAAGCACACTCTCTGTCTGCTCTTCTTGGGGACTGCGGATGATTTCGTGATTCCAGTCATACCAGCAGGTGTTCACTCTGACCTTGATAGGATGATCAGTGCTTTGCAGCCGAGAAATCCTGGCCCACCGGTTCTTAAGAAGCCAAGGAAGCAACGGTCTGGTGCTCGTGCTCCGACGGCTGTACCTGGCTGGTGAGTGCACGATATGCGCTATGATACTGACTGATGCTTCCGGGGGTACGCAGAACACATCATGCTGAAGGAGCCCGCCAAAAGGCCGCGAATACAGAAAACGCCAACACAGAGGAATATGAAACCCTGCCTGGGCGCAGGCCTGGCCAACTGCAACCCAGCTAACTGCTATAACTGGCAAGTGGGCTGGGCTCGCGGGCTTGGGCCGGGGGCTTGCTGGTGGCTGTTGGCTGGTGCGGTTTGGGTCCAGCCCATGCGCAGAACTGAACGCTAAACCGAGGGTGTTCTGCAGCGAGGGAGTGGCGAACAGGAATGCTCTACGCGCATTGTTCGAGATATCCTATGATACGGCAGCAGACGGCAGCAGCAGTAGTACCACGTGCCGGTATTTAAAGCGGCAAATGCTCGAAGCTTTGCTTTTCCACCTTCAAATCTCCAATGTGTTCTCAAGGTTTCCGTGCAGCAGCAGCAGTACGTGGTGCGAGGAGCCACTTGGTTAGTTTAAACTCGATGCCGCTACTCGTAAGTGCATCGTACCACGGGCTGGATTTATGTTGTTGTGGTGTGGTGCCCGTTGTGTTGTCAGGCCTGCTCTGTTTGAATGTGTGCCAAAAAATGATCCCTGCCGAGTCGGGCCGACCAGGCCAGGGTGCCGGGCACCAGGTTACCCTGCCGAAGCGGGTCGACGTACGACGTACGATGCCACCAGGGTACCAGGTTACTCTGTAAACTAAGCAGGTACTGGTAGGGGCTACTGCTGTATCTTCTTGTACAACAGCAGTATCATGATAGACTGAGGGTGCCCCCCCCAGAGAGCATTGCAATTTGGGTCCGACATTTTCTGACCGATGGGGATGGATGGGAACCAGCGGAACGGAACGAGGCTCCTCGTGGTCGTTCGTTCCGTTCCTACTACACTGCTGCTGTATGTAAAAACGCGGGTTTGGGCCCATGCAGAATTCCTGGGCCTCGCCAGCCGAATCAGTTTATATTCGAACGGAATATTTTGCACATGCCACGACACCAACACGCCAACACGCGCTGTTGCGCACAAATTGGTGCCCGCAGCGTCCACGTGTCCACGTCCATCTTCGGTGTTTTACATTAAACGAGAGATCTGCTTTTTGTTCCCGTTCGGTCGGGCCGTTGAGGCGTTGGGTCCTCCCAAAGAAGAAAAAGTGGTGTAACCAAATTGGGTGCAACGGTGCAAAGTACAAGATTCAACACTTCCAAGCTTCTTCCTCTTCTAAGATCTCCAGGACCTGGGTCCTGGGAATACTTGTGCTATTAATACTACTGTCTGTAGAAGCTAGACCAGTCCTTACCGCACCTTGGACCTGTCTTGACGACCCTGCTTCGCTGCGTCCTCTCGATCGCGATGAAACTGCTAGCAGCAGAACTGGTCCCAGGTGCACTTCTGGACTGTACGGGTAGAACAACCCGTGTTGATCTAATTGGTCAACTCTCCCGTGCATACAAAACACATATTTTCTCGTACCTCGACAATACTCCGCCTATTATTATTATTATTACGCTTGCCATCCGACAATGTGTAGTGTTGTTCTAATAAACGACTATAATAATAACAGAAAGCGAAGAACTCTCCAGAACAAAAGCGCGGCAGTATCCTACGACAAATAAAAACTGATGTGACGCTTACTCCGCCTATTGTTTTTCTCGAGCTGGACTGAATCTAATCGTTTGCGATAACCAATCAGCACCAATTAATTCATGTGGCAAATAATATTCTATTCGGTTGGCGCTAATGCTCTATGCTGTATCGGGGGGCAAGTGAACAACTATACCAGGTATACGTTTTAGCACCGTACTTTTACTTATTATTATATAGAACCACTTACTTACATGGGTCTAAATCCTGAGCGTGCTCGGTTGGTATATCCCTGGCCTCTCAGAGCTCCCACTTCGAAGTCGCCTCCTTTCATTACTTGCCGGACCTTTCCAGCAGTTCTTGGTTTGCTCCATTTCTCTTGGCACTCTCGGTCCTTTCTTCCTTTTTTCTTGTTAAGTTTCGTGTGCGTGTGTGTACTCCGAGTACGGCACCGCGGGAGAGCCCGGCGCCGTCGCGGGTGTCAGCGGGTGCTGGCGGGTAGAGGAGGGGGTTGCGAGGAGCGCGGTCGCCGCTTGTGCCTAGGCGTCGCGTGTGCCTGGAGACACGAGGGATGCATGAACGGGCTTTGTCTGGCCTCCATTTATGAATTTTGATAGAGTGTGTACGAGTTATATGGGTCGTTCGGGATCGCAAGATAATATTCAAGCGGTGCTTATTTTTGCGACCACGCTTAAGTTGAAAGAGGGAGCTGTGCAGTTTGAACATCAACATTATCGAGCTGGCGAACGACGGCCACGGTTAGCACCGGGCTTCACGCGAGGCGGGCGACGGGGCTGATTGTGGCAGAGAGTGATAAAAGCGTTACCCGGACCGAATCGGTGGTGAGGGTCGCGAGAGGGGCGGGCGGCGTATGAGGCTGAGAGAGAAGCTTTTCTGTTCGATTTTTTTCTTTCCTTCTTTTTGACCGGGTGTAAGGTGTTCCAATCAGGCAGAAAATTACTACACGAGAGGGGACGGGTTTTTTTTTCTTTCCGAAATTTCGGTTTCATTGTCAGTGTTTTGCTGAGGTGCTGTGCTGTGCTGTGCTTTCGCTTTCTTCTCGTACACACGAGTACTGACATAGAGTATATCTAAATAATAAAATAAGTAGTGCCCTAGCTGGGGTCTGTGCGTACGTACGACATCCGGGACGCGAAGCGTATATGTGGCATCCAAGCTGGCGTCGGAGCTGTTTTTTCCTGAAGCATGGCGGCGGGACTCTTGGCATTATCAAGGCACCCGGACCGGTTTGCAATTACGATCATGAAAAAAACTAAATTCAACCGTAGACCTCAGAGTCTGTTCGCTTCCCATAATTTGATGTACTTTTTTCCTTCCTTCCTGAGTGAGCGTAGCGGGCGGCGTAGGCCGCCCGCGGAGCGAAGTGCTTTGTAGTACGTACAGTAAAACTGCTGTGTGGTACGAGTAATTAATTGGTGGATTTTTTGTTTTTGGACGATAATATTAATACGACGTAGCGCGTAGAAATGATGGTCGGGGTTGCGCGAACAAACTTGTTCGAAGACGTAGTATGGTTCGGCTGAAATATTTAGCTCGTCGCGCAAGGAGCTCAGAAAATTAAAAAAAATGCCACATAGTCACGACCCCTCTCGATGTTTAAAAAAGGTTTGTAGCCAAAATCAGGTATACCTGGCCACTTTTCGACCAAAATCAGTTACATTCTAAAAATAAATACAAAACACACCCCAGGAGCCCTGCTATTGGCCAGGCTGATATCGTAGCTGCTTTGGACTCGAAAATACCAAGGTACACACTTACTTTTTCTACTGTCTAGGTTTCAACTGATTTTGGTCAACTTTGAACCAATCAAAGAGACCATACATACTCAGCTTTTTTTCTTCGAATGCGTCTGCCCTTCCTCGGTTGAAATTCTTCTGTATTAACGTACGAGTATAAACTCTGTACTCATACGTCGTACCTAAAAGTACTACGTATTTATACATGCATACCGTACAACAAGGAAGAAAGCCCACCCCCCTTAGATAACACCCCCCCAACATAAGCACACCCGGTGATAGATATTTTACTTCGTTTATTTACCGTCACTTTATCGCCGGGGGTACGTTAGATAACACACCCCCTACGTATGTACGCCCGAAAACAGTGTCAAACTCCACAATTATCCCACCACCTACCTGGTGGATAGATACCATTTATTTACAATTCACAACCAACCCGCATCGGTATGAACACCAGCATGGAGGCAACTACTGCGCCCCCTCACAGTTGGCCGAACGAGTCTGCGGTTTCGACCCCACATGTAGCTGCTGCTGCCGCGCCTCGGGCGACGATCATTCATGCCGTTTTTCTCTGTGACCAGCGCGCATACCGGTACTGGCACTAACGTTTTCACGTCTTCTACATCCGCCGAATGCCAAGCCCCGACTACTGGTGGTACCGGCGAAGCACCCACAGCTCTTGCAGCAATGCCCAACACGCCCGCCAAAGGGCCTAAGGCCCCGTCAGCAGCAACCGAATCGCCAGCCACTACGATTGCGACAAGCGGCGAGACCATGCTGTCGGGTGGTAGCCACGAGTAGCAGGACAACGGCGGGGAAGCCCTCTTCTCAGAGCCCCTAATCAACGTAATGACAAAAGGACAACGACAGCTGCAGGTGAAACCGCCCGACTTTCCACTTGCGGAGTTTGGTGGTGGCCCGCACCGCAAGAGATACCCTATAGAGTCCAAACTGAAGGCGATCGGTTGCGCGCAATCTGTAATCGAGGGTGAAAGGGGCCCCGGAGATATTGTTGGTTTGACTTATGTCACCAGGGCACTATTACGGGGAACCATAGTAAATAGGACCATACATTGTTAGTGAAAATAGGAAAATAGAGGGGGGGATGTTTTCGAGAAACCTGTGGCATGCATTTTTGAAAAAAATGTTTTTATGGCCCTGTTCGCGCCGCTGAATTTGTTGAGTATGCTCGGAGTACTGCTGTACAGTGTATGTATCGCACAGTCTTGTGCGGTGGAATACGTATATGGTAGGAAGGCTTGTTTGTGCCGGGGGTATTTTGATACTGGGTGAAACCGTCACTACGACGAACTACCGACGTCAGAGATGGACACGTCTTCACTCTCTCTCTTTCCTCGCTCGTCCGATACAATACAACACGAGAGTCCTTCCAAAGACCATAATGAGCTCTGTTTACCTCGCCTAAGTGCGTAAGGCCTGTCACGCCCCAGAGTATCGATCACGCTAGCGGGATCCGTCGAGACTCTGTGGGCTAGGGGCAGCGGTTAGAGCGATCCTCTTCTCATAAAGATGGAGGCAATCCTGGAAGCTAGATTGGCTGAAATGCAGTCGAGAATGGACGAGCAAGCCCGCTCGATGGAAGCACGGCTGGACGAAAACTCCCGCTTTTGTTGCAAGTCACGACGGAAGAACTCGAGAAGGAGCGAGCCTCTCGAAGGGACGACAGGGTGGAGGCCGGGAGAGAACCTGGGAGCCCCACCATCGCCGAGTCCGATAGAGGTCAACACTCTTGGTTGAACCGGTTCGTCGAACAACTACAGCAACAGAACGGCCGAGGAGCTGTTGGAGCGACCTCTTCGCCGGTGATCGTGCCACCGTCAGAGCTACAGGCTCGCTCAGGCACGTTGGTAATGCCTCATATCCCCATGTTCGGGGGTGACTCATCAAAGGGTTTTGTTTGGATTAAATTGATCGTGTCTTGGGCTAGGTTGACGAACTGCTACGATGCATTGACGGCAGAAGTACCAGTTAAGTTAGGAGGTGGAAAGAGCGTCGTCGAGTTGGAACGTACACATTCGAAGGTAGATATTACAAAAGCAAAACAGCTTGGCAAGGCTTTGTGATCGGGGCTACTCTCCCCTTTTAGATGCCATCTTGGCTGCCGGCTCTCCGTCCGAGGCATGGACCGTGATCCCTGCGTGGTATTCTCCCAACAACGAGGCTGCCAAGTACTGTACCATAAGGGAATTCGAGTATTGGCCATGAGTGACAAAGAGTCCCCCAATAAGTACTTTTTTTCTAGGGCGTACCTTATTGTCATGAAAATGAGGGAAATGGGGGTTCAAAAGATGGCCCTTGAAACAAACCGTCACATTATTCTTCGTTACCTTTCGTCTAAGTACGAGCTTGTCAAGCTCGTACTTATGATGCGTAATTCTTTGACCAGGGCGGACCTTGAGCGAATGGTGCTAGAGTCCTATCAGGAGATGGAGCGAAAGAAGGGGGGAAAGGGGGAGCAAGGGGCAAGTGCGCACGCCCTGATCGCCACCAACGCTGATCGCGAGGTGACGGGCGGCGACGATGGAGGCAAGGACGGAGGGCGGAACCGAAGGAAAGGAAGGGGGAACGGAGGATCTCGGCAGCAACCGCAGCAACAGCAGCAGCAACAGCAGCAGCAGCAACCGCAGTAGCGACAGCAGCAGGGCATGGCCTGGAGTGGTGGCGGCCAGCAGCAGTGGCAACCGGGGTGGCGCGGGCCTGGCTACGGTGGCCGTGGTAGAGGAAATTTTGGATGGCAGGGCCGAGGGCGCGGTGGTGGACGTACCGGGAGGGGGGGCGGTGGTGCAAAGCCTCAGTACCCCCCCCCGCCCGGTGGCTACGTATACCCACCATCATGCCCGTCACACCTTCCACGGCCCCAAGGCAGTGCGGCAGCAATTCACCCCGACCATCCTCGCGAGAGATGCCACGGCTGCAATCAAATTGGTCATCATCATCAGGAATGTCCGGCGCACGTCATTATAGGGTTTCCCTGTAAAAAAAGAAAGTCGTGAAGATCGTCATCTCGCCAAAAGAAAGTCGTCTCGAGGTTACGCCGCTAAATTATACGTAAAAATTCAAAAACCTAGAAATTTTACCACGACGAAAAAACTGACGAGAGGTACTTCTACGGCATATTTTTTTTCGTCGTGAGGATGAACAGCTGCGAACAAACCGCAGCCAGGCCATCCCCATCTCCCAGCCTTGGCATCCCTCATCTCGTGCGCTGTAAGCAATCCACAGCAGCAGCAGTGCACCACGACGGCATATACCGCTTCAACGTGTGGCCGGCCGGCACCGCGGGAGATAGATACTGCTTTCTGTTTGTGTGAAACCCATCTACAGCTCTGCGCTGATCGCGTGTTGAGTTTCTTGTCGACGAGAGGAAACATGTATGTCCTCGGGTGCACGCAGCCAGGGGCATGCAACCACACCAACAGCGAGCGCAAAAGACATTCCCTTTGCACTGGCATCCCGCCGAGCCGAGACCATCGCCAAGGCTGTGGAGAGCCGCAGCATGCCGGAATGGGGGTCGAGGGGGGTGGCGTTGGGCCTCTGAGGGCGACCGGGAGCAACAGCTCTCCAGTGCGTCTGGATGATAGCTTTGGCTCGCTGGGACGCTCACCGGAGTTGGAATTTGTGGGCACGAGAGGTGGGGGAGCTGCTGCTGTGGTTGGAGATCCGAGCGGGGTGGAGGAGGCAGATAAAAAGGACGAGGATGATGAGCAGGGGGGGGAATAACGCAGGCGGCGGTACCGCAGCAGGTTGTGCTTGAGGTTGTATGTAGCGGGTCATCGGAGCATATATATGGCGTTCGTACGAGTATGATGTACGAAGAAGCAGGACGGAGGATCGCTCCATATGGTTTTTCGTTTTTGAAGCTTGCTGTCCAGATACGAGTGTTTTATACCACTACAGCAGTAGTAGTAAACCAGGTATGACACCTGATGGTGTGTTTGCTGTATGTACTCGTACGTCCGGCAACTGCTGCTGTACGAGCTTCAGACATACATACAGTAGTAATCAACACACGTGATTGGACCCACGAATGGAAGGGGTGTACAACGGCAGTAGCGCCAGTTGATAAACCGGAGGTTTTTGTTCTTGCGGGTTCATGATTTGTATCTGGTAGGCGATGAGAGTACATGAGTATGAGGAATGCGCAATCGGCACAGGAAATACCAGGTACCAGGTACCTGGTAGATGAAAAAGCGGGCCGAACGTCGAGGTCTACATCATTTCCGCAGACTACTCGCCAAACTGTGTTTCAAACGTCACGGCGAACTTCGCGACGATTTATTTTGCCGGAAAATAACTGAGACGACGTTCTTTCACGACGTTTTTTAAAATTTTACGGGGAAACCCTATATTAACAGGACTAACGGTCGTGGTATTGGCCGCGCCAACATAGCCATTACGTCGGAGTTCCAGAGTTACGAGAACGAAAGCGCTGCGCTGCTGGAGCGACTCGAGCAGCTCGAACAGCTTCAACTACCGACGTACGACCCGGCTACCTACAGCGACCCCCAGCATTACTGGACGTCGCCAGACCTACTGCAGCACCAGGAATGCCAGTACCCGCCTACTCCATCGCAGCAGCAGTATTTGCAAGATGCACGTCTACAAGCAGCTCCCTCAGCGACTTCTACCCCCTCTACTTCTACCCCCCCGGATGCTGCTTCCTTTCATGACAGGGCTCTGCGCCTACTCACTGCACTTTTTGCGCCTCTAGGCGAGTTTAAGCATCCTTCTGCTTTAGTCAGCCAGTCGGCGGTAGCGATTTGGGATCCGGACGTATGGATGTGTGATAGTGTTGATTGATCTCTAAAGGTATACGTAGTTGGCACAGGAACACGTCGTTGATGACTCAAGACGGCAGTAACACAGAAACTCTCTCTTGTATTATTATCGAGCTGTCGAGTGACAGCCCATGACGAAACATCGAAGGACATTATCCAGCAAGCTGCCAGACATGAAACGTCCCTTTCTCCCGCAATATAGCCACTAATTCCACGTAGATGTTCCCCTCACACACAACGCCTCATCGATATATGGAACTCCCTACTACAAAATGGATCATCTCCGTCGTATCTTTTAGCACAGTCAACATCCCCCCTGCTCAATACATACGACCATACAAATTCCCTCCCCCCTGCTCTGTGCATGACAAGGCACGACAACGCAGGGTGGACACATCGCAATCATAATGAACTCTCATACCCTTGAAGCACAAAATCGAAAACCAAAAATGAAATTGAAAACTGAAAGCTCATCAAATCTCCAAATCAAAAAAATCAAATTCCTCAAATCAAACCTTCAAAACCTCACATCAGGTATCCGAACCTTCAAACCCAAAACATCTTAATATCAAAAGGAAAAACTCATCCTTACGACAAGCAAAAACCTCTCAAAAGCCTCTCACACAATTTCAGACGAAAATCATTTTACGTCGTAGCCATGAAAAATAGGACACTATTGTACGTGGTTACACCAAAAAAATAAAAACTAGGAAAAGTATAGAATGCCAGAGATCGCAAGGGACTCCGTCCCCTCGAATGAAAGCCTCCTTCCATCCCCTACTACCGCCATAGATACACAGATCGCGACGGTAACGCGAGATAGCATACATGCTCTCTCCCCAAATAATTAATCCGGCGTTCAAACCACAATACCCGAAATGAAAACCAACATAAAAACCTCCTATCTCGAAGACGCATCAATATTCATCAGAAAACCTCTGTGGTAACGAAAAGCCGCGTTGTTGAGTGGCTTTGTCAAGAAGTCTGCATGCTGTTCCTCCGACTCTACATGGATAATACCAAACTCCCCCTTAAAAATAAGCTCCCGCAAAAAGTGGTGTCGCACGTCGATGTGTTTCGAATTCGACGTACACACTGGGTTTTGTGCCAGGTGCCTTGCTCCCTCGTTATCCTCAAAAACCGTCATGCATGTCTCCCCAAAACCCGGAAAAATAAAACTCCAGACATACCGCATGAACATCGCCTCCTTAATGGTTTCTGCCAGTGCTACATACTCGGCCTCAGTGGTCGAGAGCGTAACGCATTTCTGCGTCCTCGAAAACCAGCACACACACGCCCCCGCACACATTATAGCCCCACCGGAAACTGACCTCCTGTCAGTGGCCTTGCTAGCATAGTCTGCATCTGCAAACGCTACCAGGTCAAGCCCCTTTCCCTTCTGGAACGTAATGCCGAAATCACTCGTAGAAAGCACGTACTCTAAAATACCAATCGCTATCTTCCAATGTACCTCCCTCGGCTTATTCGAATACCTTGCTACCGCTCGCACCGCGTTCGCAATATCCGGTCGTGTTTGGTTCGCAAGCCACATCAAGCATCCTACCAACTCGCGAAAAGGCCAGTCACTCACGGGTTCACTTTCGTCGAACTCCTCGAGTTTCACACCAGTCGAAAGTGGGTTACTCCTCCCAGAACTAACGTTAAACCTCGCCGCGGTATTTTCAGCGAAAGCCTGCTGCGAAATCGTCAAAGTACCAGCATCCCAATCCCTCAAAAAACGACAACCAGCATACCACCGCAACTCGCCCAGGTTGTTAATCGGGACGAGATGGTTCAGATCTTCACAGAACTGATCGCACCTGGTCTTGAGTCCTACAGCAAAAATATCATCCACATGAACCACTGTTACAATGGAGACAGAGCCCGACTCGACCAATCGCATGACACAAGCATCAGCTGGGCTCTGCTCAAATCCAAGACTCTTCATGTGAGTAAGTAGGTGGTTGTGCCACGACCTCGACGCTTGCTTCAAGCCGTAGAGACTGCGGTTCAACCTGACTACCTTACCAGACATTTCGCCGCAACCGGGGGGCAGTCGCATAAAGACATCCTCTTCCAAACTCGACTGAACGAACGCTTGCTCAGCATCAAAATGACACAAATCCAAACCCAACTCGCACGCAATAGCACCCAACAAACGAAAACAAGACGCCGCGGGGGTGGGGGCAAAAGTCTCAAAGAAATCAATACCCTCACGCTGCTTAAAACCTCGCGCCACCAGCCTCGCCTTCGCCCGGACCACTTCACCATGCTCGTTGGACTTCCAGGCGAAGACCCACTTCGCCGAGATGACGTTCAGCCCGCTTGGCTGCTACGTCGCTCCAAACGTCCCCGCGTCCGCCAGTCCACGATACTCCTTCTCCATCGCCTGCCTCCAGATGGCCGAATACTCGTCCGTACACGCTTCAGCATACGAGTTCGGCGTTGAAAGCTCGCTCACCGGTCGTGCGGGAAGGGGGGGATTCTCGTACGGCGGGGCTTGGTGGAAAAGTATATGACCTATACCCTCCCTCGCTGCCATCAGCGACAGCAGCCCATGTCCCACAGCCTCCCGGTGACGCGCAGTTTCCCCCCTGGTCCTGCCCCTCTGCACGTCACCTTCCTCCGGACTCGGGGTGAGGCCACCCAGCTCCTGGTGCCTCACAGTCTCCCCCCTAGTCCGGCCTCTCTGTACATCGCCATCCTCCGGGCCTGGGTTGTAACTACCCAACTCCCGGGCAGCACGCTGAGAAAGCTGTGGCTGCGGCGACTGCTGCGGCGGCAACGGCGGCGATGACGGCGGCGGCGGCGACGGCGGCGACGGCGGCGGCGGTGACGATGGCGGTGGCGGCGGCGGTGACGAAGACGGCGGCAGCGACGGCGATGGTGACGGCGACGGCGGTAGCGGCGGTTGCGGCGGCGGCGGTGATGACGGCGGTTGCGGCGGCAGCAGTGGGGAAGGCGACGGTTGGTCGGATCCTACGCCGGGGCCTCCCAGAGGCTCCGGCGTGCCCGGGGACGGCGACGGCGGCGGCGGCGGAGAGCACTCCTCCTCCGAAGGCAGTAATCCCACGAACGTTTTCCTCGGGTGCTCCCAAGTAACGTCGCGGGAGTACGACTTCTGGCCAGACAGCAGCAGGATCTTGCAGCAGTCAGCCGAGTGATGATTTCCGCTGTTGAGGTAAAAGCAGGGCTCCGCCTTGGGTCCCGTCTTCAGGGCTCTCCTCACGTGGTGGTAGCCCGGCTTCAAGAACGGGAGCAGCCGCGCAAAAGGTGACCTCCCGTAGAAACGCCGGTACGGAGAGTGCATGTCCGGCTTGTCTCTCACCCTCGCCGTCATGTTGATGACGTCGCTCGCGTACTTGCAGGCCTCGGCCCAGAGGGGTTGCGTCGATGGCATCTTCGCGTCCCCGAACAGGCGGGGGGCCTCCAGGCGTGACGCCATCGCAAGCTCCAGCGTCATAGCTATCCGGCGCTCGACCACGCCATCATGCTTAGGAGAGCCGACAGGCGTGTGCTCGCGCCGAATGCCGTAGTGGTTGAGCATCGCCACGAACTGCGCCTTAAGGAACTCGGTGCCGTTGTCGGAGCGAAGGCACTCCACGATGGACGGGCGACCTTTGGCGTTGATGTCGGCGAGGAAAGCAGCGAAGACCTCCGGGACGTCGGACTTCCGGCGCAAGAAATACGGCCATCCCAGCCGCGAGTAGTCGTCGACGATCATCATCAAGTACTCGGCACCGCCTGCAGACGTAGGCTGCTTGCCCGACAGGTCCACGAAAAGACGCTCCAGAGGCCTGGTGGAGCGGCACTCGGTCGTCCACGGCACCGCCATCCTCCTCCCCTTCGCCTCTGAGCATCCGGCACACGAAACCAACTCTCCAAAAACCTTAATGCCCATTTGGCGGGCCGTCTCACGAAGCGTATCGGCATGGGAGTGGGCAAGGGAAACATGAAGATCGTTAATATCGATCCTCCTCATCTTACCAGGGGCCAACACTGCGGCAGCGATGGGGGTCTCGACAGTCCGTGTAGCCTGAATGTATGATCCTGCATCTCTACGCATGAAAGACAAACCTCCACCCAACAGGTGAGCTCCATTGGCATTGAGCGTGACAGGGCATTTCGGCATGACCGCGTGGAGCGAGAACAGGTTGAAGCGAATACCGGGTACATACGCTACGTCCAACAGCTTGACCTCTACGTCACCCTGCTGACTGTGCATCACCATCGGTATACTACCAAAACATTCAACCTTCAGTGACCTCATGTCACCGACGACCAAACTGCTCCTGTCCGGGGAAGGGGGGAAACACTCTACCATACCCAAGGGGTTACCCGTCACATGAAAAGTAGCACCAGAATCCGCTACCCACTCTTCCCTCTTATCCCCCCGAACAAAATCATGACTACCAGCCTTGCCTTGCTGCGCAAACTGCGCGGTGAGGAGATGCGGGTCGAACGAAGGCGCGAAGCTGCCGTTGTTCGCCTGGTCAGGAGAAGGGCTCGAGGATGGTTGAGGCGGGGAAGCTCCGGCTGAGGTATACCCACCACTGCCGTAGGGTGTCGGTGTCTCCTGCAGCCAGCCACCACCGTAGTACATCGAGGGGTGTTGAGGGGCAGCAGACGGGATCGCGACATTCATATGCGCGGGGACAACCGGGCACTCTGCGATATAGTGACCCGGTCGGTTACAGCGAAAGCAAAGTCCCTTGCCCCTCCTCGGCGCACCACCCGGTGGGGGACCCCAGCCCGTCGGAGCGTTGACTGGCGGCGGGGGCATCGGAGGCATGGCCCCAGGCGGTGGCGCAGTAGGTACCCAGCCCATCGGCGGGACCTGCCCACCGGTACCGAACGGATTTGAACCAGAGTCATCCCAACGGTACCTGCAGGCCGCGGCATCCCAACGCCACTGGGGGCCAGTTATGCCCTGCGGTGCAGCTCCACCCCTACCGCCACCGTTTTGCTTCGGGCGACGATCTTGCTGCTGCTGCTGCTGCTGAGGTTGCTGCTGCTGCTGCTGCTGCTGCTGAGGTTGCTGCTGCTGCTGCTGCTGCTGCTGCTGTTGCAGCTGCTGCTGAGGTTGCTGCTGCTGCTGTTGCTGCTGCTGCTGCTGCTGACCACCCTTGAACCTCCCGCCTCTCCTGTTGTTCCTCCCTCCTCCGCCTGAACCCGCACCTCCACCACCGGCAGATTGCGCAGCGCCGGCGTACAAGGCATGCGGATCTCCTACCCCCTTAACCCCCAATGCCTTGGATATCATCTCCTTCTCAACCCTGTCATTCGCGTACGCATCACGGATGATCTCATCGATCTCGGAACGAGGGATGGACGGGCGAGAGAGGATGGATTTGCTCTGTATGTTGTACAGCGAGGAAAGGTTGTTGACGATGTGTCTGTTGACTTCTTCTACGCTCTTCCCACAACCTAGCATGGCCAACTGATCAGCTGCCTGGTCTACCCTGCCGAGAAACAACAGGGGTTCCTCTCCCTCTACCATCCGGATGGTCTCAAAGTCCCTCTTGAGTCTATGGGTTGCGGCGATAGTTTTAGGCATGTAGTACTTCTCTAGTTCCTGCCACGCACCACTCGGTGACATTGCCTGCTGCATACGAAATTCGGCGATAGCGTATCCTGTCATCGACTCCATCATCAAACCATACACAAACCGCGCATCTCTAATCTCTTGTGGCGTGTGCCTCTGCTCCAACTCCTCCTGAGACACGTTCATGTCTCCTACCATCACTGGGTTGGCTGTCAACTTGAGTACGTGCAGGCAACCAAGTGATGACATGTAAGCCTGGAACTTGCTGCGCCACATACCAAAGTGGGCCTCTATATTATCAAACTTGGGGGGTCTCGACTGACTTAAACTATGAGTAGGGCGGGACGAAAGGGAAAAGTGCGACGTGCCTGAGTGGGCTCCTTGCCCGGGTGTTGGCACAGCAGCAGTCGCCGCAGTAGTCGCAGCAGTAGTCGTCGATGCTGCATCTTCTCTCCTCCCCCCACCGGCCCCCCTTCCCGCCTCTGCGAGAAGCGCGTCCCTCCGGGCGCGCAGCCTCTGCTCCTCCACTGTCCTCTGCAGGACCTCTATCTCCTCTCTCATGTCTCGCATCTTCTCCTCTGCTTCGACGTTCGCGTCCACGCTTTGCCCATCTGAATCGGGCATCGCTGGGAGCTGGTTCCAGCCTCTCTAGGCTGGCCTCGACTACGTTCGTACCAGTAGAAGATCACCGGCTCACACTAGTGTGTTGATTGATCTCTAAAGGTATACGTAGTTGGCACAGGAACACGTCGTTGATGACTCAAGACGGCAGTAACACAGAAACTCTCTCTTGTATTATTATCGAGCTGTCGAGTGACAGCCCATGACGAAACATCGAAGGACATTATCCAGCAAGCTGCCAGACATGAAACGTCCCTTTCTCCCGCAATATAGCCACTAATTCCACGTAGATGTTCCCCTCACACACAACGCCTCATCGATATATGGAACTCCCTACTACAAAATGGATCATCTCCGTCGTATCTTTTAGCACAGTCAACAGATAGTGGTTCGAGCGACCACATGACCGGAAACGCTGAACGCTAATCAATCGCCAGGCGCCTCCCAAACAACAGCAGTGGGTAATGATAGGTGACGGTAGAGCGATGAAGGTGATCTGTGTAGGGAGTTTGAACTCTGAGTTGCATGGGGACACTGATGTAGAACCGAGTGTCCCACATGTGGATGATTTCCCCATGCCCCAGCTCACTGAAGAGCTGAACGGAGCGTATGTGGATAATTCCCCCCTTGCCCCTGCCTGCCGTAGAGCGCAGTGGAGTGTACGTGGATTATTTACCCCCGACCCTGCCTGCACGAGTAGATCTAAAGGGTGTGCAGGAAGACGATTTTCTCCCGCCTTGGCGCCCAGCAGAACTGAGTGGCGAGGATGATTTTCTCCCACCTCAGCGTTGGGTAGAGTCAAAAAAACATTCAGGTCCCTGGATGCCTTGCCTCACACGCCCACTGTAGGACAATGCACAGACCCTGCAGCACCGGTCTCCCCGGACCCTCCCTGGACCCCTTTGGTCCCCCCCACGCCCCCTGTTGATCAAAACGAGATGGGCGCTGCAGTGCTGACCCCGGGGAGACGATGTTTTTATTGGCAAGCACCCTGCCTCTGGGGCAGATATAACACCTTCCACGTCACCCACGCTCACGCCAACAAATCTATTTTGAGGGCAACGGCACGGCAGCATGGCATCCTCCTAACGGGTCAGCTCGTCCCCTGCGCGGGATGTTCGATGGCGAAGGGGATCAGAGCGGCGGTGCCAAGGTCGACGTCCCCGCGGGCGAAGTTTCCTGGGGAACTGGTGCACATCGACCTCGCCGGCCCGTACGAAGCGTCCAACGGCGGATCGGAATATGTGATAATGTTTACCGACAGTGCCTCGAGGTTAATGCGACCCTACGGTCTCAAAAATAACTCGGAAGTGCCGTTGATGGTGGAGCGCTACATCGCTGACATGGGGCAACCCTGCGCGTTTCGTGCGGATGGCGAATTCACCAGCGATGCGTATGTGCGCATTTGCGACAGCCGTGGCATCCGTCGTGAGAACACGGCGTCGGGGACCCCCAAACACAACGCCCCTGTCGAGAGCAGCATCTGGAGGGCGGCCAAGGCCGGCCACGCGGCCCGCATGGAGGTTTTCCGGTTGTTTCTAGGCTTCCAGCTAGGCGATCAAGAACGTCCGCTCTGCCAGTGGTGGTCGCCTGTGGCTAGAAGCCGTCCTATGGGGAGCGTAATTCGTGAACCGCTCTGCGACAACGGCGAACACCGGAATTAAGTCGCCGCATGAGGCCTAGTACGGGTTCCGACCGGAGTTGAAGCTTCTTGCTTCCTTTCAGCCCGGGTACATGCGGGTGATGCGGGACCAGAAATCCTAGCCGCAGGCCGTGGCGTGCTATTCCCTGAACGGTGGTTATAATCACCCCTCTGAATGTTTTAAGGTCTTAAAGGCGTCCACCGGTGCGATCTGTTACACGCGCGATGTGACGTGGGCACACCCTCGCACCCCACAGTTGGCGCCGCCGCAGCCAGCGGGGGGGGAGTCGACTTCGTCCGCTGCTGCGTCGACGCCACCGGCACAGCCGGATGTGTGGTATGTTGCCGCGCCACCGACTGTTGCATCCCCCCCTACCGCATCGCCGCCGCCTTCACCACCTGTTGGACCTCTGTCGCCGCCGCCGCCTCAACCGCCTGTTGGGTTTCCGTCGCCGCCGCCGCCACCTCAACCGTCTGTTGATTCTTCGCTGCCACCCCCGCCGCCGCCTGCCGAGTCTTCGCCTGCGGCGGCGTCGCCCGGAATGCCGCCGATACCACAGCATGTTGTCCGGGAGCTTCGGCATTTCGGGGAGGTGCGGATGCGGGGGCGTACGAAAGGCAAGAGCAGGTCTATCTGCGAGGAAGAGGGTTTGCAACCGGGTGAGTCGGAGCAGGCTCTCAGTCACCACCTTGGGAGTCTATCGACGATGGGCCGCACTGTATTTGTGTCAATAATGGCGGAACATGAGGACATCGAAGCGGCACTACGCGACGACCGGCCTCCCCGCGACCCCCCGGATCTGTCGGACTACCAGGCGAGTGATATGCAGACGCCCACGAGATATGCGGGGGCGATGGCCTCGGGGCAAGCCCCGATCTGGTGCGATCCAATGTCGCGTGAGCTCCTTGGTCTCCTGGATGCGGATACCTTCGCGGCGGTAAGGAATATCAATCAGTCGACAACGTCATCGACTCAAAGTGGGTGTTCGGCTTGAAGAAGGACGAGCTTGGACATATCGTTAAGTTCAAGGCGAGGCTGGTTGCGGGGATTTACACAGCGTGAGGGGATTGACTTCAGCGAGATTTTTGCCCCAACGGTCTCTGGTTCTTGTGTGCGTTTGCTGACTGCGATTGCGTGTATTTTGGATTTGGATTTGTGTCATTTTGATGTACAGCAGGCCTTCGTTCAGTTCAGCTTGAAAGAGGATGTTTTCATGCGAATGCCACAGGGCTGTGGGAATTTGTCTGGTAAAGTAGTTCGATTGAATAATAATGTGTACGGCTTGAGGCAGGCGTCAAGATCGTGGCACGCTCACTTGACTACTTGCCTAAAACAACTGGTCTTCCAGCAGTGCCTCGCCGATGCCTGTGTTTTTCGTTTGAAGGAAGAAGGGCGTGTCGCTATTACTGCAGTAATTCACGTAGATGATATTTACTGTAGGACGTAAGAGTATGTGCCTATTTCTGTGAATATTTGGGCCGGATGGTACCCGTGAAAAATCTCGGTGAGCTGTGTTGGTATGGTGTTTGCCAGTTTCCCAGGGACCGGCTGAACGGCTTGCTTTCGCGGAAGACGGTCGCTGATTGGTTAGTGGAAAAGTTTGGTGTGGTTGACGTGAAAAGTATTCCGATGCCTGTTGGAATAAAGCTTGAGGAATTCAGTCAGGACGAGCCTGTGGGGACCTGGCCGTTTCGTGAGTTGATTGGTAGCCTGATGTCGCTGGCTACCCAGTCACGGCCAGACATTGCGAACGCAGTACGGGCGGTAGCAAGGTATCGTGCTGGGCCCAGAGAGATACACTGGAAATCCGCACTAGGTATTTTGGCTTATATCAACGGCACGAGTGGGTATGGTATTATTTTCCAGAGACGTTTGATGGATAGGTTCCTGATGCAAGTGTTTGCCGATGCAGACTACGCGAGCAAGGCAATTGTTAGGAGATCGGTTTCGGGAGGCTTGATCATATGTGGGGGGGCTTGTGTGCAATGGTTTTCTAGAACTTAGAAGTGCGTTACGCTTTCCACTACTGAAACAGAATACGTTGCAATGGCAGATACTATGAAGGAAGTGTTATTTCTGCAGCAGGTTTGGTGTTTTATGTTGCCGGGAGTGGGGGCACCGTGTGTGCCGGTGCTCGAGGATAACGAGGGTGCTGTGCAGCTCGCGCAAGACCCTGTGACCAACTCGAACTCGAAACACATCGATGTACGCCATCACTTCCTGAGGGAGCTGGTTGCAAATGGAACAATCTCCATTGCGCACGTGCGGTCGGCATCGCAGCATGCTGATTTCTTGACGAAACCGTTGAGCGTGGAGACGTTCTGGTTCCATTGCAATTTTATTATGAACATGGGATGGGTTTGATGTTATTTTGGACTGGAATGGAGGAAGTAGTTTTGCGTTGAATCAGTTTGGATGGATATAGGTGATTTAAAAAGGACCATTATTTGATTGGGGAATGTTTTGAGTAACAGAGAAAATGCTGATTGAAGGAGACGATTATAGTATCACGTGCGAGTGAGGAGCCTTTGACGTGCCAGATGGATAGATGGTCTGAACATTATTGACGTAAACGTGGGAGCATTTGTGCAATTTGCAGTCTTGAGAGTTGTGGTATTCATTTGAGAGATAAAAGTCTGGTGTTTTGGACAGGTGGAGGCTTTTCTTATTGGTTAAAAGACTGTCGTTTTACATTGGCAGTTTCGTAAGTTTTTGGTTCTGAGATTGTTTATTTCAATGTTTGTCGTTTTACCTGGCAATGATGACGATATACCGACGTTCTTGAAATGATTATCCAACAGGGGGCTGTTGTAGTTCATGCATGTTGTTTGATATCATTCGGTTTTTTTTTATGTGTTGTTAGAAGGTTTCCTACGTGGTTTTCTCTCCTTTATTACCTGGTATATGTGGATGGCTATAATGTGTTGTACACCGAGCAGGGGGGTTGTTGAGTATGCTCGGAGTACTGCTGTACAGTGTATGTATCGCACAGTCTTGTGCTGTGGAATACGTGTATGGTAGAAAGGCTTGTATATGCCGGGGGTATTTTGGTACTGGGTGAAACTGTCACTACGACGAACGACCGACATTAGAGGTGGACGCGTCTTCACTCTCTCTCTTTCCTCGTTCGTCCGATACAAAACAGCACGAGAGTCCTTCCAAAGACCATCATGAGTTATGTTTACCTCGCCTGACTGCGTATAGCCTGTCATGCCCCAGAGTATCGATCATAATTTTGCTCTCCTTGCCGTTGCTATCGTAAACAGGAATTCGTTCCAGTGTCCTCAGGAGATTGGAGAACGCCGGAGGAGGTACAGGGCCATGAGGCCATGGTACATGCCATGCTACCTGCCCCGGTTAAATAGGTTGTCGTGCATAGGGTATTCCACAAGTGGAACACTTGTGGTCTCTGTATCGGATGTCTGTCTGTCTGTCTGTCTGTCTGTTTGTCTGTCTGTCTGTCTGTCTGTCTGTCTGTCTGTCTGTCTTTCTGTCCGATCAGGGTCACTCAAAGGTCGCCCACGGACAAATTTCTTTCGAAACGGCGTCGCCCATGCCGCACGCATCAGGTCGAAGCCCACGCGGAGGCGATCGTCATGGTACAAACCACACCTCTTCGCGTACCCTGCGTGTGGAGTATCAGAGTTGACTTCCAGCACCCCGAACAGGGTGACGGGACGTGAGCTCGTCCGAGGCCAGCGGAAAAAATGCTTGTCAACTCTATTTTCAAGTGAAATAACATGAAATTCTGGAACTGGTGTGAACTGCTGTGGTACGAGCCATCAGCGGCAGTCGCAAAGGTTTTCCGTCGTTCTTCCCTCCTTCCCGCTTCGTTCCGTCCCTTCCACCCTTCCTCCCTCTCTCCCTCCCTCCCTCTCTGCATCCCTCCCTTGTTCTCTTCCCCCCTCCCTTCAGCACTCGCTGTCTCCCTTCCCTCCCTCCCTCTCTCCTCCTTCCTTGCTGTCTTGCCCTCCTTGGTGCCTGGTACCTGCTAGGTAATCTTCTCGCCGATTTTTTACTTCTTACCTTTTTTTGGTGAAATTGGGATCATTGTGTGCAATCAATTGAGATCACGAGTAAAAGTGAAAATATCCAAACTTTTACGTCATATTCAGTCACGTATCGTAGCTTTTTTTATCTGATTTTGCTTTGTACCAAGCAGTAGTATATGCCTGATATTTACGCCACGCGAGAGGCTCATGCTGCTTTTTCAAGTCAATTTTCAGTACCAGTTACCTCTTAACATTTATATTCGAAATGAAGCATACAGACTACGAGTAGCTAGCGGACGTTCCTCGCTTAATAACACCGTATGCGACGGGCTCTACGCCCCGGCGCAGGAGCAGGGAAAAATAAATGTGGTAAGAGGGAAATAAGAAGATAAACTTTCCTCCCGTTTGACAATGACGAAGGTCTCACCTATAATTACTTCTCCCGTGCATAGCTTGTTTCTTTGCTGTTTGGCACGGCGGTCGCGTACGCATTATATCTGGCAGAAGGCTAGACTACGAAGTACTACGTACTGCTGCTGTAGCACAAACCGATATCAACATACAGTAGTACGTATGTGCCAGGTACTGTTAATACATATACTACTACTACTACTACTACTACTACTACTACTATACTACTACCACTACTACTACTACTACTACTACTATTTACTACTACTACTACTACTACTACTACTACTACTACTTTACTACTCTTTTACTAATAATAACTCGTATTTTGTAGGTCGCTCGCGCCCGCAGCAACAACAATCAGCACCGACAGCAGAGAAACAGCAGCTTCTCAGCAGCAGTCCACAACGTACACGGCGCCGTCAACGATGTCGAAGCTGCACCCTGCCAACCCTCCGCCGCATATGGCCGCATGACTTTGCTGGCCTTCGTGGAGTCCCCACGTTGGCATGCCCCAGCCAAATCGGCTGTGCACTTGGTTTAGATAGATTTCGGTGTGGTGTAAGGCAACCCATGTATCATGTCGCCCTCCTGCTGCTACGTGACGTAGACGATTACGGATTTTTGCCAAATACGAATCAGCCGACGACCGAGGACATATCTGCAGACTTCACCTCGGCGGACCCTCACACGAGGGATGGAATCCCCTCCTGGGTATATCTTCTGTATACGTATCTACGTTCGGTTTTCAAGCATACGCTTCAAATATAAACCTCGTACCTGGTATGATTGAATGAGAACAAGAACAATAAATACATATTTTGCAGTACGTACGTGCGGTGAGGGTCGCACGTCACCCTTCTAGGACTGCAGTCCCATTTTGGGGACAAAATACTTGGGATTTGAAGCGGTTTGTCCCCAAAATGGGACATCAGTCCTAAACTTGCGGTTCCATTGAGTGCTTGCCCCTACGAAGTAGTTTGTTGTTGTTGTTATCTTCACATTAACTCGTCCTTTCTACCCAGCTTCATCAGCACACCCAGTGTCCGTCCTGATTCCTTATCCTAGAGAGATGCTGATTCTGTGGTCACAGACTGTGAGACAGAGGAAGATAAAAAAACGAAAAAGCAATCGCAAATTCAAGTGTCAAGCAAGAGAAATACCAGCGTACCGGGTACGATAACACAACAACACAAGCAAGCCCAGAAAAATAAGAACAAAAGACAATAAAAGCAAAACAAAAAAATCTGAAATGAAACAGAATACAAACGACGCAAGGACTTCAGAAAGGCTGCCAGACGGAAAACATATATAGTCAGGAAGGACAGATATATGCTGCGCGGACAAAGCAACACGAAGGAGAGGGAAACACAGGCAAACGGTTGTGAGAGCTAGTCGAACCGATACCCAGCCACCCGATCTATCAAATCGTTTGTGCGTTCGTCGACAGCTGTATCAGTACGGCTGCCCTCCCCCCCTCCCCTTGTCGCCTTTCTTGGCGTCCTCAGCCGCGTGGTGCAGCCGGCTCCTCTGTGCCTCGTCCCTGTGCCACCTCGCCATGAAACAGTCCGCCGCTTCGACGACCCCCCTGTACCACTTCCCGCTCTTCTTAGCCGCCCTCGGCCATAACCGTCTCTACTCCGAACTTTATGTGCGGTGAAAATATCTAGACTCGAATTCATCCCACTCAAGTGCGGCTGCCGCACTCATGCAATGCGTGATGTCATTCTACTGAATATGACAGGCACGACAAACACATTCTATGAGAAAAAACAAGAATCAGGAAAGGAAACATACAAGAGAATACGCAGATTTTTGCAGATTTAAGCGCGAGGGGTTGTGGAGCAGATACCAAAAGATAGGTATGCGCTGTTCGAACCCATCATACAACAAACCCGACCAATTACTTTGTACAACAAAAATGGTTACGAGTACACACTCTTGTGGAATAAGCACGCCAACCCCTTTCGTTGGCCGTGCAATAACAATCATGCTAATATGTACCAATGCTGGACGACGCGTTTTGAATGGTGTTTCACTATGGATATTAAGTTGTGTTGCGCTGTTGCGGCCCCGCACATATGATATACCGAAAAAAATGCGCAACTTCCCTCGAACGCTATATATATTATGCGGCTTGCCGCAAGTTCGAATTCGGAGGCCTCACCTTTATTTGCATATTTTTTCGCTGCAGGAAAAAACAATTGACGCAGTAATGTGTTGGGACTGTTGTTCACGAATTTGTTTGGAGGCGTTTTTTTTCTCCTTGTCCGGAAAATTGAGCGGCACTATAACTCTGTAAACTTAATTTCGCTGTCTATTATATGTCTCGGTTGGTACTGGTCTCAACACTTGAGGTTGTCGGAGGATGACCTCTGGAGGACGAAACAGGCAATGAAATGCAAACAAGACAGGGGTTTACGGTTTAACGTACCTAAATTTTGTAACCCTAGCCTCGACACGCATAAAATGTGTGTTTGCTTACCACCACCACGCAAGACAGCCTAACGTACGCCTGAGTTCGAGTGTGAAGGACAGGGAAAAGCGCAATTTTACATTGTTGCGAGTACTTTCGCGCATCTCGCAAAATGCTGCCTATGGTGGCCCCTACACAGGGAGCGGCCCCGCCCCCCCCCCTCCCGGGGCGCTGATGAGGGGGAGCAACACGCCTCCGGCGCCATGTGCGCTGCGCGCGGAACTCTACCGAGCATAACTTTGTAACTTTCCATACCCGCAAAAAAACTAAAACCGCACGTGTATATGATACGTGCTGGTACATAAGTCTTCCCACCAACGCAAACGATGCCCTCGAGCGTGGGCTTATGAATGAACTAGCAAGTCACTCGAGCGTAGGCTGTGTTTCGAGTAAAACAGGAAACGTAGGCTGCCGCAATTAAAATATACCAAAAAAACGCAGCAGCACGGCGACCGCGGTATAGATCTCTGGCAGAGAGCACACAACAGACAGACAAGCAGACACACCCTCTGGTATCAACTACACTACCTGGTATGAAAACCTGTACACTGCTGTACACCCCCTGCAATGGAAAAAGTATTTTATGCCAAGTGGCAACAAACCGCCCCCCTAAAATCGGAGAGACTTCACTAAATTGGAACATACCGTAGTACAAACTCTGCCCTATTTCATCCCGCGGTCTTAAAAGGTGTGCGGGATGCCAACGTAAGAGCGGACGGTGTAATGCGAAGCGATAACTTCAACAACAACGATAACATCAGCAACAAGTGATACGAATACATCGTCACACTATGTCCAGACCTCGTAAGACAACATACATACGAAAGAGCCGAGCGCCTGAATTCCCACCTGACAAAGGGCAACGCGCTCATTTCGATCATTGGTGTGGTCGCTGTGCTAACGGACAGAGCAAACACAGGAGGGACCCAAACCTCTCCCACGATTAACAGCAAACGTCTGGCAACATGCCACCAAACGGGGACCAACTTGCACCTGTGTTGCACTCGCCACAAAAAAAACTGATATTGCCAAAAGTCCCGACAACATAGACAATGGAAGCATGTCTGCCGCCGTTTTTTTTACGAGGACGTTCCATTTTTCTGCTCTAGCTCCGAACGTTTCCATCTGGCCAAAATTTGGCAGACCGGATATGAGCTCCTTGGTGCACTCCCGTGAGTGTGCCAAAGTGACTTCTGGGTTATTCCCGCTCGTTCTACAGCAGAAACAAAAACACTTGACTACAGTACAAGAAACCGAAAATTCAAGCGCCTGGAACCACATTTTCAAACTTGAGCGACGAGGTCCGCCCCGAAGGAGGACACGAAAAGTGCTGTCGCTGTGGTACACTCACAGGAGTGCACCAAGGAGCTCATATCCGGTCTGCCAAATTTTGGCTCGATGGAAACGTTCGGAGCTAGAGCAGAAAAATGAAATGTCCTCGGGAAAAAAATAGCGGCAGATGTGCTTCCATTGTCTTTGTTGTCGGGCCTTTTATTGTGTTTTGTGGGCAGTGCAACACAGGTGCTCGGTAACATCGGAGACGAAGGAACGCTTCGGGTGATACCCCCGTCGACCCGACAATTCATCACCACCCACCACTACAGTAAGGACCTACCCAAGACATCCCAGGCTGTCAACAACCCCGGTACAGGAAGCAGAGCTTCGGTGTGCATTGTGCAGAAGATGACGGCGGCGTAACCGTCCGGTTCACAGGTACGACACAATCCTTCGAAAGATAAGCTCGTCCGCCACATCGGCCATCTTTGTAACGATCCAGTGGAACCTATTGCGACTTGGATGCACGTAAACAGCATCATCGGTTACCCAATTCCCCCCGTCGACTAGCTTTCTCCGCGAGCTCAGGACCGACGCAGGCTCCGCTTCGTCATGACCACTTTTCTCGACCTCGTCTCTGTCGTCCTTCCTGCGGTGCTGTTGTTCCAGCGTTAGGTGCACAGCCGTGGGGGCGAACATCGGGTGAGTTTAGCAAGTCGAGACGCACAACGTGGCTTGACAAAGCCGGAAATCGCGATATCTATACCAAGCTTGCAGCGACATTTGCACTAAGAAACGTCTTAAACGGAGTATGGCCTCGGGAAAAACTGGCGACATAGGCTGAAGGAAAGCATAGTACTATGGACGAAGCAGCGAGACCATTCAAAAGGTAGCAGTATGGTGCTGGCCGGACTACTGATACCCCAATTACTGTTACGACGAGAATGACCACCAGCACCATTTCAGTACAGCGTGTGCCGGGTCAGGCCCCAGTCTGAACAACATCAACAAACTGCAACAACCTCTCATACAGAACACGAAACAACTAGCCAAACACGAAATAGTGCCAGAAAATGCACACGCGCAAACGCCGCGGGCGTGAAGCCGTTCTGTATGTGAGACGTTAACCCTGGGGTCTCATTTTTTTCCCATCTTTCAAAAAAATGTTTGCCTCGAAAAGCGACAGATCCTCCAATTCTCGGAGAGGTACCTAGGACATTTTCTCGCTTCTCGAGGGTCGTGGGTGCAACATGTTCCCACTACGTACGTATTAACAGTCCATGCAGAGGCGCACGAAAAAGAGATATTCATCACCCCAGTCTCCATTTTGGAGATCCAGAGAGGGGGAGCATACTAAAACCAGTAAAACAGAACTCCGAAAAAAACGTTTTTCGTAAAAGTTGTCCAGAAATCCCATTGGTTAATTTCATCATGACCTTTTAAGGAGTGTGGTGTCGTTTTGCCTTCTTGTCACGGCCCCTGGTCCATGTTAAACTATCCTTGACAGCAAACTGCCCGTTGATCTAAGGAGGCTCTTTTGGATCAAATATCGTTTTTTTTGGCAAGCATCCTTCAAAACGGGTGAATCGGAAAATCTTGCAACGGCGACCTTCGAGCGGCGGAAAAATGCCCTGGATACCTCTCCGACGGTAGTCGGATTCATTCCCAGCAGAGCCGGCCCGACTGCACAAAAGTAAAAGTTTGAAAGGTGATAATGGAAGTAAAAACGAGACGAAACAGCCAAAAAAAGACTGGCGAGAACAGAAGATCGACCAAGACTATAAAAGGGCGCCACCTCTTTGTCCGTTCCACGCTTTCTCGCGTCCAACATCACCAACCAGCCCCGCCGGCGCCAGGCCCTGTCCGCAGGAGCACGCACCAACATCTGGGGGTATCGAGAATGGCAGAGGCCAACAGAAGCGTCGCGGAGGCATGGGCGCATGACGAGTGCACGGCGCCAGCAAAACATTGTTTGAGTCAAGCTAGCCAGCTATAACACGTACGTTATTGGTACTAAACTTCAATATCACACCCCCCGCTCCCAGGCTTCGGGAGCGAAGGCTTAGGCTTCCTCGCGGCAGCTCCGAGAACAGGACGTGCCCGACCGTCTCCCGCGAAGCCGCGCGCTAGGGTAGCGCCTCACCTGGCGTATGCCCTCAACAACGTCATTGTCTCTGTCCTCCTCGGGGAAGGCATGCCCCACGACAGCGTAGGGAAGCTCATTGTTCTCGTCACGCAAATTTTCCATCTCGGTTCGGCGCAACAGCACCTCAACACAGCCCGTGTGTGAGTGGAAACAGGCCATGTGCATGTACGTGCCCTTCGCGTCGGGTTCGGGGATCGGGTTTGCCCCGGCATCTAACAGCATCGATTGCCTGGTCCATTCATGGATAGATAGGGAGGAAGGGCGCGTGAGATAGATCCCGTTGTCCTTCGCAACGGAACGAGGGATAATATCGAGCTACTTCTTAGGAAAACAAATAGGGTGGGTGGCAATCGAGCGTCTACGGCCACGGGGAACGCTGAACCTTGGCGGAGTACGAGTCAAATGAGCGACTACCTACGGCTATACAGGAAGAGATAACCCGTGGTTGACTACTTTGGGATGGATTCAACAGATCATACCCTCCGAGCCGCTTCCGTCGCCCTTCAGTTGGAATTGCTGGCGCCTAGGTGGAGTGCACAATGCTGAGCTCAACGCTGATCAGAGCAACATTCCCCACGTGCAGGAGGCTAGAGGCACGATTCTCGACCGACGAAATCACAATACCACGCCGAAGAGAAAGTACAAGGGATCCGTTTACCCTATTGAGGGTTGGATGGTCAAGAGAGGCTGGGGGGTGGGGGCATCGTAAAACACCGTCAAAACAACTGCGCGTCACTCGCCTTAGGGTACCCTTGCTGCACCGCAATGTACAGCGCCGAAACCCAGCTGTCATGCGAAACGCCCAGTTTGGGACCCGACGCAAGCAGTGCCCGCAGATTGTCGGTGTCCCGTAACTCTACGGCCCAGTCGACCGGAGACATATATTTCTGCGGGATTCAATCGGCGACCCGGGCGCGATTAGACAGGGGGCAGGGGTGGATCGTCCCCGGAAGAAGGAAAAAATACGCCGTCTGACGAGGCCCAATAATTGACTACTAATAGACCGGTGAGGGCCGGTCCTAACGAGAAAGAAAAAACGAAACAAAAAAACGAAGAGCAGAACTGAAGAGCACACGAGTTTTATTGGTCAAACTAAAAAAAAGTAGAAGTAGAGATCTCGATACTTCTGTTGTCACAAATCGTTTTTAAAAGTTCCAGCGCACTTATTGTTTACGAAATGAGTGTCAAATAAACGAAATATCGGTTGCCCAGGGGCGAAGAGGAACATAGGAGGAGCTCGGAGCGTTCGGATGATGTTTCGACAAAGCTTCTACGACCGGTTTGCAAGCGCACAATAGCCGAGGTAGTGCATGTGGCTGCCTCGCGGCTGGTCTGCGAAAGGCGCGAGCATATATGGGTTGGGTATGACCAATGGGGTGCCCTCGCAAGGAACCGGGGGATCAGGAATTTGCTGTGGCGGTATATTTTTTAACATGAGTGCCACTCAACATTCAAACGTCTGTCATCAAACAGCGATGGCCGATACACAACTTATAGAGCACTCTGGAGGGAGGGGGTTGGACCACGAGAACCGTCTGCTGTGGAGGGTGCCTCGCGGTTGCGAGTTGTGTCTATCCACCGTCGCCGTTGAGCACTATCGCCGGGAATCACGTGCTGTGGCGGTCGGGTCATTCTGAAAAATTGCACCGCGTACAAATTGGACTCGGCTACCTATTTTTTCCCTTTTTCCCCCTCGTTTTTTTTCTCGTTAGAACCCGACCTGGTGTTTTTTACGAGAAGACGAAAGTCTGTTCGTTTCTTTCTTTTTTTGCGTACTTTTTTCTTCGCTAGGACCGGCCCTGACGGATCCATCCCGTCCGGATAATGCTAAACATTTTTTTGACGCCCGCAACATGGCCCGCCCAATCTATCGGACGTAAAAAATATCACCTCATCACGTGTGTCTAGACACGCCCCGGCCTGAAGAAGGGTCTTGACTATGCCAAGGTCCCCCCGTCGCACGGCAATAGACAGAGCTGTGTCTCCACCATTGTCCTTGGCGTCGACGCGCGAGCCACTCAGCAGGAGGTCGTTCACGAGCTCGGCTCTTCCAAAAGACACTGCACATATCAGCGGACTCATTCCACTGGTGTCAGTGAGGTTCACGTCCCCTCCGGCCCGCACGAGCGCCAGCGCAACGTCCTTGTGTCCGTGTTTGACGGCGAGGGAAAGCGGGGTTTCGCCATCGACCTGAGTTTTCTTGTTAACGTCGGTAATGGCCCTGGTTTCAAGCAGTGACGCAACCACGGCAAGGCTGGCCGAGGATGGCGTACACAAACGGGTGCGGCGTACAGGGTATGGTGAGTGGGGAAAGTCGTGGCCCTTCGATTCTACACTGTGCGACAGCATGTTTAAAGTTGGGGATGCAAATATAGGATCGGCTGCCGGCCGCATACAGTCGGAACTAGGAAGTGCAAGTACACCCGACCTCGCAGCGGCAAAGGTACGGCCTGGCTTGGCAAAGGTAAGACCTGGCTTGCTTTCAAAGGGACCTCGAGCGAGCTACTTGCGCGACCCATCGTATATCCCGAGCGACTGGGAGCAAATACTGGCGAAACAAAGGTAATGGTCAAGCCAAGTGGCAGATGCAGGACCCAGGCTCATGCCTACCAAAGCAGGACTCCCGGGGATATAAAGGTTATAACACTTCGTCAGAGAGGCAATTGCTTTTGTTCCTGCCACTCTACAGCTGATTGCACCGGAAGCTCACTCCCGCTCGTGAGAGGTTTTCTCCTGTCTAACGAGACTATCAACAGACCATCCATGCGATACCGATTGCCACGCCTCAATCACCCAGTCTGTTGCACACTTTCACGATCGACAAATGAAGAGGATTACAGAAGAGTGCGGAGGCTCTTTGGCGATTAATTCAACCCGAGATTGTCGCAGTTGCAGCAGTAGCTCAGAGTGAAACGGACCCACCTACTCAAGGGTACACAAGAAAAATCGGCCTCCCACTTTTTGCTTTGAGCCCCAGACAGGGGGGGGAGAGCGGGTGTACTCATTATCATGCATGGCCGTAGTTGTATGACCATAGACTCTTGCATCCCTACAATGCCGGGACGGTGCACGTCGGGTTTTCACCGACCAGGCAGACATTGTTTGCACCAAGCGCGAAGCGCCGTGAGGTGTTGGGCGAGTCGCATAAAGGTTATCTGCATCCTACTAAGAACCGCTTTTGAGGCTGATTTTCTTGCAATGGATGACAGCGTCAATGAATATATTTATTTTCTGGTGTGGCCGCTTCCAGGGACAGCGATGCCTTGACTATGTAACTGCCTCGTGGGTGCCATACCATTTACCCTGGTACACCCTACCTGGCAGTGGTACGATCATCCCCCTTGTGCGGAGTTGAGGTTCTCCCCGGACAAAAATGATCTAGCTCGACCGCCAGCCGTGGTAACCGCCAAAAAAAAAGCTACCTTGGTTATCCAGCTCACGCAGTGAGAAGCGTGTTTTACAGCATCGTCGCCAACCGACGCCCAACAAACCTATCTATATACCAGCTACCAGACATAAAATATAGGTCAAGACAGGATGTATACTAGAATAAAGTAAGGCCGAACTAAAAAAAAACATTTAATTTTTGAAAAAAATCCCAACCAGCTAGTTTGTTTTCAATTCCGACATGGTGACGAGTGTGGGCCCGTTTTCTCTTTTTTCCGAGTACCCCTGGCCTACTCGTTGACATACCTTCCTCCTTGCGCCGCCGCGTGGAGGGGCGTCTGGTTGAATTTCACACGTCCGCCTGAGCAGTAAGCGCCGGCCTTGAGAAGCGCCGAAACCGCCTCCTCGTCTCCCTCCAACGCTGCTGCCTGGAGAATAATCTGACACACGAATGACACCAGAAAAACGAACGGTGGGGATAGCCGTAAACAGCGCGATCAACCCATCAACGACATCGCAAGGCGCGACAGGCACGAAGATCTCCCCAACAACAAGGCGGCTTCAGGGAGTCTTCCTTGATCGCTGCTCCCAGCAGGCGGGGTCCCTGCGAGTCGACGAGCCTGGCGCAATTGTTGCTGGTACACGTACGCCATATTCCGGGCAACCGACAAAGGCCAACCGTCAAGCGCGTATTTTCCTTCGGGGTCTGAAAAGTGTGACATTGACAGGGCGCTCTTCGCCATAGGTTCAAGCCAGGCAACAATCTCTCACAACAGTCGTCGTCGACCAGAAGATCCAGACATTGTACGTCATACTCCCACAACCTGCGAACGCGATTCTCGAAGTCTTAGTAAAACATTGTCCGAGGCGCAACTCCCAACATATACTGCCGACAACATCTAGACCTGTAGTGCTCCAGTGCTGCAGTGCCCCCCTTCTCGGAAGGTTGCCTGCCCTACGCAGCAACATTGGTTTGCGCCACGGGACTTGGGCGACGATCATGACAAAGCGTTCAAACAAGCCGGCAGCCGAAACGAGAAACGGTCGTGTCTGGCGTGGTGCCGCTATCACACCACGCTTCCTGCCGCCATAGCACCATGATTACATAGACCCTAAATCCCCCCAACCGTCCGCAAGCCTCCGTCAAGCCCCTGAAGTATGTGGTCAGAGCATGCGGCTCGCTGGCTCCGCAACTCCCTGCAGAAGACTGTCTACGACAAACCCTCTATATGTAGAACACCAACATGTTCCTTTCCGCACCTTGAGCCATGACCCCCACTGGTCCGGACTGGAGTGTTTCCTGACCAGCGAGAGGAATAACTCTTCCATGCCATCGAGAACATTGTGGCCGCGAGTCGCCATGATTTGAACCCTAAAAAAAAAGCAATGCCGCAAGAAGCAAAGGGGTTGTTCCTCGTCAATGTCGTGGTGACGTCCCCCGGTGACGGTGTCAGGATGTCGACAGCGAGCTATCCACGCTGGCGCGACGCTGTCTTTGGTCGATCCTGTCCCGTTGCCCCTGCTTCAACGGAGGAATACGGGGGGATGCGTAGGAGCGTCGGGACGGTTAGAAGGGAATGCCGTTCACAACCGGTTCGAAAAATAACTCTTATTACAAGGGTTCCGCATAGGGAAATATACCTCAGTGCCAATTCGATATTACTTTTTTAAAGCAATATAAATACACCATTCGATCTGATTACTAGTACGAACAGGATCAGGTCAATGCCAAGTGATGCAGGAAAAAGGCAATGCCGAGTTTCAGTTCTCAGTTTTTGTATCTGTCTCACTCGCACTATTATACACAAACTATTACTTGACTTTCATGGATTATTTTAGCGACGTTGTTTCGTTTTTTTTCGGTTATCTCTCACGCCGAAAAGTCAGAACCGTCTATTATTAAGGGGCAGGAAATCATCGATACTTTAGATCTTAGTTCCTGCAGGGGGCAGAAGTCAGCTCAGTTCTGACAGGTTTCTCACATTTCTCAGAACTGAGATTACTTGCGTTTTGTGTACCATAGATCTGCTGCCCTTTATCTGCCAAGCTGCCAAGTACCCCATACCCACGCCGAAGTATCACACCTATCTACGGCGAGCTGTATCCACTGCCGACGGTGTTTCTGCAGGAGAAATGGCCTCTCCTTTTCACATGAAAGCAATAGCAGCAGTAGCAGCAGCACAACAGCACCACTGCTGCTGCTGCTGTGTACAGACGCAGCCGCAACACCACCAGCAGCACTCAAGAACCAGCAGCAGTAGCAGCATCGCAGCAGACAACATGTCAGCTTGCAGTATCCGCCCGAATTACTGCGAGTACTGGATGCGTTACGCGTACTGTACCAACCAGTAGTATACGCGCATTATCTGCACTGGTATGAAATGCTAGATCATGACTACAGGGAGTATTATATAACCAGAGATGCTGCGAGTATGAGCAGTATCGAACACCTGATACCTGGTGCCTGATATCGATCGGTAATACAGAACAACCTGACAACCGCAAAGTACACTGCTAAGGTTCATTCTTACCGGAGAGCGTTTTTTCCATAATTTCCAAAGTTTGGAAATAATTGGAGATATGTATCAATATACGGAGGTGTTGTGTCAATATTTGGGAAAAAAACTGGAAAATTTGCAAGCTTGAAAAATTGCGCGAAAAAATTGTCGAAAAATTGGGAAAAAACTCTCCGACAAGAATGACCCTAACATAGGCAGAATTCTCAATGTGAATCCCGAAATATATAGGTTGGATATACGTGAACACGCAGCACAATATCCACAGCACCACAGAACCCCGGCATACTGCGAGTACTCGCAGTGGAAGCAAGCAGCCTCGAACCCTCGATTACCTCCAGCAGTGCTCGCCTAAATAATTTCTCGTGATTTTCATCAGAAAATGGAAAGGCGAACATCTTATCTTACAGCATACCGGTACCTGATACGAAGGATCGTATCTTAAAGCGGGACAGTATCTTTAATTTATTTAGATATAGTAGATACCTGGCAGCTGGATATGATTTTTTTCAAAGTGACGTCTGCTGTGAGTACGACCGATTGAGTGGTTGAAAATCAACTTTGGAAGCTGCGTGATTGCGTGATACTTTAGACACGCTCATCGGGCGAGCTCGTTAAGGATATTTGGTTTTGCTTTGTACGTCTTCCAAGTACAACAAAAAAGCTGCTGTACTGCTGTTGCTGTAGTAGTACTCATATCTCAGTACGCCTCCAGAGATCAGACCTTGTAGCAGTAGGCAGTCCGAGCATGTACGACCACGTTTGATATCCTCCGATGCGATTGGTCGGTTTTTCTTATCTAACTCACAACACTCGGTCGAATTAACTGCCTACCTACTTTTCCAACAACCTTCAATAAAATTTTACCGCCGAAAACAAAGCTTTGTACGTATATATTCGAAGTAGAACGCCTCTGAACCACTACTACTGTACAGCTGCTGCCGTAGAAGTAGTGCTCGTATTTCAATGCGCCTCCAGATATCAGACCATGCAGCAGCAGTAGACAGTCCGAGCATGTGCGACCACCTGTATGATATCCTCCGATGTGATTGATCGGTTTTTCTTATCGAACAAACAACACTCGGCCGAATTCATGCTCTCTCCAACAATCTTCATTCCATTCCTCCGGCGAAAACAAACGACTTGCCGATTTATAAAACACCAAATATATCACCGGGATATCCAACGATCTGGCACCAAGAACGGCGCGATGCCCCGAGAAGGCGTGTGTAGTCGACTCGCGAAGAGACACGGGCAAGGGAAGGCAGCCACCGAGCAAGGTAAGACCATGGGGGTCGAACAGGCCGATGGCGACCAGCGAAGCAAGGGAGTCGGGAGAATAAAGCGGTACCGTAGCATCAGCAAGGCCGATAATCGAACCTCGGAGAGAAAAGAGCTACAGTAAGATCGAGTCTGTCTCTCTTTGCGGAGCAACATCAGCGAAACAAATCTCCAGGACCGCGAAAAAAATAGAACCTCAGTGTCTCCTGCCCCCAGCAAACATCCTTCGAGTCGCCGCGCTCGTCGGTGGCGTAAGACTCCGAGATGCGCGCACGGGAGAACACCCGTCGGAGCCCGGCGAGCGCGACCCTCGAGGAAAATGGTCGAAAAAACAAGCACACAGCCAGGAACGCGAAGGCGTCTGGAATCCCAGCCTAAATTCAAGACGGAGTCGGAAGCGAATGCTTCGCTCTCAGGCGTCGCAGTTCATTGTATGTATACAAGGGCTCCGCATGGGTGCCTGGGGGCACCCACGCTCCGGATAGGAAAACATACCCCAGTGCCAAGTCATGTGATTACCTTTAAGGAAGTTGATATAAAATACCATTTGATCTTGATACGAACAGGATCAGGGCACAAGTGGTTCAGGGAAAAGGCACTGCCGAGTGTCAGTTCTCAGTTTTCGTACCAGGTATCTGTCTCACTCGAATTATAGACCAACTTTTATAGCATTTGTTTGAGACGTTATTATTTCTGTCTCTTTCAGCCATGAAGCCCAGAAATCAGAACCGTCTACCAGGTATTATTTATGGGCCAGGAAATCATCGATAATTTGGAGCTTAGTTAGTTGCTGCTGGCGGCGGCAGAAATCAGCTCAGTTCCGAGAGGTTTCTCACAGGAGTGAGATTGCTTTATTTTTGTTCACCATGATAGTATTGCTACCCTTTTGCTGCCCAGTTGCCAAGTACCCAATACCCACGCCGATATCGCCCCTTTCTTCGGCGAGCTGTACCTACTTCCAACGGCGCTTGTGCAGAGATGACCTCTCCCGCACACGAAAGCGATAGGAACAGCAGCACAACATAAAAAATAGCAGCAACAGCAGCAGCAGGAGTAGTAGCAGGCATCGCTGCTGCTGCGGTCGGTTGCTGCAGCTGCTGCTGTGCAGACCCAGCCGCATCACCAGCAGCAGCACAACAACAACAACAACAGCAGCAGCAGCGGTACGTATGGCATCGCAGCAGACAGCAACTTGCAGAATACGCCCAAATTACTGCGAGAACAGGACGCATACTGTGCGCGCATTAAATCAATCTTAACGAGGGCTGTTTTTCAGGCTTATTTCAGTATTTTCACGAACTTTCGGTATTTGTCGGTTTTTTCCTATAGGAAAATACCGAAATTTCGGGAAAATACTGAAAAAAACTGAAAAACACTTCTCGTTAACCCCTTTAGAACCGCAGTCCCGTCTGGGGACAAAAATACTTGAAATTTGACTCGTTTGTCCCCAGAACGGGACTGCGGTTCTAAAAGGGTTAAGCGCACTCAATCCTGAGAACAGGCGGCAGTAATCGAGATACTGCGAGTATGATGAGCAGTATCGAACACCTACCTGATACCTGATACCTGGTACCTGATATCGATCGGCAATACAGAACAACCGTAAAGTACTCGTACTACTGCTGACGACATGGGTAGTATTCTCAGTCTGAATCCCAAAATATTATTCACCGGCGAAAACAGAAGACGTGCCGAGTTCTAAAACACCAACACAGCAATCACCTGGATAATATACAACGATCAGGTACCAAGAACGGTGCGGTTCCCCTAGAAGTCGCGTGCAGTCGTCCGTCGAAGAGAGAGGGGCAACGGAAGGCAGCCAACGAGTAAGGCAAGACCGAGGTGGTCGAACAGGCCGATGGTGGCCCGCAAAGCAAGGGAGTCGGGAGAAAGCGGTAGCATCAGCAAGGCCGAGAGATCGAACCTCGGAGAGAAAATGAGATAAGATCAAGGCTGTCACATATACAGTACGATATACCAGGTAAATAATAAGCTTTTATAGGTCTCGCACCGAATACATGAGACTATCAATACCTAGCTAGGCCTCGCACACGAAAACGGGACTGACAGTTTATACCAATGAAAAACCTCCAACAAAGAATCAATGAACCCTTCAATTGTTCAGATTCTGAGTCCACGACCGACTGCAATTCACGCGTGCGTAGATCTCGCACACGAAAACGGGACTGTCAGCGCGTACCAACAATAAATCCTCCGAACAAATTATGAACCCTTCATTCAATCGTTCAGCAGATCCTGAGTGCACGAGAGACACGCGTGGCACCCTTGGGGCCTTTGTAGAACAATAGCAAAATAAATTTCAAGGACCACGCAAACTAGAAGCTCTGTGTGTCCTCTCCGCAGCAAATATCCCTCGAGTTCGGGGTCGCCGCGCTCGTCGGTGGCAGGAGACTCCGAGACGCGCGCACGGGAGGACACCCGTTGGAGGCCGGCGAGCGCGACCCTCGAGGAAAGCGGTCGAAAAAGCAAGCACGAAGGCAGTAGAACCCTTCAATCGCGGTCGAAAAAGCAACCATGAAGGCAGGGGGGCGAAGGCGTCCGGAGTCCCAGACAAAGTTCAAGACTAAATCGGAAGCGAAGGCTTCGCTCAAACTGGAGTTAGAAGCTCCGTGTCTCCTCACCGTAGCAAATATTCTTCGAGTTCGTGGTCGAAAACGGGACCGTCAGTTTGAACCAATAAAAAATCCTCTGAACAAATTATGAACCCTTCAATCGTTCAGATCCTGAGGGTGTGTCTTAATCCTCCCAGAGAGCATGGGAACGAGCGGAACGGAACGAGGCTGCTCGTGGTCATTCGTTCCGTTCCTATCTAAAAAAACGTGTTTGGTTCCACGCAGAATCCTGGGCCTCGCCAGCCGAATCGGCACGAACGGTATATTTTGCACATGCCACGACCAATTAATTGGTATCCACAAAATCTTCGGTGGTGTCCATCTACATCAAATAATCTGCTATTTGTTCCCGTTCGGTCGGGCCGTTCGGTCCTCCCAAACAAGAAAAAGGGGTGCAACACTTCTTCTTCCTCTTCCTAGATATATATACTGTTTTTCTCGGGCTGCACTGAATCTATTCGTTTCTCACAACCAATCAACACCAATTCATGCGGCAAATAATATTCCATTCGGCTCGTTCCAATGCTCTCTGGGGGGGGGGTAAGACACACCCTGAGTACACGAGCCACCCTTGGACCTTTTAGAACGATAGTAGGGGGAAAAGTCTCCAGGACCACAGAAAAGAGAAGCTCCGTGTGCCCTCTCCGCAGCAAATGCCCCTCGAGTTCGGGGTCGCCGAGCTCGTCGGCGGCGCGAGACTCCGAGACGCGCGCACGGGAGAACACCCGTCGGAGGCCGGCTCGCGCGACCCTCGAGGAAAGCGGTCGAAAAAGCAAGCACAAAGGCAGGGGGGCGAAGGCTTCCGGAGTCCCAGACAAAGTTGAAGATAAAATCGGAATTTTAAGGTTCGCTCACAGCGGCCGAGATACATTGTATATATATCTATATATTTATCTGTAACATGACCCCGAGTTTCCGGTTTGTTCTGTGGCTTCGTGGTCATAGTTGTCGAGGGCGGGGGGGGGGGTAAACTCATTATCATGCATGGCCGTGGCCGTATGGAGGGGGGGGACGAATAGGGAGCCAACGGGCTCCGGCATGCACCAGATGGAGTAAACGACACTACGTAACCTGACCTCCGGCATTGCTCTGAAGGTTGCATCATTAGTTGTTGCTCCGTGAGGCGTAAAAGGTGATGCTGTCTTGTTCGCTTCTAAGGTTGACGGGGATATTGGTTTTTGTTGTTCGGGTCTGATTGACTTATCGGTCGGTATCCTGCACGCCATAAAACGGCGAACCCTACTGCTGTAGGCCATAAGGGTCGCGATCTTAACGAGGACTGTTTTTCAGTTTTTTTCAGTATTTTCCCGAAATTTCGGTACTTCCCCGAAAATATTTCGGGAAAAGCCGAATAATCCGACCCCGAAAAATGACGTCTTGAAGTTTTTAGGGTTCTTCAGGAAATTTAGGTACACGGCTGTAGAGGATCGATTTTGGGCCAAAATCCGACGACTTGGGTCATCGGATTCTCAAATCGATTTTTTTCCGGTCGGATTTTGCATATTTGGATTGCATAAGCAGGGCCATTCGTTTTGTAGATCGAAAAATACAAATCTGAAGCTCGAAATCGAACCGCATAGAAAACAGCCTAAGACCTATGCCAATGGAAACGCGAAATCCCATTATTTTTTCAAACATATTGCTTTCAAAAAGCAACCGAAAATTTTCTCGTACCACCGCCGCTGTGGGACATAAGAGAAAAAATGTTTGATTTTTCCTTTTTTTTTTCAACAACGGCTGCAGGCGGCGCAATTTGTTTTTCTGCTTGCAAATTGTCAACACGCAGATAGACACCAACTCGGGCGACGATCGACGCTCGATCTCAACATAGACGCAGCCCACGGCCAACCCGCTCGGTGTCCGGCAAGGCCAACGAAGATAGATGACGGTCCCGAAGATATCGGGTGGGTCCATGGTCTAGGGGGTGAGAGCTTGCCGGCGGCGTCCTACGGTATCCTCCCCAACCTGAAAAAAAGTCTATTTTTTGCCATTCGAGATGGATGGAGAAGTTTTGTCTCTTCTATTTCGTGCACACCAGTAGCCAATTGTATATTTATCATACGCCTCGTCAGCTCCCGCCACATGACACCGGCCATGGTGTGAAGACGGTGACCCTAGGGTGGGTCGTAGCCACTAACGAGCGCGCTCCGTTCAAAATTCATGACGCAGTCGTTGGTTTTGTCGACCAATGTTTGTCAAGGACTCGGAATCTCGCCGCTTCGAGCCAAAGATCGGCCTGAGTTTTTCTCAAGCCGATGTCAACATCGGCCCCAGATTTGCTTTTTTCGGGCTTTTCCAAAAGTTACGAACTTTTTTTTTTAAACGTGCCCATAGGAAGCGTGTTCTTTTTTTTTTTCGAGGGTATCTTTGAAATCCAGAGTTTTCAATGAGACTTCGCTTTCCCAGCGGCATAGGCGAAATTAAACTTGTACCGTAGGATTTACCCTAAAACCGGCGAAAATAAACTTGTACCGTACCAGGTACACTGGTCGGATTTATAGCCAGCTCACGGTACAGCGGTGCCTTGGCCAATGGGCGCTGCCGATGTCAGGATGTAAGAAGGTGCTTTCTGCGGCGCATGCCCTTCACGTAGAGCACACATAGACAGCGATACGACACCTGGGTTCGGGGCTCGCAGGAACATGACAACAAGTGGCTGAAGGTACTCAGGCTCGTGTCTACCGTGCGATTATACGAACTCATACATAACAGGCTGCCAGGTACTGCCTGTACCTCTGATAACTGGTGGTACCTGGTGGTGCTGTTCTGGTATCATGTTTTCTACTATTTTTTTTTATCATCACTTTCACTTTCCAGCCTAACTCGTAGGAGGTTTTACCCTCAACGAGCTTCTGGACAAGCCGTGGTGACGTGGTCACAGGTGTCTACCCTACTCCCCTCCAGCATAACACACAACTATTTACGAGTATGTACATCATGAGCAGCAGCAGCAGCAGTAGTAGATCCCCGCGAACCTTTCGAACGATGGGCCCCGCGATTATATCGATGCTCGTAGCCAATGAACGACAAGCGCAACCAAGAAGCGATCACTCAAAGAATCGGACTGAGAGTAGCTAAGTCCGCGCTTACCTTGTGTGTTGTTGCGTTGTTGCTGTTGTGGAGTGGCTTCGTAATTCAGGTTTCGGTTTCATCCGGTTTGAAGTTTCACGTTTCACGATTATTTTTCTGTTCAATGATGGCGTACGTATAGACTTGGGGGGCTGTAAGCATGAGGGACTGTCGATGCCTCAAATCCTCAAATTGTCGACATCGCGATATCCGACATCGGGCCACATCACAGCCGGAAATCAACCGCAGGAGAACGAGGACAAGCTTCATAAAGTTAACTTTTACGACGTAGGCCAGGAGGGCCTGTGGTGACGGATTCAAGCGGCGGGTGCATGACGGGCGCTGGTAAACGGAACTCGCGAGTCACGTTCAGGAAATCAACTCCGGGGGCAATACATACCCACCCCCTTATATACGCGCCGTCCAACTCCGTATAAAACCTTTTGTTACTACATTTCGCCCATCTCCCCAGCTCCAGCCAGCAACCAGGCGATCTTTCGTGCCGAACACACATACCAAAGGGCTGAGACTGACCCGACCACGCACCGCGGCTAAGCACGACCCGAAAGCAAAATCGCTCGCAGTAGCATTTAGCCTTTTGTAGTCTAGTCTACCGCGCTAGATTCGAGCAGCTACCTCGGCACGAGCAGCGAGAAGCCTAACAACATCAGCAGCCCAGCTTGAAGCATGGCTTCCAAAAAGAGGTGGGTGCAGACGGTGTAGACTGCTGTAGAATGACCTACGGTTGTACCTATCGCTGTCGCTCGTGATTCTTCACCAGAGGGCTTGGCTATTGATCTACAATATTTCCCATATGTCGAATTTGTCCCTAATTATTTGCTGTAGGTCGGATCTGTAACGTGCATACGGCGGTGCATGTCGTTTGCAGTTTGAGCATCGCTTCCGCGGGAGACTGTCCGCACCTGATCTTTGAAATTTGAAATTTGAATTTCGAACCACCAAGCACGTACCTGGTATGTAAACTCTGTCCCGCGTTATTATGCCAGTGTATGAAATGGGACATGGTACGTACAGCACGATCAGATCTAAATGACGACGACGTCGACGACGTAAGCGGATCATATACTGTAGTAGTAGTAATAGTAGTAGTAGTAGTAGTAGTAGTAGTAGTAGTAGTAGTAGTAGTAGTAGTAGTAGTAGTAGTAGTAGTAGTAGTAGTAGTAGTAGTAGTAGTAGTAGTAGTAGTAGTAGTAGTAGTAGTAGTAGTAGTAGTAGTAGTAGTAGTAGTAGTAGTAGCAGTAGTAGCAGTAGTAGTA